>CM020812.1:6346769-6946769 GCA_009859135.1 Formica selysi
AATTGTTCCACGTAGCTACCAAAGTCTCGCAGTAAAACAATCTTGGGGATAATCTGTAACTGCTCGGTGGTAAGCTCGAGAATATCGCTGTCAACCGATAGAAGAAGAAACATTTTTGAGACTGAGCGGTTTCGATTCGGTGTACCTCTATAAATAGGGCCCCGATAACTCATTTTCCAAAATCTGATTTGAGACTCGCGAGAGCAAACATGCGGTTCGCGCGACAAGCGACGATAATCAAAGTGATAAATTTTGACGATAAAACACGAGTAATGTCCGAGAAGAAATACGCAAGCATGGAAACATGCTGCCGACTACTATACGCGGTATCATTTGCGGTCCTTCGAATTGCGGTAAGACTAACGTGTTGATAAGTTTGATAGAAAGTCCACACGGTGTACATTTCGAGAATGTGTACGTATACTCGAAATCACTTCAACAACCGAAATATCGATATTTGGAAAATTTGCTATTATCGATCGATGAAATTGGTTTATTTTACATTCTCTAATAATAGTGACGTTATTCCACCGAGCGAGGCGCTTCCGAATTCCATTTTTATCTTTGACGACGTGGCATGCGATAAGCAAGATACGATAAGAGAGTACTTTGCAATGGGTCGACACTCGAGCGTCGACTGTTTCTATCTTTGTCAAACGTATGCCAAGATACCCAAGCATCTTATACGGGACAATGCAAATTTACTGATTTTATTTAAACAAGATGGTACAAATTTGAAACATGTATACCAACGATCATGTAAATACTGACATGTCTTACGGCGATTTTCGCGCATTCTGTCAGAAATGTTGGCAACACGAGTATGGATTTGTAGTGATTGATAAAGACAGTTTACAGACTAATGGACGATATCGAAAAGGATTTAACGATTTTGCAATACCGTAAAGTGGTTAGTCGCTATCGATACATCGATCGAGCAACGTCTAAAATTTTCGTCCGAGCGCAACATGACGACGACGATTGACAGTGACGATCGTGAGAAGATTGCGAGAGAGATTGTAAAAACGAGCGAATCAATCCGCAAAAAATATCGTTCTTTAAAAACCGGTCAAATGGAGGAAGACGTCGCATTGGAGAGACACTTTAAACCAATTATCGAACCTCTAAAACAACTTGTCCGAAAATACAATCAATGTGGAATCTAATGAAGCGAAAATCGAACCATCGAGTATGCTCGAAGACAAGCATCTGAAAAAAGAGTCTGGAACAAAGCGAACAAGGTCAAATATATCATTGAACGATTCGCTAATAACTTCTACTCCAAATCAATCAAAACGTAAGCGGATGAAACAATTATCGAATGTGGTTGCTTCTACTCCGATAAAAGATGTACAATCGAGTCAATATTGTACGAAAGATCGTCTCCGTATGTGGAAGAAATTTTCGAATCTACGCCTGAAACGCTTGTGACGTCGGTTCAATATCAATTACAAACATCCGAGGGTCAAAATACATTGCGCGAACATTTGGGTCCACTAGGGCAAAAATATGTGGGAGCTATTTTGAGTCAAGATAAAATATCAGTATGGATTATGTTTACGGTGTTAAATTTTGCAACGAAGGAATGATGCTCGGTGATAAAATTTTTGATGTGGATAAGATGACAATATAATTATCGGTGGAATAAGATACGTGGGAACACCAGGTCTCTACGAGTTGATTTTCAAGAGAATACCCGACGGTGACGTATACAATGACGATGATAAAATTAAATACAAAAATATATTACTGGCGACAAATGCGCATAGACGTGGCAATGATATGCGTAATCCATTGTTAAGTAACAAGGGATACAAGTATAAAATATAATAGCGCCATTAATCTCTATTAAAAATATAATAGCGCCTGGAAAAAAAGCTGGAAGAGGTATAAACATACCGCGCGCTATGGCGTTAAACCGATAATAAGATCGATTATGTGCATTGGAATGATCCCAACGAGTTGGTAGATCGCTTGCGATTGCTGGAAGCTTCGCGTCAAGCCGGCAACAATGCCCACGACAATGAATATTATCAATTATCGAGGAACTTTACGAAGCTGGCCTTATTATAAATTAATCTATGCGTCGGCGAAACGAGTCAGTCTGTCATTATTGTTTGTATCGAAATGTCGATTAATAAATTTGGATTATCGTTGGGAACACCAAACAACTCATACTATCAATGGAATGGATTACTAAGAAATTACGTGCGCGATAACGCTCTGTGTCAGACAGCCTCCGGCTTTGACGCAAGGTCGCGCAAGATACGACGGGGTAGCGCAACCGGAAGATGATACTGATGCCGCAAACAAACAGTACGTGAAAATACGTGTCAAGCCTTTAGAAGATAGACTGGAAGAACTTGAGAAAAAATAATCACGCTCGAGACGAATGTGCAAACGCTGCAAATAATGATGGATGAGATGCAGAAAATGCTTCGGTATGCAACTCACGCGTAGACTACATCTAATTCAGCGCAGGAGAAGAAAGATATATAAAGAATATACGTGGAGGAATTATCTCATTATTGCAAATTATGCCTCGATCAAATATGTCGCAAAAGACCTCTGAAAAACAGCTGCTCGTGGAAGAATTGCATGCTCCAGCGAGAAAAAATTTCCCACGTAGGCGTGTCATAGTACACGGATACGACGATCTGTGGCAGGCGGACGTGGTCGAGATGCGTCCATATGCACGATTCAACAAAGGCTACAACTACATACTCACAGTTATCGATGTGTTGAGCAAGTATGCGTGGGCTGTAGCGCTCAAGAGTAAGAGTGGAAACGAGATGTCGGATACGATCGCAAAGATAATTCGAGACGATGGAAGATGCCCGAAAAATTTTCAAACCGACAGAGGAAAAGAATTTTACAACGCAAATGTACAGAAACTCGTGAAGAAGCATAGCATTAATCATTATTCGACGTACTCTGTCATGAAAGCCTCGGTCGTGGAACGATTCAACCGAACGTTAAAGAACAATATGTGGAAAATGTTTACGCTTAATGGAAATTACAAGTGGATCGACGCGTTGTCCCGGCTCATTGGAGAGTACAATGCGCGAAAACATCGCACTATCGGTATGAGACCTATCGATGTTACCCCCGCGATCGCCGATAAACTTTTAAATACGGTATACAGCAACGTAAAGATTGCGGCACCGGCAAGATTCAAAGTAGGCGATCCGGTACGCGTGAGTAAAGTCAAGACCATCTTTAAGAAAGGTTACACGCCAAATTGGTCGACCGAAGTGTTTAAGATCGTTAAAGTGCAGAAAACTAATCCCGTGACCTATGTACTCAAAGATTCGCGCGGGAATCCCATCGCCGGCGGATTTTACGAATACGAGTTACAACGCGTTGCTAATCCCGACGTATATCTCGTGGAAAAGGTGATACGCAAAAAGGGTGACGAGATTTATGTGAAATGGCTGGGATTTGATGCGACACACAACTCTTGGATACATAAAAATAATATATTATAAATATGTTAACAATAATACATAATAATATTTTACAAATATAAACAATATTGTATACATTATAAAATATACATATAATTTACAATAAATATACATATAATTTACAATAAATATACATATAATTTTTATTTACAATAAATATAGATATAATTTTTATTTACAATAATATAGATATAATTTTTATTTACGATAAATATACATGATTTTTATTTATAACGGTATTTTGTAATGTCCCCACGGTAGCGTGTCGGTGGTTTCGGGTACGATATACCGCTTGTCATCGTACGGACTTAGAGCAATTTTTGTCTCGCGGATGGTGTATACTTCGTGTAATTTAGATCTTATACAAGACTGCTGACGCGTCATTTCAATCTCTTCGTTCAAACACCGCGTGTAATCGTCGAACGTTATCGTTCTCGCGACGACGTTACTCTTGACGCCTTTTACTTTTTTCGTGTCTTTCTTACCATCTACTCGCAACGCGTACATTTTTGCCCTAAGCCCGACGAATTCGGTCATGATGGCGCCATTATTTTCATCCTTCATTAAACCCGGTATCTTTTTATTCGCGAGCGGTATACCGTACACATTGTCCACCGCATAATCGCTGGTATCGAATCTGCCGACGTTGCGCTTTATATTCTCGTATACATCTTCACACTCGATGTGATATATGAGACTGTCGGTGTCGGTGTACATGACTTTACATTTCTCTCGATACATAGGTACCATATAATCGTGGTGAAACTCGTACAAACATGTCTTGGATATGTCGAGTATACACATACCCACGTAGATTGGTTTATTAAATTTCACCTCGAGATTGCGCAATTCAACGGCGATCAGATTCTCCGAAAACACGCTTCTGCTGTGAAAATTTGGTTTCGCGATCATCGCCTCTGCGCCATATCTTCCATCCCAATGTGTCACGAGCTTAATATTAACATGATTCCGTACATTTTCCATCGTTTTGCCAAATACCGCATTATTCATTAATTTATATAAATTTTTTTCAAAATCATTTTTCGCGAGTGTTCGGAATTGTGTATTGAGTTCGATATAACTGCGAAGCCATGGAGATTGTGAAAACTGTAATATTCGATGTATTTTTGTAACTCGAAGTCCGTGTCGCGTGCATTGCTGCAGGTTGCGGTAATGTATTACGTAACGTTTCTTATCATATAAAGTTGCGAGCAGCTTATCCTGCCGCTTACCAGGTGGTTTGTCGCGTGTCGGGCAAAACGGTAGGTCAGTGTGCGCATCGTGAACACGTTGCGGATACTCGAGATCGACTTCAAGGATGTAGCCTATAGGCGAATCGAGCGCGATCGATGATGTATCAAAATTGGATACGTCGTCGACCCATCGAAAATCTGCATAGGGCAAAGGTTGACACATTGCCCATCCGTACAAATTATTTACATCAAAGTACGTGAGATATGATGAAGGTTTCGATGGATCGTACGATTCCATATACTTGTTATTAGCATGTGCGTATCTGTTGGAACATTGACTCAAACCACCGCGTATTCCGCGTTCGATGAATAAAACCATGTCGATATCCGTAAGCAATTCGAATGTAATATTCGTATGCTTCAACATGGCGTCCCACGTGTATCCGGGAAGAGTATAGTAATACGCGGGGTCGAGCCCATAACTTTTAATACAACTCTCGCGGAAATTTTCAAAAATGTCTGCTAATAACAATACATCAATTTTGAGATACAAGTCGCTATATTCGCCCAGCGTTCGAATGGAGAACCGCTCCCACACGTTCTCGGCGTGCGCGTAATCGCTCTCGGATATTGTGTCACCGGTCAAGGAACTGTAAAATGATTCGCGCGGTGGTAAACACGTATCTTGCAACCTGTCGACGCAGTCAATATATTCGTACGGAAAGACGCCCTTCCGTGTTAATAAATTGAAATTGCCATTTGATAAATTTTGAAATTCAGATTTTAAAATTTTGAGTTTGTCTTTATTCAAGAATGATGCCAATTTATCGAGACTAGCTGTGAGAAATTTATACGAATCGATAAAACGCAATTTAATATGATTTTGTGATTTCTCTCCGCCAAGTTTAACATTTTTCGTAAACGATATATATTTTTCTTTTGTTATCGGAAGTATTTCAATTTCCCCTTCGAACGCTGTAGCTATTTCCTTTATAATAAAATGTGCGTCGTAACCGGATAAATTATGAAAAACTATTGGAATGCAAAAAGAATCTTTATAATTTAAATTGCAATTTGAATGCGCGGGACCTCTGTATCGCCCCGTCAGATGACAATGATCGCGTACGCGCGTATCGTCTTGTACAAATGGTTTCTCGCATATATGGCATTGTGTCGCGTTGTGAAATTTTTCACATTCATCAGATGTTAAATTTACCATGGGGACATTAGCTGATAAAATACTTTTTACACGCTGCGCTAAATTTTTTAGTTCTTCGACGAACCATGATATGCAATCGATATCGCGACGGGAATGATACGCGGATAACGAATCGTCGTACGAGCAATGTACATAATAAGCAATACTAAATACTTTATGATGTTGGTAATTTCTCTCTTCCTCCGTCTTATCCAAAACACACTCCAAGTCGGCGTACACGACGAAAGGAAGCCGCTCTTTCCGATTATAATTGTTGAACGTGAGCCACTTGTCCTTATCGCTCGGTAATCGGATAGCGCACTCGTTCATCTCTCGACAGTCCACCGTATGTGATTGCAATTTGTCGTCCGAGCCAAAGTAGTGCAAACATCTGTAAAAGAAATAATTTTTATTTTTGTTCAATTATTTGTACAATGTATTTTTATTAAATATATACGTACCGATCGCAGATATGTATTTGGCTTTTATGTTTACTCAATTGCGAGCTCACGAGGCGGGATAGATTCTTGATCCACGCAAAATGTCCAACGTTATTGTCTTCCACGTACAGCAAGTTGACGTGTTTGTCTCTTTTTAGCTCACTCAGACGTATCGGGACAATGTTCTTTTCCTCGATACTATACACATTGATTGAGATATTGTTGAGAAGCCCGAATTTTTTAATTTGGTTCACAGTCACTGGAAACTCAATGTCCTGGAGATTCAGTACTGTCGTATAATGCGGATACGAAGATACTCGATAAACATAACTTTCAGCTGGATGTAAAGCGGCGACCACAGACCACGCGAAACACGCATTGTCATTAGATTGCACGTTGATTACCGCTCTCTTCATCATTATCGCCCGCGGTAATTTTATGTGACATCCCGCGCGCATAGGATTATATTTATTTATATTTACGATTAAATCGAGTATTCGCGACAATGCCCACCCGCTATCACGTTCTTGAAATTCTTCGAGCGATGCTAGAGTGGGCTCGACAACGCGCCGCTCGTACCATTCGCGTAAATCGGTTGTGCGAAAGAGTTCATAGTTTCTCGTATTGATACTTTTATTTGCACGTTTATCACCCGTCACGAATTCACCATTGAACACTGTATTAATTTTCACATTAAAGTGTTTTTTCAGCACGGTTTGCACGTGTTCGAGCACAATGTCTTTGGCATCCTCGAAAAATTGGCGAGGCTCGATGTGATTATGATTTATAACCGCACCAGTCAATATGCGGCTCTCGAACGCCGTATCGATCTCTCGCCAAATCAATCCGTGTTGCCGCGTGCTGCATCCTGCACCCGCGTGTACAAAACGCCTGCGTAACGAGTTCTTCAATCCCTCGAGTCGCGCGATTCGGGCAATCAGCGATTGTCGAATCCCAATCGATAATCGTGGACGTTTGATTCGACTTTGCTCTTCCACCGATTCGATATATTCGTCGCATCGTTGCTCCCACGCAACGTACTCCTCTATCGAATTCACCCTTGCAGATTGCTCGCGCAGATTTCGTTCGGCACTGTTTTCCGCCATATTTCCAAATTTATGTCAATAATTTTGCTATCAAGACGCGCTTACTAGTAGCTCTTGTCTCGGAACTCTTGGCGAAAATACTGACAGGGTGTGCCTCTTTACCATGATTTTATATTCTATCTTGATGTCTCTTTCTATCATGTGTATCAACTAAATCTTTATTTCGCGGTTTGTCACGTACATTTTGACTAATGTCGATTAATGCATTTTTTGGTCGTCTAGAGATGATGTCATCTCAGCCAAGATGCATCGCGAAAGTTTCAAATTACATGTTGCTGTCCAAGTATGTTAGTGCAATTTAACCATGAGGATTATCCTTATATTTCACGATTTTGTCACGTTTTGACACGCGCGTTTGAATTCTGATATCTAGGGGTGATGTCATCGCGAAGCAGCCACATATCGGCGCTTGAAAATTTTATATTACGTTGCATTTTTTATGCATCAACTAAATCTTTATTTCGCTGTTTGTCACGTACATTTTGACTAATGTCGATTAATGCATTTTTTGGTCGTCTAGAGATGATGTCATCTCAGCCAAGATGCATCGCAAAAGTTTTGGATTACTTATATATTAGCACAATTTAACCTTGATACTTGTTCTTATATTTCACGATTTTGTCATGTTTTGACACGCGCGTTTGAATTCTGATATCTGGGGTGATGTCATCGCGAAGCAGCAGCACATCGGCGCTTGAAAATTTTATATTATGTTGCATTTTTGTGCATTTGGCTAAATCTCACACCTGATGATGATGTCATCGCGAAGCAGCCGTACATCGGCGCTTGAATGGAAAAATTGAAAAAAATATCGCGTCGGCAATAATCCCCACCACATTGCAATTTTGCAACGCTAATACATATTTTAAATATGTTTAATACATTCAGTATTGCATCGACCACTTGTGTGAAAGGTTCATATAAAATGTATCCCACTGAAGGAAGCCGCATGAATTATTACGTTCCGATTCAAGATGCTGATGAAACTTCACCGTGTAAGAAGAAGAAGAAATGTAACAAGTAAGTTTTAATTAACTTAAAGAATTTTTTATTCTTTTTAAATATTTTTTATATTTTTTAAATATTTATATAAATAATATTTTTTTTTTACTCCCTAGCTTTTCATCCGAGCCTCGTCGTGCAGTTCGTATACTCGGAAGACGATACGCCTTAACCCCGACGTCATACAAATATTTGGACATTGGAATAAACGTTGGAGCTGTATCTTGCGTGGAGTTGATTCTCGGCGATAATCGGGGCAATCAAATAATATTGCCTTTTGAAACATGGAAATCGCTGATGCAGAAACGTGGGGACATTGAACAGCTTCTACAATCGACTGAAATCCCATTGCGGATCCGAGATTTAACATTCGAAGTGGTTAAAATATCTGATTCGAATATTATAAAAATAGGATTATCCAAAAATTCTTTATACATGAAACCGCCAACTCTATTCTATTTATTCGATTTTGAAAAATGCATAGATCATATGTATTACTGGCTATGCGAAAATACGCATATTGTAAATGAAAAATTCAAACAATTTGTAACTGTTTTACAACGTAATAATATCGCTAATGTATACGACGCTGCAAAAACGATACGTGAAAGTGATATGTTTAACAGCGAATCGCTCATAGATTGCGAGTTATTGACATGTGCTGTAAATGATATTCTTCACGATGCTTGTAATAAATAAGTTATTTTACTAATTATCTGTGAGTTTAATTATTTATCCCATCCTTTATGTATGAATAAAAACTGTGTAATAGATATGCACAGTCTGCAAAATTTAACTTGCGAACGCTATCTCTCTCTCTCTTTCTCCCACGTACATGCGTATGCTCGCGCTGTCTCTCTCTCTCTCCCAAGTGCATGCCTCGCGCTATCTCTCTCACACCGCCTTGCGAACGCCGTATTATCCGCGTGCATCCTTCGCGCTATCTCTCTCTCTTTCTCCCAAGTGCATGCCTCGCGCTATCTCTCTCTCTTTCTCCCAAGTGCATGCCTCGCGCCATCTCTCTCCAACGTGCATGCCTCGCGCCATCTCTCTCCAACTTGCATGCCTCTCGCCATCTCTCTCCAACGTGCATGCAAACGCTATCCTTGTCTTACGCTCATATGGACGCTTCGCGCTATCCTTCTCCCACGCCTCCTCGCGGTATCGCGTTCTCTCTTCCCCGCGGGTCCCTCGCCTATCGGTTTCGCCGCGATCCCCCTCTTCCCCGCGGGTCCCTCACCTATCGGTTTCGCCGATCCCCCTCCCCCTCTCCGCGGACCCCTCGCCTACCGGTTAGGTTAGCGGGTCCCTCGCCTATCGGTTAGGACGCGGTCCCCTCCCCCCTCTCCGCGGACCCCTCGCCCATCGGTTAGGACGCGGTCCCCCTCCCACCCTCTCCGCGGACCCCTCACCCATCGGTTAGGACGCGATTCCCCCGCGTGACGTCATACCCCCCGCGCCGGTTTCCCCTCGCCCCTCACCCCCCTCAGAGGACCATGGCTTAGAACCCGCATAGCTCTTCTACTGCATCCATATAAATCAATAACATAACCTCAGAAAACATTTTTATTTAAAAAATTATATTTGAAATTGAATTACAAAATAATGAGAAGAGGAGACTTTCAGTCTTCGACACAATGTATTTCCATTTAAAAATCACAAATTGTAAATTTCGTTCAAGAGGAAGATGGATTCTAGTAATAATGGATAATTTGTTATTAAAATCCACTGTTTTCTTGAATCAAACTTGCAGTTTATGATTTTTAAATTAAAATACATTGTATCGAACGGCTAGAAAATTGTTCATTTTATTATTCTAGAATTTGACCTTAAATATAATTTGTTTTAAAAAGATATAAAAGTAAGGCTCTTAAAAGATTAAAATCAAGTAAAATCAGAGTAAAATGGCGAAAGAGCCACGCGCAGTTTTTAGGGCGCAAAGATATATAATTTAAACCAAAAATAAATTAAAAAATTAGAGAATTTCTTTAATTACATGATTCGCGAAAGGCGGACATTTCGGCCCTTTTTTTGGCCATCATCAGCGCAAATAATACTAAATTCAACAATATAAACGGTATACAAAAAGAGTCTTAAACAATTAGAGCGCAGAGTTACATGGTAACCAACGGTAGAAGGCGTAATCCCTCATGTCGCTCCAAAAGGCAAAAACCATTCTCCATGTAATCCATGGTATTTCGGGGCAGAAACCTCGATTCTTTAAGCATGAATCCACGAACATGGTGATACGCTAATAATTGTGTCTGTAATTTGAGCGGAATGGTTTGTGTCAAAAAACGAAAAGAGAGAGAGGGTCCGTGTCGGAAATTACAGTAGTAAGACTTACATAAAAGAGACGCAACGCACAAGTCGACAGTACAAATTTTTCAGCAACGCAAAATCTTAACTAAACTCACTAACTAATCACAGAGTAATGAGAAGTATTGTTCGGCGAAAAAGGTGAGATGTTAAAAACAAATGTTACCAATAGCGGTAAACAACGATACAAAAAAATTAAAGATTGTCAAAACAGTGAAATGAAAAACAATATCAGCATTGTCTGTAGTATAAAATCAAATTAATAAATAAATAAATATATATGAAACAGTCCAGACAAACTATCCAAAAAATAAAATAAAAACAAACTTTTTGTCGTTGTGAAAAAGATGTTTGTCAAATTAAATAGATAAATAAATAAATAACATTTAAAAGGTTGTCAAGTACAGTAAAATAATTATAAATTAAACATAAAAATTATAATGAGATATAAGATAATTAAAAACAATGACTATAACCGCTGTCGAGTATGGTAAAACACGATAAATGAAAATAAAATGTAGAGTGTGAAAAGGAGAACGACAGAAAATTAAATTTTTGAGAGCCTGTCTAAAACTGTTAAATATGCCTCTGGGACCAATTCGGTGTCTGTTTGTAGATTTAAACTATCCCTTTGTCGCTTAATGTGTAATACTTCGGAAATCAATCGCTTATGTAGATGTGGTTCATTATCAAGTATTTCTATTTTGTCCCACTTAAAGTCATGATTAAGAGCAATTCTGTGATCGGTTATAACAGAGTGATTTGTCGTATTTCTACGAATATGATTTCTGTGTTCCGCTATCCTCGTGTGTAATTGTCTCTTAGTCTGTCCCACATATGACGCATCGCAATTATCACAATTAATTTTGTAAACAACATTGCTGCGGGCCGATTGTGGGCAGGAGTCTTTGTGCACCTTAATAAACTTGTTCATTTTGTTAAGACTACGATATGAGAGTTTCACATTTAGGTCTTTAGTTATGTTTTTAAATTGTTCGGATATTGAAGGAACGTAAGGTATAGTAAAGTAAGAAACTCTCTCAGAATCTTCAGTATGTTTATCGCAGTCAAAATTAGAATTGTTATGAACAAGAGTTTTCAGGCGTTCACGAACGACATCGAAAATGAACCTTAGAGGATAACCATTATCTATCAAAATTCTAATGATCAATTCAAAATTTTTCCGATGAAACAACGGGTGAGACAACCGAAACACTCTGTCGGTTAAACCGATCACAGTACCCCTCTTCTGACAAAGAGGGTGATTCGACAGGAAATGTAAATATCTCCCTGAAAAGGTAGGCTTGTGGTACCAGTCAAATGTCAGGTGGTTATCATTCAGGATCATGGTAATATCCAAGAAATTAAGTCGGTTTTCTTCTCCAATCTCAATTGTGAATTGTAGACGTGGGTGGAATGTATTGAAAGTGTCTAGAGTGTGGTTGAGGAGGGAAGAGGGAGCCGCCATTGCAATGTCATCAACATATCTGACAAAAAATGGGGGGGTATAATTCAATATCAATTACAGACACAATTATTAGCGTATCACCATGTTCGTGGATTCATGCTTAAAGAATCGAGGTTTCTGCCCCGAAATACCATGGACTACATGGAGAATGGTTTTTGCCTTTTGGAGCGACATGAGGGATTACGCCTTCTACCGTTGGTTACCATGTAACTCTGCGCTCTAATTGTTTAAGACTCTTTTTGTATACCGTTTATATTGTTGAATTTAGTATTATTTGCGCTGATGATGGCCAAAAAAAGGGCCGAAACGTCCGCCTTTCGCGAATCATGTAATTAAAGAAATTCTCTAATTTTTTAATTTATTTTTGGTTTAAATTATATATCTTTGCGCCCTAAAAACTGCGCGTGGCTCTTTCGCCATTTTACTCTGATTTTACTTGATTATAATTTGTTTTATTAAAAATGTTTAAAATTTATGTAACCTTGCAGATTCCTTTTAATCTATTAAATTTTTTATGGAAGAGTATGGATAACAAAGAAAACGTCAGAACATTGGTAATGTTATACGAGCAGCATCCTTGCCTTCTTCTTCTTCTTCTTTGCTATTTAAGTGGCCACTTCAGATCTGGGAGAGATCAGTATATTCGAGCCAAAAACCGGTTTAAAGAGATGTATGAAATAAAGAATAAAGGAGCAGGTAAAAGATTCGGGATGTGTTAAATGCTTAGGTTACAAGATCTGAAAAAGGAATGTAATGCGTGGACAACCCCGGAGGAAGGATTTTCCAAAATGTCCTGAATCTTGAATGGCGGAGTCTTCTCGAGTTTTGTCAGCTGAGCCAAGAGCGACGTCCTTTGAGCGTGATAGAGCGGGCAGTTCCAGAGAGTGTGATCTGCGTCTTGCATGGGGTAACCGCAAGAGCAAAAAGGGTCTGCAACCAGATTGCAGTGGTGTAAACTGTAGTTTAGGACGTAATGGTTACTTCTGAGCCTACAGCAGGAAACGATGCTTTCTCTATTAAGCTTTAGCTTATGGAACCAAGGTTTGAGGGTAATTTCTTCGAATGAATTAAAATATTTAGATCCTTTGAATCTGCCTTGAGTCTTGAGCACTTTGATAGTGTGTTCAATGAATTTCCTTCGAGGGATGGAATAGAAGTCTGAGTGAGGGATATACTTCGTAGAAAACTGGCCTATAGAAATAGCTCTTTTTGCCTGATAATCAGCCGTTTCGTTGCCAAGAATGCCTATGTGTGCCGGGATCCAAACGATGTTATTCTCATATCCAGCCAATTTTAACTCGTAAAGTTTTTGTTTGATGGCGTAAATGACGTAGTTATACGAATGGGCTAGGTTGATAGAGAGAAGTGCTTCGGTAACGCTTTTGGAGTCGGTAAAGATAACGGATTTGGAAATGGAGTTGGATAGAATGTATTCGAGTGTGTAGAGGATAGCCAGTGCTTCTGCCGTAAAGATGGAGGAGAAAGAGTGGGTCTTGAATAAAAGTTGCAAGTGAGGAGAGGGTGAGTATATGGCGAAGCCTACATACTCATTCGAGTCGTTTTTAGAGGCGTCTGTGAAGAAAGACTTGGAAGAGGAGATTAGGTGTTTGTATATGTCGAAAAAGACGATCTGGGGGATAGGAGCGTTTTTAATTTTTTCCGCTTCAATGGCAGAGGTGATAACGATAGAAGGAAGAGAAATGAGAGCGTCGTAGTCAATGGAATAGACAGCAGGGTAGTCAAATTTTGCTATATAAGACTTGTAGCGCAACAGAGTGTTGAAGGATCTAAATAAGAGGAACTTCTCCGAAGGATTTACTTTAGGGGTTCTGCGGGAGTACCACAAAAGGGCAAATAGTTTGTCAATGAGCGGATGAGAGTCGAGCGCGAAAATCTTAAGAATGTATTTAGAGATGAGGAGTTCAAACCGGGGTCTTAAAGGGCCCTCACTGGCTTCGGCAAGAATTATATTCCTAGGAGTAGTCCTTCTAAAGCCCAGACAAGCACGAAGGGCGCGATATTGGATTTTTTCAAGGTGATACATAGTTGAAAAGTTGTTGAACGGAAATGTGAGGCATCCATATTCCATGGAACCTCTTATAAGGGCTCTATAAATGTTCAGCAGCGAGGAGGGCGCTCCTCCCCACCAGGTGCCTCTTAGCATGTTGAGAATGTTAAGGAGCTTGGAGCATCGAACAGAGAGAGCTTGTATGTGATTTTTGCCAGAGAGACGGAAATCAAGATGAATGCCTAGGAATTTACAGGTGTCGGTTGAGGAGATGACAGAATTGTTTAGGTTGATGGAATAAGCTAATGGATTGATGTGTTTTTTCGTGAAAATGATTAATGATGATTTTGAGGGCGAGACCGTTAGGCCTTTAGAAGAGAGATATTTGAAAACCTTATTGGATGAAGCTTCTAGTTCTTGAAGTGCACTCTCGATTTTATTAGAACTGACAAAGATGGCAATATCGTCCGCGAATTGAACTAATTCGCAGTCTTCTCCTATGTGTCTATTAATTTTCGAGATGTATATGTGTTCAGAAAATATTGCTCCTTTTACTCAATCTTTTCGCCGGCATCTCACTTACTCTGGTCCTTCTCTCTAGAATTGTCTCTCTCTTCCTTTTTCCTCTTGTACGCGGCCGTGACCCAATCCCGCAGCCTGTCCTATCAATCTAACTAGCCTCGCGCAATGCTATCACCCAATCATAAGCACGCTCTCAGGACCTTATCCGCGCTCCTACATCGATATCGATCCTTCCGGAGATTCTCGAGCATTGAGTGAGTACCGGTCTTTCGTGACACCCGTCGCCATTAGGACAGTTATAAAGCTCTCTGAATTCGGATTCGTCTCGCGGTTCTGGTTAAGTGATAAATCTCTCGGTTCGTCTCTCAAGTAATTCGTCATCTCGGAATCAAATCAGCGGCATCGAACGTACTCAATTATTCGCGAGGGAGAGCAAGGTTTCCCTATCTCAAGAACCAGAATCTGTACGCAGTTATCGTGTGAAGCACGCGGTACGTCGTAAAGCGACGTAGTATTCTCTCGCGGTCTCTCTCGAATTCCTCGGCGGATTCTTCGGTTTTACTCAAAGACAAACTATAAAGCTATTGTATATGATCCTAGAATAAGAAGAACTAGTGTAATTATAAGAATAAATCGAGATATCATCGCTCGAATAATTGGGAAGTGCGGCCCAGTTTTTTTGTGTGTGTGAATCATTAACTGTTCTGCCCGACACCCCCGAAACCAGATACTTCTCGGGTTCTTTATCAAACAATATGTTAAAAAGAATGGGGCTAAGGATAGAGCCTTGTGGGACGCCCTTATATGAAAAATATTCGTCTGTAAGTTCCCCGTTTACTACAAATTGAAGTTTGCGAGTGTGGATAAGTCTGTAGATGAAATGACATAAATGAGGAGGAAGGCCTAGCTCTTCTAGGTCAGAGATGAGAATAGAGGGAATAACGTCATCAAAAGCGTTGGAGAGATCCAGAAATAGGCATGCAGTGCCCCGGGTAAAGCTGGTGTGAATTTCGGTAATGAGGATGGAGAGATTGTCTTGGCAGGAGCGATATTTCCGGAAACCAAATTGTGATGAGGGGAGCTTTTCATAACGTTCCATCCACCAGTCGAGTCTGAGAAGGACAAGTTTTTCGAGAACTTTGAGGCAGCAAGAAGTGAGGGAAATGGGGCGGAATTTCCCCGGAGTAACTTTGGGAATAAGGTAGACTAAGGAATGGCTCCAGGACTCAGGAAATTCCCCGGAAAAGAATAGATCATTCAGTATTGAGAGGAAAACGGGATAGTATTCTTCCGGGAGGCTGGATAGGATGGTGTAATCGATCTGGTCCATACCGGGAGAAGACTTTTTGGTTTTAAATGAGTAGATGATGTGAAGAAGCTCGTCTAAACGGAAGGGATTGTCAAAGATGCGACAAGAGTAGAGACGGTCGGAATTGAAAGAAGAGGTTGAGAGTTTGTGAAGGCATGAAGGAGGAGCAATAGAGTTGATTAGGTTTTGAATCTCGGGTGGAATACCAAAGTTAGAAGAGGGGGAAAGGAGGGGGGATTAAGGAATCTGTTCTTGAACCTTTTCACGATGCGCCATAATGCTGAGATGTTAGTGAAGGAAGTTATAGATTCGCAGTAAGATCTCCATCCCTTGCATTTGGCTTGACGGAGAATTTTTTTGGTGAGGTCTTCTTGTTTTTTCAAATTGAGGAAGGTGAGCCTGGAGGGATTACTACGAAAAGCGCGTAATGCTTGCCTTCTTAGGTCGACAGCTTCGGTGCAGCTTTCGTTCCACCAGGGAGCGGGTGGATGAGTTAAGGATCCGTTATGCTTGTTATTTCTTTTTGCTCGCGTTTTGTTGCAAGGATTATTCTTGTCAGCTTCGCGCTCGGGAAGGAGAGAGATCACAATGTCTTTAAGAAAGTTGCAGAACGCATTGTATTTTTCCGTCGGAGAAGAATTTTCGGATTCGAGGCGCGCACAGAGTGCGGGAAAGGAGAGTGAAAGAGTAGCGAAAAGAAGTTTACGTTTGATTTTAGAGGTGTGAAGACAGTGCGAGAAGAAAGAGCGAGACTTAATAGGATAACTGACCGAGATTACGGAAGGGATGTGATCACTGCCCAGAGAGTTATCGAGAGGGTTCCAGGAACAGTAAGGAATTAGATTGGAGGAGACAAAGGTTAGGTCAATGACAGAGGAAGAGCGAGAGAAAAAGGAAATGAAGATAGGGGTACCATCATTGATTGGAAAAAAGGAGAAATCCTGAGAGGAGTTGAATAAAGAGTTACCCACAGAATCAGAGCGATTACAGCCCCAGGATGTGTGATGTGCGTTGAAATCGCCTGTGATGATAATTTGGAAGGAGGGAGGGAATTTAAAAGATTTTCCCAAAGGAGAGGGTCCGAATGAGTGGGATGTCTGTAAATAGAAATGATGAGAATGTCGTTGAGCGAGGAGGGAACTTTGATCCCCACCGCCTCAAGAATTCCATCTGGAGAGAAGATGGAGTCGAGTTTGGTGAAAGGAATAACGTTCTTAACAGCCAGCAGGACGCCTTCGGATCTATTGGAGGGACCGTCTTTACGTAGTATGTTGTAATCTTTTAACAAGAGAGATTTGTCCGGCGAGAGCCAAGTTTCAGATAGGGCAAGAATGTCATACTGGCTTCCGATTTGGGAGAGGATATCCATTTTATTAAGGATACCATGACAGTTCCATTGGAATAGGGAGAAATCGATGTGGAAACGGCAGCTAGTCATTTACGGAGGGATGAGAGGGGGCGGGAGCCGGATTAGCAGCGAAGGCGTCGAGGAATTGAATTACTGCAGGAATGGCGTCGGACCAATTGATGGAGGAAAGCAGAGGAGAGAGTTGAGAGAGAAGGGGAGCCAAGAGAAGAAGGGCCTCATGGAGAGTTGAAGGGTTGGAGGTGAGTTTAGAGTTAGCGATCGAGCTGAGAGGAGGAGCCGAAGCAGGAGAAGAGGGAGTGGAGGGAGTAGAGAAAGAGACATTTGGGCGAAGTTGTTTTTGAGAGCGAGAAGGAGAGGAGAGTCTATTAGGTTGTTCGAGCTGGGGCAGAGAAACGGATTTAAGTTTCGAATTGCGCGTTAGGTTCGAAAGGGGGGTGGGCTTAGTTTTAAGGTTAGGAGAAAAATATTTGGAGGCATTAGCGTACGAAGCAAAGGGAGAAGTGAAGGTAGAGAAGAGGGGGAACGAATAGGAGTTAGAATGAGAGGGATGAGCTTTAGAATGTGTAAAGGGTAAGTTGGGGAAGTCTTCAGAGGAAGAGGAATAGGGCGGAGGGGATTTGTTACCTTTAAAGATTTCTCTCGCGTCTAACAGAAAAACGTTTCTATAAGCTGCGTATTTCCTGATCTCCTTCTGTATAGAGAGTTCCGGGCAGAGAGTAGAGTCTGCTCTGTGTTGTGGCAATTCACGCACCTTGGCGGGTTTTGAGCGCGTTGACAGTTCTCCTTGGAATAGGTGTGTCCTTTGTCGCCGCAGTGTGCACAGCGTGGCTGACTCTTACAGTTGGTTTGAATATGTCCAAATCTAAAACAGCGATTGCATCGTGAGACTCTTGCAACATATGGAGACACGGGATACCTGACGTGAAACATGAAGACATGATTCGGAATCTTTTGTCCCTCAAAGGTGAGCGAGACAGAGAGAGAAGGCACGTAAGTGACAGATGAGGATGGAGAATCTTCTTGAGAATCCATGTGAGAGATTGTTGTGGTTCTCCGATTCATTCTATTGACAGCGACAACCTTGATCGGACTTGTGATATTACTTAAGATCATTTGCTCAGAAAGATCCTGTGGGACGTCTCTGATGATGCCCTTCCTAGAAGTGCGGAAGGGGGGAATGAATGCTTCTAGATCTTAAAGAGAGAGTCTCTTGTCTTCTACTAAGGCGTTGGCAGCCTCTCTGGTTTTAAAGAAAACCGAGGCTTTTGAATATCCAATTTTCTTTATTTCCATGATCTCTTTTATGTTGAATTCACAGATGACTCTTCCTACAAAAGTGGGGTGTAGCGAAGACTTTGGATTAGAGAGACGTTGAATGTGAACATCAAAGGGTCCGGCGTTACTGGCCGAATAGCGGTTGTCACGGATGCTGTCTGAAAGAGAGATGGAAGATCCAGAAACTGGACCATGAAGTGAGTTGACACTGCTTTCAGTGCTTGTACGCAAGTTCTTGATGGAGGAGGATGACAGGTCTATCTCACAGTGTCGTTTAGCGCTTATTTTGGCGCGAGGATCAGGCGTGGAGCCGGCCTCAGAAATTAATGCCTCAAGGGCGGCCGTTACTTGGGGGTCGTCTACGTCCATAATAATTCTTATGGATAGAATGAGGACTTACTTGCAGAGAGAGGTGGTGAGATCCTACGCAGGTCGACGACGATACCCTTCCTCCAGGGGAGGAGAGAGGATAGGAAAGTCTGCGGGAAAGGGCGAGAGAAAAGAGAGAGATTAGATTTTTCTTCTAAAAGAACAAAGAAGGCACAATGGCCGAAGCCTCGAACAAAGGCGTAGTAGTGGCCGGCGTCAGAATTGCACTGATATCGGTTCAATCGTTGCAGGGCCGCCTATATTACAATGCTCCAGAGGAAGCACACGATAAGAGGCGTCGATATATCTACACTGAGCATTCGAGGTAGCCCAGAAATGGGCTGATTTAACAATTCGCTAGGAGGCACTCGAAAACACGTGTGACTACAAACGGTACCAAGATGGCGGTCCGCATCCTTGCCTATATGTTACAAAATCTGCTGAATATCCTAATCGCAGTAAACGTGATCAAGCACTGCAAACAAAATATGTCGAAATTATCAGGATATCACTAATCAGCCAATAACAGTTGATACAGTAAAGAAAAAAATTAATAACTTGCGATCGCAGTACTCAGACCAAATAAACAAAATTCGGCAGTCAAAAATGAGTGGGGTTTCAGCCGATGAAGTATACAAGCCCACGTGGTGGTTATTTGACGACTTGTCATTCCTGAATGGCCACATTGCGGCTAGATCAGGAGAATGTTCATTGATAGTAATTGCAAAGAATATATTAACATTTTAAGTTATTAAATTGCAATTTTCAAACTGTTTAAATTATAATTAATTACAGCATTCCAATCGGCAACCTGATGCATCAGATGATACCATGAGTATCGCGAATCTAAATAACGATTCATTGATGGAGGAGTTACAATATACGGATACATGTGATGTTATCAGAAATAATGGTAATAAGAGTTATATTGATCCTTTTAAAACTAAATAATTTTTGAAACCGTTTTTTAATTTATTTTTCTATTATTTATAGTTGTTAAAGCCGACTGTAATAATTGTCGTTCGCCTACTCCCTCGGTATCCAATTCAAGCAGATCATCAAGTCGTACAGAGCGTTACAAAAAAAAGAAGCTTCGGCAGAAATATCAGATGTCAGATTAAATTTTTGGAAGGCTGCATCTGAAACATTGATGAATATATCTAATGGTGATGAAAACGCCCAAGACGGAATACATCACTGGATCCTATACTTGGAAAGCGAATTACGTAAAATAAAAGATAGGAAAAGATTGAAACGATTGCAAAGAAAAATGATCGAATTAGTAGATGATGAAGACAATAAATAAAGAAAACCTATTACTTTTAAAATTTCATCATTTTGATACAATACTTTTAATAATTGCAATAATAATAGATGCTATGACTTTTTTATCTGTTAAAATAATATTACTTTTATATGTCAATGTTATAGTGATATTTTCTTATGTTTTGGAACATTGTTTAAAAATTTATGTTATTGTAAATGTGTAAGGGTGATAAAAAAAATCAATCGCGTGCGAGAAGACTTAAATTTTATAATTGTTACACATACATAAAAGAGATTTAGTTTTTATACTTATTAGTATGCTTATAGATATATTGCTTTTATATTTATAATTGTCAATCATATTTATTGTTATTAAATATAACTATTCTTCTGTGTGCCATAATTAATAAAACAAAAATTTGTTTTCAATACATTATATTTGAAATATATATTTCAATTCATTAGATTAGTACAATTTATTTACAATTTACCCAAAATTATGCTTTATATCTGGATTCTTCAATTCTTAAATCATATGCTCTTGCCATTCAACAGCTCCAACAGTATTAAAATATCGTTTGAATTCATCACGAATATGAATGGCATTTCTACTAGGTCTTACATTAATAATTTCTAAATCGCGTAACTGTGCATTATTATTTCTCCATTCACCAGGTGATATTGTACGATTTTCTACATTTTCAATGTCTATTGTTCCATGTAAATATGCACCATTTTCGCGACAGAGATAATTATGTAAGGCACAACATGCAAGGGTAATAATTTGAACTATATCAACTGATAAGTATATTGTTGACAAAAGAACACGAAATCTATTTGCTAATATTCCAAAACTATTTTCAACAATTCGCCTCCCTTTACTGAGTCTATAATTGAATATTTGTTCATCATGAGTCAAGTTTCGTGACGGATACGGTTTCAGTATATGCTTTTGCAAAGGAAAAGCATTATCCGCTAATAAAACATACGGCATAGATTCATCCATGCCAGGCAAAGGCTTATCTTCTGGTATGTTAAGTGGATTTTGAGAATTATTTAATAGTTATGCGAAATCACTATCACGAAAAATTCCTCCGTCGCTTATTCTGCCATTAACGCCAACATTGACATATATAAATTGATAAAGAGCGTCAACTACTGCTAATAAAACAATGATGTTGGTACCCTTGTAGTTATAATACATTGATCCGTCCTTAAGTGGCACTTTGAATTCTATATGTCGCCCATCCATAGAGCCAATACAATTTGGAACATTCCATAGTTGAAAATAATTATTTGCAATTTCTGTCCACTCTTCATTTGTACCTGGTGTCTGTAAAAATTATATGTTAAATATATCTTCATTATTAATTTCAGAAGTTCATATATCGTGTTTTATTTATTTACCTTTAAATAATCTCTTCGAAGAACTTCATAAATAATACGACTTGTTTCAGGAATGATACGAGAAATGGTACATGCTGGAATTCTCATAGAATATTCTAAACTTCTATAAGCTTCACCGGTGGCTAAAAATCGCAGAGTGACTGATACACGATCTCTCGGCGAGATACGTTCTCTCATGTTCGTATTTTGACGTTGTATAAATGGTTTCACCATATCAACAAGTTGATCAAATAAATCAGTTCGCATTCTGAAGAATCTTTGGAAACATTCGCTGTCTTCGAATCTCAATTCTTTGTGCGCTAAATGAATTGTCCCCCTGAGATTTCGATTTCTTCGAACTATCCATTCGCGCGTCCAAACCGATCGGCGACGTCGTTGCCGTTTGAATTCTTCTTGTTCAAGTTCCTCGTCTTGCTCAACAGCTTCGGCTAATAAAACAATAGCCATCAACTCTTTCAGTTTCCGCTTTTTATCGGTCATTTTTTAAAAAAAATGTTAATTATAAATGTTTGGATGACACCAAGGCTCAAAAAATCTAAAAATTTCACACCATTCAAGTAATTATTGTCGTTACAATGAGAAACAAAAACTTAATAATAAAATAAAAACTTACAGTTATAATTCAATATTTATACCCTTCCTTTTCAACAATATTAAAAGTACGATGTTTGTAAGTTATAATTTTATCTGTTTATTTATCACCTCAATTGTACACATTAAAATACATGTTGGTACTTGGTTAAAATTACGAGTCTAACTTCACATAGCTGACTGTAACACCATCTGCATTCAACAGAGGACAAACATCTGGTGATAAAAACTCTATCCGAAAACTCGATCCGAGTTCTCGGATCGTGGACACAGGCCTTAACAGAGTCTGACCAACTTGACAGTTTTGGCAAAATTCTGCGAGAGAGATAGAAATATACGCTATCTTACTTTAAACACGAACGCATGCGCATGACAGTACTGCCACTGTTGCTTATGAAAAGTGTCAGAATTGTGATCCGAAATAATTTTGAACATTTATGAAGAATAATTGTGCAGAATGAGTGGGTGTGCTGCACCTTTTTGCAATAATTCTGCAAAAAAAGGTTATACCATGAAAATATTTCCCAGAGATTCGCAACGTCGAGCTTTATGGGAACGAAATGTTCAACGCGAAAATTGGACAGCGACGAATAATTCATGTCTCTGCGAGGTTAAGTAATGATTTCTGATTTTATTGCTATACAATGTGAGACAATGCAAATAAAATATATATAAAAATTGTATAAATTGTATATAACGTAATATATATTTTCTATCATACAGGTACATTTTTTCCGGAAATGTGGAAACAAAGACGCGATGGGAAGCAAAAATTAAAATCAGTAGCGATTCCAACAATATTTGGATTTTTTTTTAAAAGGATACAGATATAAACAGAAATGAGCAAGCATCAAAGGAACATGCTAAAGAAGAGCAAGTAAGTATTGATAGATACATAAAAATTATAAAAAGAGGCAAACACTTATATTTTGTCAACTTTTTGCAGAAGAGTATCAATAATATGTTGCAGGCAAACATTGAGGATTTGGAATATAATACAATAACAAACAACACTGCGGAGTGTATTAAGGTGCCTTTTCATGAGTCGCTGAAACCGATTGTTTGAGCGACAAAAATGATCACGTGACAACTTTTGTCGCTGAACTATATAGCGGTAATTTTTGTACATGAAAAGGGTAGCAGCAGCGACAAAATTGAAAGTTGATGACAGATTTTGCGTTATTTGTGTAATCAGTCAAGACAGATTTTGCGTTAGTTGTGTAATTAGTTATATTAATTTATACATTACGCAATGGCTTCCAGAAAAAAAAAATATTACAATTAGCTACTAAATTGTAATCATATGATTCGAGAAAGTAAAATAAAATTTAAAAATAATATTATTTTTGCCATTACTTTACTATTGACAGATCAAATTCAAAAAAGATATTATTCTTAAAAAAAAGTTTTGGGTAGCACGGCTGTTTCAAAATCGTAACGAGTATGGATTTTATAAAGCTACCTTACCATATATAAGATTAGAAAGTGCAAGATTTTTTAACTACTTTTGTATGTCATCAAAACAATTGGAAGATTTGATACAAATTGTTGCACCAAAACTCCAGAAGCAGACATTTATAAGAGAGCCTGTCAATGCTGAAGAACGTTTGTGTTTAACTTTAAGGTTTGTTTTATTATATTTTTAAATGCACAAAAATATAAAAGCAACATACTAGACATCTGATTATATGGATGATTTAAAACTTATTACTAACTATTGTCTTTCACATATAGATATTTGGCTTCGGGCGACTCAGTGATATCAATGCCATACCAATATTTATTAGGATATACAACAGTATGCAACATTATATCTGAAACATGTGAAGTACTTTGGAATATGTTGTGCCCAGTTGTTCTTCCACCTTCTTCAACCGAAGAAGATTGGCTTCGTATTGCAACAGATTTCGAACATCGATGCAATTTTCCGCATTGTATTGGTGCCATTGATGGAAAACATATTATTCTTCAAGTATGAATTTCAATAGTATTATCATATAGACATTACATTTCTGATATCTCTGATTTTTAAGTTAAATGTAATTATTATAATAATATTTTTTCAGTGTCCTGCTTAATGCTGGTTCTATGTATTATAACTATAAAAACAGTCACAGTATTGTCTTAATGACAGTATGTGACGCTAATTACTTATTTACATTTGTTGACATTGGAGTTTACGGTAGACGCAGTGATGGTGGCATTTTCAAAGAATGTAAATTTGATAAAAAGTTTGAACAAAAAAAGATGGATGTACCAGATGCAGACATTATTTCTGAAAATGGTCCGACATTGCCATATTGCCTCGTCGGAGACGAAGCATTTCCTTTAAAAGAATATTTGCTTCGACCATACTCAGGAAGAGGCGGATTGATTAAAGAAAAAAATATCTTTAATTATCGATTGAGCCGTGCTAGGCGAATTGTTGAAAACACATTTGGGATTCTTGCTAGCCAATGGCGAATATTGAGGAGGCCAATAATTGCAAAAGTGGAAACTGTAGAGAAAATTGTGCAAGCCATTGTGTGCTTGCACAACTGGTTACGCAAACAGGACATAAACGTTAATGAATATGTACCTATAAATATGGTTGATCATTTTGATGATCATAATAGTTTTATACCTGACACTTGGAGAATGGTTTTTGAAAACGGTTCCGCTTATCGTGAAATACAACGAGTAGGATCTTATATGACCAATAAAAAAATATGGAAATACGGGATAAGTTTTGCACATATTTTAATAATGAAGGCTCTGTGCCATGGCAAAATAACTTTTGCTAAAAATGTATTTCCAAACATATAAAATATAGCCTCTTATATATTCTTTATATGCATACACAGATATATATTATATTTATATCATTGTTTATAAGAATGCTACATAAAAAACATTGTAAATAAAATAAAATGTTTTCTCTTTCTGTTAAATTTGTTCTCTAATTTTTTATTATTTTATTTAAAAATAATAATAAAATAAACTTAATATAAACTATATAAAAATAAACTTTGGTATAAGCTATATATACTATATAACATGTTTATAATAGTATTACGATTATAATAATATACTATTATCACATATCAGAAAATAAAGATAAAATAAAAACTTAATTTTCAGTCTCCTTAATAAGATTATATGTTATTTGAAATAGTTTCTGCGCTGCATCATCCAACATATTTGGTGGAAGTTTCCTCAATCTTTGTTCAACTACGGACACAATTGCGTCCACTTCGTCGTTTTGTGGAAGATCAGGCAAAGTAATTGCTGCTTGTTTACTTCTTTCACAAAAGGCATCAACAATTCTATCAAGTGCTGAATTAAAATTTTTTTTATTTGTGCTTTGTTTCTTATTATAGTCTGAAAAATATAGTACACTTAATATATAATATAGGTAATATTATATTTATATATAGAATTATAGATAAAACATACTTTGCTGTCTATTTTCTTCTACATCTTCATAAATAGTAGCAGTTGAGTCATCATCAGCATCAGTTCGGCATGACACATTTGATTTGGTTCTATTAACAGTTAAGTATTGTTTTTTTTATTGTTTTATATACATTTATTTTCTGCATGTTTTTTATACAATTTATTTTATAATTTATTAATATATATTTAATTTATCTATTAACTTTTTATTTATTTAGTTAATTTCTAATTATTTATTTTTTATTGCATTACACAATGTAAAGAGATGTTGACATTTTATTCCGGACGAACAATATAATAAAAAAATACTTACGGTTTCTGTAAGCACAAGTCACGCAAAAATGATAAATTATCGTAGTGTTGCCACTTGCTCATTTTAGCAGGTCTTTCTGATCCGCTAGCTAATGATTCATTGCTAACAATTCTTCTATATGTAAATTCTTCAAACTTCGTCTTTGCTTCTTTGTCTGATAGTTTTCCTGGAAAACATCATATGTTATAAACAGATTTATATTAATAATTATTAAGTTGCATACTATTCCTATGATTATTTTATTATTGAATAAGTATTTGCTTATTGATGCTTTTGATGCTTCGGAAATTTCTTTCCATAATTGTGCTGTTGATTTTCTGCTGCGGAGTGACAGATCCACTTGTGGATTCCATAATGCTTCGCGTACCTGTACTTCTAAAATTAATTGCTCTTCTAATTCTAATAACTCCTGTTTTCTGTAATACTTAATTTTTTTCTTATATTTGTTATATTTGTATTTAAACTTTCTTGAACCGCTATTTATTGATCATTAATTGAACTTCGTCTTAATATACTTCTATCTTCGGTAAATATTTAGATTAACGTACCCACCTCCAATGACTTTGACCTTGACATATGTTGTCAAGGTCACTGTCCTGAGTAACATCCAAAGAGGTTTTAGCCGTCGCTCGTTGTTCGTTAAAAAGTTATTAACAAAAAAAGTTTGAGAAATATAGCAGTTATTTTAAGTATTCAAATGTGGAAATAGTACATGTATAAACAAAAAAAGTTATTTAAAGGAGTAAATCGTTGATATATTGAAGAGTCTTTTTGTTAAAACAGAAAATAGTTGTTTCGGTCCAAAACGAAATTTGTAATTGTTCTGTTCCACATGGGTTTTCGACTTTCCACACGAAGCAAGGTCTATCCCACACCCTCCTTCCCGCCGTCCTTTGACTTGAAACAAGCCGGAAGTATATGCGCTGTAAAGCATATGCGTGGACGCAGTAGGTTCCGCTCCCCCTACGGGGAGGCTCCACTTCCGGAAGATATAACCTAACCCAAACCTATTTCTAATTTAAAACTAAAATTTGGTTTGGGTTAGGTTATATCTTCCGGAAGTGGAGCCCCCCCGTAGGGAGGGCGGAACCCACTGCGTCCACGCATACACTTTCCAAGCCACACAAGAATTGTGGGATAGATCTCGCTAAATTATGTGTTAAATGTAGAAATTCGTATAGATACATGATAATTCGAGTAACACAAAGACTGGCAATAATAGAGAAGTGAAAGCTTTTAGTAAACAATAATAAATATTGAGAAGTCCTACAGTAGGTCAACATACAAACTCACTATTCTTATATACACGTTGTTTGAAAATTACGTACATTTCATTTAAATTCTTTTGTTAATAACTTTTTAATAAACAACGAGCGACGGCTAAAACCTCTTGGATGTTACTCAGGACAGTGATCTTGACAACATATGTCAAGGTCAAAGTCATTGGAGGTGGGTACGTTAATTTAAATATTTACTTATACTACTTTTACATACCGCACATGGGATAAAAATAATTATTTTTGTCAGTATAATATTGAGGATATCCTTGAACACACTCATGTTGTTCTATGTGAGCTGTATCACATATGGTTTCACAGAGTCCACATGTCATTACCGGTCTGAGGTCAAATATCTACAAAACATTAGAAATAGCATATATATTTCACAAGTTGTATATTGTTCTAAAATACTGGAAATATTCTTTTACGTTTCAAAATATATTGCTTACTTTATTATAGTCTAAAAAAGAAATTCATATAAAATACATTATAAGTTATTTTTATTAAAGAAAATTTATTTTATATAAAAAAAATTACTTTTATATATATACTTACGTTATCATTTCCATTTTCTTCAATCGAATCTTGCATCTTTAATATTAATTTATTAATTTTTCTTATTTTATAAGATTATGTTTTTAGTACATACGAATACAGCACGGCAGCACTGTCAGCAATGTATCAGCGCTTAACACACCGTTTGAGCGATAATGCTTTGTAGTTGAACCGATCTAAACTACAAAATCATAGCCGCTGGATTACGGGTGACAAATCTATCGCTCCAATCGCTTGTTTTAGCGGCACGTGAAATGGTATCTTTATAGTAGATGACACTCAGGTTCCGTTTCCGGTAGGACAGAGTGAACACGGGGAAAATATGCTCGTGAAGAGGGAAAGGAGGAGAGGAGTGTAAGGAGAGAGGAAGAAAGGGAGAGATGGCTGCAAAAAGGGCGAAATGAGAGGAACAAGGGGGAGCAGAGATACATGGAAGGGCGCAAGGGAAGGACCGCAAAAGGGAAGGAAGGAAGATAGAGAGTTTGGAGGTTAGGTGGAGAACAGGAAAAGAGCACGTGAGAGTCGACGATAAGAAAGCAGGGAGATAGAGCGGTCAAAGAACGGATCGGTAAGGAAGATGGAAGGTGTGGATAGATAGAGCGGATGGAGAACGGATCGATAAGGAAGACGGAAGGTGTGGGTAAAGTAGAGGGAGAGAGATAAGGAGACGTGGATGAAAACTGAGGAGGTCGGTATAGAGGGAGCGGAAGGTGCAAGCACATGGCGGATTGTGATCGGAGGTTAGAGGTATTCGGAAGTGTGGTGCATAATAAGAAGGAGATAGGAAAGCGAGTGAGAAGAGCAGAAAAGGATAGGAAGGAAAGAGAAGGAAGGAGATAAAGGTGGAAGAGGAAGTGAGAGGAAAGAAAGAAAGGGAGAGAAGTAAGAAGGTTGGGAAAAGGAAACGGAAGGAAAGAAAAGTAGACGGTGAGCATGGAAAAGTGGTTGAAGGAGCTAGGCAAGAGAGGAGGAAGTGGCGTGGAATGTAGAGGGGAAAGCGCACGGCGGTAAAGAAGAGAGAAGAGAAGGAAATAGCAAGGGAAAGGGAGAATGAAGGAAGAGACGACAATGCACAGGGAAGGATGGAGGAAGGAGCCACTGGAAGAAGTGAGAGAGATAAGGGGAGAATATGAAATCAAGGAGGGTAGAAAGAGGGAGAGGAAGGTGAGAGGGACAGAGAAGGCCAACATCTATAGCTGAGGAGGAGAACGGGGAGAAGAGAGGGAGCGATATGAAGGAGAGGAAGCACAGCACAGGGGCCGGGCAAAGAGGAGAGAAGAGAAGGAAAGGAAATTCAGGAAGAGGCAGCAGAGGTTATTTTAGAGGTAATGAAGGAGGTATTGGGGAGAAGGGTGAAAATGAGAGGAGTAGTGGAAAGAATAGGGGAGGGGGGAAAAAGGTATTAATAGTGGAAATGGATAAAGAAGAGGACAAGGACGAGATTGGAGAAAGGGAGTGAAATAAGGAGATTGTGGAAGATAGGCGTTGACGAGGACTTAACGAGGAGAGAAGAATGAGATAGAGGATGGTGGAGAAAGCGAAGATGGAAAGAGGGTACGGAAGAAGCGTGGTGGTAGGTAACAGAAGGATCTGGATAGATGGGAGAGAATGGATGTGGGACGAGAGGAAGGAGAGCTAGAGGATGAAGCGAGAGGAATAGGAGAGAGGAAATGGAAAGGGAAAGAGGAACGGGAAGAAGAGAAGAGAGAGAAGAGGGAAGACAGTGGGGAGAGAGGGGAAGTTGGGGAGAGGGAAAGGTGGGGTGAGGGGAGATGGGAGGGAGATGGTGGGACGAGGAAGGGGAGGGAGGAATATTTGTAAGGTCGCAAAAGGCCAGGTCGGGTTAAATAAGGATAGAAAATGTAGAGGAAGGTAGAGGAGCGTAAAGGTTTGGGTACGTTCCTAAAAAACGCCTTTAAACCCCAAGGGGACGAATAAATGATACATAGTAGATGACACTCTAGAAAATAATACAAAATGCAACTTTGTAGATGCTGTACAATCTACTATAGAAAATAATACTGCGGAATGTATGACAATATTGACAACATCTACCTCTGATACATGTACGTCTGAATATGAACAAGAGAAAAAGGAACAAAAAGAGAAATGTGAAAAAATAATTAAAAAACAAAAGCTGCACATGATAAGAATGCAAAAGAAAATGAAAGCGATAAAATATATGATACACTCATTACGACAAAAAGTGAATAATGATAAATACAAGAAGGCTCTGCATGGAATTTTTAACGAAGATCAAATAGCAGCGTTATGTACAAAAACCCAAAGAGGTAAAAGTTGGTCTAATGAAACTGTACAGCGTGCTCTACAATTAAAGCTTGTTTGTGGAAGCAATGGTTATGAAGAAGTTCTTCGTCAAGATATGCCATTTCCGTCTTTACGAACTTTACGAAGACGGTCAGAAAATTTCAAATTTGAGCCTGGCATTTCGGAAATGTTTGATTTCTTAACATATAAGAAATCTTATTTTCGTAAAAATACCGATATAGAATGTGGACTAATATTTGACGAAATGGCTATTACACCGCAGAAATGTTATGATCCTTCCACCGAAGCAATTGTAGGAGATATAACATTTCCAAATGAAATAGGTATTGCTATGCATGCTTTAGTCTTCATGCTTGTTGGTATTGCTAATCGTTGGAAGCATGTAATAGGATATTATTTTACAGGTAATAGTTTTAATAGTAAAACAGCAAAAGAAATAATATTTCAGATGATACATAAAGCAGAAGCAGTGGGCTTCCACGTGAATTTTATAACATCGGACATGGGTCCAGGAAACACTGGATTGTGGAAACTGTTAGGTATAAGCACAGGAAGATATAGTAAAATAGTCAATTCTATCATACATCCTTGCGATATAAATAGATATTTGTATATCATTGCCGATCCACTCCATCTCCTCAAAAATCTGAAACAAGCTTTAATTAGTAATAAAGTGATAACCATTTCCGAAAATACCGTCCATAAATATAAATTACCGACAATTACAATATATTTAAGACACTTCGATGAACTGCTAACTATTCAAGAAAATTCGGAACTATTATTAACGCCTAGATTTAAAGTCGCTGATATAAAATGTACGAATAATTTCAGCAAAATGAGAGTAAACAAAGCTAGAAATGTTTTTTCGAACGATGTTAGCAGTTCATTGCAATTATTAGCGCATGAACGCAATAATGCCGAATTTTATACTACTGCGTAGTTTGTAAAACTTGTATATAAATGGTTTAATCTAATAACATCAAGAACCTGTAAACTAGCGCTTGGTAGAAAAGTAGAAAACATATATATTGAGAATATCGTATTTTTACAAGAAGTTATTGATATTTTTACACAGTTACAAATAGAAAATGGTGAATTTAAACTCGTACAGAGAGGCATTATTATAACTACTACATCTATAATTCAATTAACTGAGTATCTTCTTAAACACAGAAACGTACAATATGTTTTAACTTTTCGATTTACACAAGATTGCATAGAAAATCTTTTTTCACAAATCAGACTAAAACATGTAATACCGCATCCATTACAATTTATGCAAGACTTAAAACTTATTTCCATAGCCATGTATATGAAAAATATTAATAGTAGTAGTTATAATAATGATGAGAGAAATTATTTAGCAGGATTTCTAGAATACTTAAATAATAAAAAACAAAAAGACAAATGTATTGGGGAATATAATAATAGTAATATATTAAATGTCGGTGTAAACTGGCAGTAACGAGCCAAGCGCGGTATAAAGAGCGCAAACACTGTTTATTAATTAAAATAAATAGAATACACTAATCGCGGACGTTTCGGCCCTTTTTGGGGGCCATCTTCAGCGCGGAAACGAAATAATAAGGTCTTAAATAACTAAACGCAACTGCGACGTGATGCATCCCGTGGATCTCTTACGCAACCGGCGACCTCCCATCCTTAAGGGCATCCATGTCCTTCCAAAGGTAACTCCTCGAATTTCTTGGGTGGTAGATAGACATGGCAGTACTTATTTTATTTAATAAATGCACAGGTTGACACTGACCAATCGTAGATGTAATCGGAGAACCACACTCTCCAACTCTCGGAGGAACAATGAAGCTATAAGTAATATATTAAATATAAATACGCTTCTTGCTTTCAATCCCTACATAATACAATTATCCAATCTTGAATTGAATTCGTTGTATAATATTGCTGGATACATTATTAAGTCAATTAACCAAAAATGTAAAAATTGTGCCAAGTGTTTGTCTTGTGTAGGATCTAAAAGGATATTATCTTATTCTTTTACAAAATTAGTACAACTGAAAACTTACACTCAGAATTCTTTTTGTTAACAGACCTACATTCAAAATTTTTATCCGGCTAGAAAAGATGTTCAGACATTATTCAAAATATTTCTTAGATATAGGAAATACAAATTTCAAATCGTTTCTTATATCTAAATTTAATGATGTTCCTGCTGATCACATTTTAAATTGTCATCAGTTATATTCTAAAATTATCAAAAGATTTGTTATTTTGCGTTTACATATTTATCAGAGAAAAAATACTATATTTAGTAAAAATAGATATGATAGCAAATCTATGGCTATGCATAATATATTTTCTTAATGTGCTTTAATATATCTTGTTCTTTTAATAATTTATGAAACAAAAAAAAATGATTTGTTTGTTATTACATATTCCATATTTCTATATTGTTATATAGTTTATTATATATTCTGCAGTGTTTTTTTAAATATAAGTGTCTTAATATAATAAATAATTTTTACTATTGTAATATTTTCGTTCTTTTTTTTTGTCTTCCTTTATTTTCTTATTCAAACTGTTGATTCTTCACGTTCTCTGTACAGTGAAAATTCTTATGTATGTATTGTTTTTACCACGTATATTTTCAATTTCCATTGCGACAATTTACTATTATTGCCATTTCCCTTCAAATATCAGCGGGAGTTGCCAGAAAATGGCGGACCAATCAAAAGTTGCTATCGTATGGCCAGACTCTGTTACAGAGACTGTAGGATCGCGTAGAGTCCCTAAAGATAGAGTCTGACCACGCGTGTTCCTTTTTATTGGTCAAAACGAAGTTTAAAAAAGACATGGCGGAACCAATAGAAATTGTTATGGGAAGCATAATAATTTAAAAAGAAATGAAATAAGAAAATTACAAACAATTTTTATTTATTTAAATAAGAAAATTACGAACATCTTGTACTTTTTTATAAATTTTTAAATTAAAGAATAAAGAAAAATTAACTTGAATATAACAATAATATAACAATACTCAATATAATATTTTAAGAACACTTAATAATAATATAATAATACTATAGAAAAAAATATAAACTATATATAATAAAAATATAAACTTCTTAATTTTTTGTAGCCAAACAAAATTTTTACTAAAATTATTGCCCTCTCGATGGCGCCGCCACCTTGTCGTGATGAGAGGGCTCATTCTGAAGCTCCGCAAGGAGTGGAAGGGTGCTAAGAGCGTGCCTAGGAAAAGGAAAACTCCGAATCAAACCCGGAATGTCGATTCCGTGAGTAGGAGTGTACGCGCTCCTACATCGGCCGGGGAGTTCACCCCGATAACAAACCGGAGGCCGTCCCGTGAGGTAGACTTGATCTATTAACGGCAACCTAAGGGCTGGGTGGATTTTCTGGGGTATGTGGGGTGGGGTTGTGTGTGTGTGTGTGTGTGTGTGTGTGTGTGTGTGTGTGTGTGTGATGCGGTCGGTTGCGCGTGGATATTTCCCGAAGACTAACCAAGGGGGGAGTAGTAGCCCCCTGACCGTGGCAAGGCATGATGTTAGTACCTGACCTCTGTGGCGTAATAAGCGAGAATATAAGTCCTGGTTTTCCAGGCAAAGTTCGCGTGAAACCACATGTTTAACGTGGAAGAACCGCTCATGCTTTGCTGTTAGGAGCCTATTCGGGAGTTGAAGCGCGTATACCGGGCACATGTATGGAGGATTACCTGGTCAGTATTTCCTCATACCCGCTGCCAGATAGAGTAAATCCTGGCACCGTCTAGCCTGAAGTCTGGATAGCACCCGTTCGGATTCGGGTGCGTCCATTCAATAGGGGTGACGTTAAACCTTTAGCATCATTTATGGCGCGAGCCTATCCCGTAATACTTTTTATTAGAGTCATTAAGTGTCGATAGGGTTGACCACCTGAAAGCCGCTTCTCAGTTTCGGCACTCTTATTTAGGGTTCTTCTTACCCGGGGAAATAGCCTGACCACAGTCCGGCTCCCATGATGGGCGAACCGGAGGAAAAATATACGCGATATGGAAAAATACCTTTATTCAGCGTAGGCGACGGAGAGGGGGGCAATGCCCCCCCCCCGATTGTTGATGAGGAGTTCCCCTCTTAAAAGGGTGTTTTGAATGTGATGAGACGGTGGATCCGTCTGTAAGACGGTCCTCACTGGTGCGGACCCCACCGCAGGACTCCCAGAATGGGACTGCGCAAATGGATGTGGGGAAGGCTGCGCCGTCTAAGGCAGGCAGAGCGGGACCTGCCTGTAGTAAAGGCCCCTTGGAAGCCCCGGCGCTGGTTGCGGGGATGGTAACCCGCGAGAGATCGGCGGAAGGTCTCCATAAGGCTGATCGGCAGCCACTAGTTAGAGTGACCAGAATTGAAGACCTGCCACAGCGGAGTGGATCCCTAAGAAGAGGATTGGCACTCCCTAAACTACGGATCCCGACTGGGCTGGATTCAGAGGGCCCTGCCACGGCCCCATTAGTCCCCACGGACGTCACGTCTCCGCGGGCGCCGTGGGTAGATCCCCTTGTGTCGGCCCCTGCCGTGGTTGGGAGCAGTGTGTCGCTCGCTTCGCTGTTCTCTGCGGCGGCTGAGTCGCCAAGGGGTGCGGAGAGCACAGGAGTTACGGGGGGGGGGTCGGCTGTGGGAGGCAAGTAGAGTAGTAAGGCCGGTTCTAAGCCAGGTCCTCTGAAGGGGGTGAGGGACGAGGGGAAACCGGCGCGGGGGTATGACGTCACGCGGGAACCGTGTCCTAACCAATAGGCAAGGGGTCTGAGCGCGTCCTAACCAATAGGCAAGGGGTCCGACCGCGTCCTAACCGGTAGGCGAGGGGTCCGCGGAGAGGGGGGAGGGGGGACAGCGGCGAAACTGATAAGCGAGGGGTCCGCGGAAAGGGGAGAGGGGGACCGCGGCGTATCCAGTAGGCGAGGGGTCCGCGGGAAAGAGGGAACGCACGCGTGCAGGTGTGAGAGAGATAGCGCGAGGCGTCCGCAATGTGTGAGAGAGATAGCGCGATGCATGCACGTGGATGATGCGAGATTCGCAAGGCGTTCGCAAGGCGGTGCGAGAAGGATAGCGCGAGGCATCCGCAATGTGTGGGAGAGAGATAGCGCCAGGCATGCACGAGTAGGAAAAGGATAACGTCCGCATTGGCGTGGGAAAAGGATGACGTTCGCATGCACTTGGGAGAGAGAGAGAGAGAGAGAGAGAGAAAGATAATGCGAGGCATGCACATGGGAAAAGGAAAGAAGAAGGCGCAGAAATAATTGACATTTTTTTATATAGAATAAAAATATTTATTTAGAAATTGTGTATATCATATAAATATGTGTGTGTGTGTGTGTGTGTGTGTGTGTGTGGGTATGGTTAAAAAATAATAAAAATAATAATAATATAAAAATATAAAAAATATAAAAGATATGAAATATAATATAAAAAATACTATTGTTGCTACTAATAATATGCAGCTACTTCTGGAACAGAAAAACAAGTGTTATTAGTATATTAATCTAGTTTGAACGTACTAAAATTTTAAAAAGAAGATATTTGTAGTTAGTTCTATGCTTCTTGTTCGGAGATTCCTTTAGTTCTTCCAGTTCCTAATCTTCATCACCGAAATAATCACTGTAATCATCATAGGGTTCGAGCTCGAAAAGCTTTCGAAGGCAAAAGATATCATTAAGCGGAAATATTTCCGCCCACTCGCGGGCCTCTCGGGTGTCACCCCATAACCCTACAAGATCCTTTTGTGCGTTCCGCTGCAACATACGCACCCTCTGTCGATGCCGTATATTTACAAATCCGTCTATGCGGACATCGATGAGGCACTGTAAATATAATGTAAAAATTATAATACACAATTTGCACAAAAGATGTACACCACAAAACTACGTATCCACGGTAAAAATGCAGCCTTTGCAGCATCTAATATCTTTTGATAAAATTTGGTTGCTTGCCGCGACATATCAATCATCTCTTGAGCCATTTTTATACTTTTTTCACTTCACTTCTTTCAAAACTACCTCACGAACAGTCAGACATTTTGTGACGGACATACTGGGATAGACATTGTCTCGATTAAACATTTTAGAGTAGGGGATGTATCACTTTACGAAGAACGCTTACTCTCAGCTCTTGATAAGAAGACAAAAATTAGCATGTTTCCGCAGACAACTGTCCACAGTTAAAGTCTTTTAAATATGAATAATATATTATTATAATATGTAAACCACTATCGAACGGCTATTGAACGACTATCGAACGGCTATTGAATGGCTATTGAACAGCTATCGAACGGCTATCGAACGGCTATCGAACAGCTTTGAACGGCTATTAAACGGCTATTGAACGGCACTGAACGGCTATGAACGACTATTGAACGGCTATAAACGACTATTGAACGACTATTGAACGACAAAACAATTATTTATACACCATTCAAATATTTAAAGTCTATGCCCATGTACTGAAATATAACATCTGTATTCTGATAAGGTGGCTGACGCCACAGTCTAACATCACGTACTGAAATTTAATACTCGCATACTGGGATAAGAAAGAGGAAAAGGGAAGAATAAAAGGGAATAAAAATATATTTTAACAATAGTTTATTCTAAATAATGTTTGGGTGAATCCTTATGATGATTCGTCCACCAATTGAATATTTTAAATACATTTTGTAAAGCGCAATTTTTTAAATGTTTTCACAGTGCATAGTATTAGTAACATCTAGCTTATTTAACGAAGTGATATCTTCATAGTCCGCATCCAAGGTCTTAATAATAATATCGTTTCTTGCATCATCGTCAAGTATATCGGCCAGCCATTCTCGTTTTTTGTGTCCTTTAACATACACGATAGGAGATGCTCCATCTTCCTCTTCCGTCGCGCCCATCACAGCTCTCGTAATCAAACGCCTAACAAAGCTGTATGGAACGTTTCCATCCTCCCATTGAAGTCCATGGTGATGTCCGATTAGCCATGAAGCTTGACATCTCTCAGATTTTGTAAGCGCACGCCATAGTATGAGACTTGCAAAAAAGTAATGAGAGAGAATAAATCCATTCCTCAATATCGCTACTTCCTTCACGATAAAGTTTCGCCCGATAATGAATCCTTGCAGATCCACAAACGTAGGCGCGATCATGTTGATAATATTACCGTACGATTGCAAAAATGAAGTACGACTGCTGTCGATCGTCAAAATCTCAATCTTTATATATTTTTGACATTGGAGGGGATATTTGCTGGTTTAGGTAATTTTACGAACTACGTTGGTCAATGGGCAATATTTGACAACGCGATCGTGCAAGTGGAGGGGATATTTGCTGATTTAGGTAATTTTACGAACTACGTTGGTCAATGGACAATATTCGACAACGCGATCGTGCAAGATGAGACAATAGGCGGTAGTATTTGCCGGTATATCCTCCTTGCACTCAAACTCTAATCTCACGTCCACGGTAGAATTTTTGACAGACTCGTTTTGTCGCGAGCAATCAATAACCGCGAGAGAACCGAAATGTAAAACTTTTGAAATGTTTAATAGCACATCATCATTGTCACATCCGTAATAAGATTTGCGAAAACGAGTTTAAATAGAGTTTAACGTTGGTCAATTTACAGTTGTCGAATGCAGTAATATCTTTTGACACAGCATTTTTTCTGCCAATCTGCAGTGCAAAGATCACGTATCGCGGCTTTTCCAGTTGAGAGGCGGCTTTCACGGTCCACGAATGCTTGGTCGTATTATGCAATAGAGGAAATTTGTATAGATCCCAAGAGCGAAAACTCATATTCAAGTATCGCCCGCTTTCCAACGCGCGTATCAAGGATAGTTTATTGATCTCGCTCAATATTACATGAGGCATACGCCATTGTATCTTGAATAATTCGATATCAGCTTCAGCCGAAGCATGTTCAAATATGCAATTGTTGTCGTTGCGCGAACGTATCAGAATTAATTCGTGACGAGCGTTAATCACAACTCGCTTACAATCTTCGCAAAAACCCAGTAGTATGTTTAGCGGCAAAAATTGAAGTAAGCTTCAACAGCATTATGCGATATATTCCACGCAGTATTCTCCAAGATTTTACCCCTCTCGGCTGTTAGAGAGACATAGTTTTTAATCGTGGAAGTTATTCCAAAGTTTCTGTTGCGGTCAATCTCCACACCGTCGAGTTCATATCGAAGTTCATCAAACATAAACGCGACACAATTATTTCCCAATATCACTCCTCCCCCTTCAGCTACTTTACGCACCATCAACTTTCCCTCGACGTATAGAAAACTTCCACATGGTAACGTGTACAAATCTTGATGTTGTGTCGCTATCCGTATCTCGTCGCTATATCCAAGCGTTGTGTTGGCGTATGGATTGTACGTATGAGTCTCAATCTTGACGATACGATCGTTAAAGATCGGCTCGCCACCGATATTCAAGATGTCAATCATATTGTTCAAGTATTTCGTACGACGAATCGCAATGATTTTAAAAAATCGCGATTCAACGCGCTGAGCTTCTTTTTAGCGTAACCAGATATCTGATTATTGTCACCCGATACCGTAGTCACTCGCCTTCTCGCAAAAATATTGTCCCTTGCAAAAATATTGTCCCTCGTAAAGATATTGTCTCTCGCGTGCTCCGTGCTTCCGTTCAACACAAGCATTTCATTTGTCAAACGCTTTATTTTTGCCGCCGCCGTATATGCAATCTTACGGTAATTTCCTCTCGAAAATCGAGCAAATGTTCTTGATCAACAATGCATATCGTTAAATCAGTAATGCTCCGTGCGACGATCGGTAGATAAATAATCTGTGCTGGCGTTTCCGATATCTTATATCTAGCGGCACGGTCGGTGAAAATTCATGTATCGTGTGTACGCGCTTGTCATTGCTATACGCGCCAGTGGTTACGCTGCATTCTATACGAATAATATTTACGCTAATAATATTTATCGATACAATCGATTCATGCCATTTCCGAGGTTGTAATATACGATTCGACGAAAATTCCAACAACGATCCAACGTTGTCTGGTTTACTAAAATTTATTCTATAAACACGTTTGATTTTACTTTTTAGCGTATTATGATTAGCGCGAAGCATTATTGGATATTCATCGTGTTCTTCGATATTATCTGCGTCATCAACAATATCGTTGGAATTAACTACGCGTCGCTGTCGTAAAATTGCACGTCAGAGATATTCGTTTATAGCGTGTAATTCGTACGATCCCTCGGGAATCGTAATTTCCTTATCGTCGCTATCAAAATAAAATTTATTATTCCAAGAATTCACGTTCGATATCGTATGATAAGTTTCAAAGTATGCTAAACCAAGCTCGTAATCGCCATCGTTTAAATCTATAGCCGGAAAGTAGCTTACAGCAAGAACGCTACTCTTGCCAGTCAACGTAAGTGTGAGTGACATGCTGGAAAACTGTCGAACGAATACCGAGTCGCGACGGTGAACTGTCAGGCTTTAAATTCATACCGATCATCGACCGTTTGAAGAAATCGAAGACACAATTGTCCACAAATACTTTGATTATAATTTTGATAGGCCGTGTGATTGTATTCTATATTTGCAACATTCTGTCCAAAATATCGTACTAATTCCTTCCTGGCGGTCGAAGATTTCCAAAACTATCGAAATATACTACACGATCTCCCCTCTTTGCATACGCAACCCAATGAGTACCGGAACCATCGACGTCATCCAAATTGACGGTACCGCTCTCATTTCGCCGTACACCGTTTATCGATAAATTATTGCGCATGAAAACGCCTCTAAAAAATTGTATACGCATATGTCTTGCAAGTTGTTCCAATTGTACATTGGTTGTTACACCGGCAGGCATTTTTATCGTTATTTCGACGTTCTTTTTTCTTAGCCGCTGTTGAGAACCCTCGTCCACGCTTGTATGGAGCGAGATAAACTCCGTGACCTTCCATGGCGCGATTATGACGTTGCATTTCTTCGAGCTGACGTTGCGCCGCTTTGCTATCGTTCACCGCCTTCGCGATTCCCGCTGCTCCGCCAGCCAATGAACCGAGAACTCCCAATAATGGTAAAATGGGTAAGATACCACCGCGCTTCGCTATAGAAAGTATTCGTTTTTTCGCAGTCTTTTTCTTCATCGATGATTTTTTTGTTTTCATCGAGGATTTTTTTGTTTTCATCCCCATACCGAATTTTGTCTTTGCTTTCATAGCCCCCAAACAGCTGTAGCGGCTGCTCTTTTGCCAATAGTCGAATCTCTCGCGGTAATACGTGTTCGCGCTTTCGTGGCGAGTATATTATCCGCAACGTGTCGTTGACCGAAATCGTTGCTTCCAGAATAAGCTATGTCGCGACACGCGGCATCCAATGGATTGATACCTCGATCGCCTCTAGCCAATCGCGTTTCTAAATGAGTTCCCGGTCCGCAAAACTGATAGCCTGGATTATGTAATTCGATAGGAAGTGCGTTTATCGCACGATTTAACAAACCACCACCTCTTATAATTTTTGCTGGCATTTGCCACAATCTTTTATTAACGGTGTTGGACCATCGAAATGTGTTTGTTGCCACGGCAAATTATAAAGTCGCGTGCATCGACGATACTGTTGAACCTCTGAGTCAGCTTTTATATGTTCGGGAAGCTTGTCCCACAATTGTTCCACATAGCTATCAAAGTAAAACAATCTTGGGGATAATCTGTAACTGCTCGGTGGTAAGCTCGAGAATATCGCTGTCAACCAATAGAAGAAGAAACATTTTTGAGACTGAGCGGTTTCGATTTGGTGCGCCTCTATAAATAGGGCTCCGATGACTCATTTTCCAAAATCTGATTTGAGATTCGCGAGAGCAAACATGCGGTTCGCGCGACAAGCGACGATAATCAAAGTGATAAATTTTGACGATAAAACACAAGTAATGTCCGAGAAAGAAATACGCAAGCATGGAAACATGCTGCCGAATACTATACGCGGTATCATTTGCGGTCCTTCGAATTGCGGTAAGACTAACGTGTTGATAAGTTTGATAGAAAGTCCACACGGTGTACATTTCGAGAATGTGTACGTATACTCGAAATCACTTCAACAACCGAAATATCGATACTTGGAAAATTTGCTATTATCGATCGATGAAATTGGTTATTTTACATTCTCTAATAATAGTGACGTTATTCCACCGAGCAAGGCGCTTCCGAATTCCATTTTTATCTTTGACGACGTGGCATGCGATAAGCAAGATACGATAAGAGAGTATTTTGCAATGGGTCGACACTCGAGCGTCGACTGTTTCTATCTTTGTCAAACGTATCCAAGATACCCAAGCATCTTATACGGGACAATGCAAATTTACTGATTTTATTTAAACAAGATGGTACAAACTTGAAACATGTATACAACGATCATGTAAATACTGACATGTCTTACGACGATTTTCGCGCATTCTGTCAGAAATGTTGGCAACACAAGTATGGATTTGTAGTGATTGATAAAGACAGTTTACAGACTATTGGACGATATCGAAAAGGATTTAACGATTTTGCAATACCGTAAAGTGGTTAGTCGCTATTGATACATCGATCGAGCAACTCTAAAAATTTTTGTCCGAGCGCAACATGACGACGACGATTGACAGTGACGATCGTGAGAAGATTGCGAGAGAGATTGTAAAATCGAGCGAATCGATCCGCAAAAAATATCGTTCTTTAAAAACTGGTCAAATAGAGGAAGACGTCGCATTGGAGAGGCACTTTAAACCAATTATCGAACCTCTAAAACAACTTGTCGAAAATACAATCAATGTGGAATCTAATGAAGCGAAAACCGAACCATCGAGTATGCTCGAAGACAAGCATCTGAAAAAAGAGTCAAAGTGAACAAAGTGGAACAAAGCGAACAAGGTCAAATATATCATTAAACGATTCGCTAATAACTTCTACTCCAAATCAATCAAAACGTAAGCGAATGAAACAATTATCGAATGTGGTTACTTCTACTCTGATAAAAGATGTACAATCAAGTCAAATATTGCACGAAAGACCGTCTCTGGAAACCGTCTGTGGAAGAAATTTCCGAAACCACGCCTGAAACGCTTGTTACGTCGGTTCAATATGTATTACAAACGTCCAAGGATCAAAGTACATTGCGCGCACACTTGGGCCCACTAGGGCAAAAATATGTGGGAGCTATTTTGAGTCAAGATAAAAATAACTGTGTGGATTATGTTTACGGTGTTAAATTTTGCAACGAAGGAATGATGCTTGGTGATAAAATTTTTGATATGGATAAAGATGACAATATAATTATCGATGGAATAAGATACGTGGGAACACCAGGTCTCTACGAGTTGATTTTCAAGAGAATGCCCGACGGTGACGTATACAATGACGATGATAAAATTAAATACAAAAATATATTACTGGCGACAAATGCGCATAGACGTGGCAATGATATGCGTAATCCAGTATTAAGTAACAAGGGATACAAGTATAAAAATATAATAGCGCCATTAATCTCTATTAAAAATATAATAGCGCCTGGAAAAAAAGCTGGAAGAGGTATAAACATACCGCGCGCTATGACGTTAAACGATAATAAAATCGATTACGTGCATTGGAATGATCCCGAGTTGGTAGATCGCTTGCGATTGCTGGAAGCTTCGTGTCAAATCGGCAACAATGCCCACGACAATGAAATATTATCAATTATCGAGGAATTATGGGAAGCTGGTCTTATTATAAATTAATCTATGCGTCGGCGAAACGAGTCAGTCTGTCATTATTGTTTGTATCAAAATGTCGATTAATAAATTTGGAAGAAAGATATATAAAGAATATACGTGGAGGAATTATCTCATTATTGCAAATTATGCCTCGATCAAATATGTCGCAAAAGACCTCTGAAAAACAGCTGCTCATGGAAGAATTGCATGCTCCAGCGAGAAAAAATTTCCCACGTAGACATGTCATAGTACGCGGATACAACGATCTGTGGCAGGCGGACGTGGTCGAGACGCGTCCATATGCACGATTCAACAAAGGCTACAATTACATACTCACAGTTATCGATGTGTTGAGCAAGTATGCGTGGGCTGTACCGCTCAAGACTAAAGGCGGAAGCGAGACGGCTGACGCTATCACAAAGATATTTCGAGCCGATGGAAGATGTCCGAAAAATTTTCAAACCGACAGAGGAAAAGAATTTTACAACGCAAATGTACAGAAACTCATGAAGACATACAACATTAATCATTATTCGACGTATTCTATCATGAAAGCCTCGGTCGTGGAATGATTCAACCGAACGTTAAAGAACAATATGTGGAAAATGTTTACGCTTAATGGAAATTACAAGTGGATCAGCGCGTTGCACTGGCTCGTTGATGAGTACAATGCGCGAAAACATCGCACTATCGGTATGAGGCCTATCGATGTTACCCCCGCGATCGCCGATAAACTGTTAAATACGGTATACAGCAACGTAAAGATTGCGGCACCGGCAAAATTCATTGTAGACGATCCGGTACGCGTGAGTCGCGTAAATTCAAGACCATTTTTGACAAAGGTTACACGCCAAATTGGACAACCGAAGTGTTTAAAATCGTTTAAGTGCAGAAAACTAATCCCGTGAATTATGTACTCGAAGATTCGCGCGGAAATCCTGTCGCCGGCGGATTTTACGAATACGAATTACATCGCGTTGCTAATCCCGACGTACATCTCGTGGAAAAGGTGATACGCAAGAAGGGTGACAAGGTTTATGTGAAATGGCTGGGATTTGATGCTACACACAACTCTTGGATAGATAAAAATAATATATTATAAATATGTTAACAATAATACATAATATTACAGATATTTTACAAATATAAACAAAATTGTACACTTTACAAAATATACATATAATTTACAATAAATATACATATAATTTCAATTTACAATATATATATACGTAATTTTTATTTACAATAAATATACATGGTTTTTATTTACAACGGTATTTTGTAATGTCCCCACGTTAGCGTGTCGGTGGTTTCGGGTACGATTTATCGCTTATCATCGTACGGATTTAGAGCAATTTTTGTCTCGCGAATAGTGTATACTTCGTGTAATTTAGATCTTATACAAGACTGCTGACGCGTCATTTCAATCTCTTCGTTTAAACACCGCGTGTAATCGTCGAACGTTATCGTTCTCGCGACGACGTTACTCTTGACGCCTTTTACCTTTTTCGTGTCTTTCTTGCCATCTACTCGCAACGCGTACATTTTTGCCCTAAGCCCGACGAATTCGGTCATGATGGCGCCATTATTTTCATTCTTCATTAAACCCGGTATTTTTTTATTCGCGACCGGTATACCGTACACATTGTCCACCGCTGTTTACATAGTAATCGCTGGTATCGAATCTGTCGACGTTGCGCTTTATATTCTCATATACATCTTCACACTCCATGTGATATATGAGACTGTCGGTGTCGGTGTACATGAGTTTACATTTCTCTCGCTACCATAGGTACCATATAATCATGGTGAAACTCATACAAACATGTCTTGGATATGTCGAGTATACACATACCCACGTAGATTGGTTTATTAAATTTAACTTCAAGATTGCGCAATTCAACGATCAGATTCTCCGAAAACACGCTTTTACTGTGAAAATTTGGTTTTGCGATCATCGCCTCTGCGCCATATCTTCCATCCCAATGTGTCACGAGCTTAATATTAACATGATTGCGCACATTTTCCATCGTTTTGCCAAATACAGCATTATTCATTAATTTATATAAATTTTTTTCAAAATCATTTTTCGCGAGTGTTCGGAATTGTGTATTGAGTTCGATATAACTGCGAAGCCATGGAGATTGCGAAAACTGTAATATTCGATGTATTTTTGTAACACGAAGTCCGTGTCGCGTGTATTGCTGCAGGTTGCGGTAATGTATTACGTAACGTTTCTTATCATATAAGGTTGCGAGCAGCTTATCCTGCCGCTTACCAGGTTGTTTGTCGCGTGTCGGGCAAAACGGTAGGTCAGTGTGCGCATCGTGAACAGGTTGCGGATACTCGAGATCGACTTCAAGGATTTAGCTTATAGGCGAATCGAGCGCGATCGATGATGTATCAAAATTGGATACGTCGTCGACCCATCGAAAATCTGCATAGGGCAAAGGTTGACACATTGCCAATCCGTACAAATTATTTACATCAAAGTACGTGAGATACGTTGAAGGTTTCGATGGATCGTACGATTGCATATACTTGTTATTAGCATGTGCGTATCTGTTGGAACATTGACTCAAGCCACCGCGTATTCCGCGTTCGATAAACAACATAACCATTTCGATATTTGTAAGAAATTCGAATGTAATATTCGTATGCTTCAACACGGCGTCCCACGTGTATCCGGGAAGAGTATAGTAATACGCGGGGTCGAGCCTATAACTTTTAATACAACTCTCGCGGAAATTTTCAAAAATATCTGCTAATAACAAGACATCAATTTTGAGATACAAGTCGCTATATTCGCCCAGCGTTCGAATGGAGAACCGCTTCCAGACGTTCTCGGCGTGCGCGTAATCGCTCTCGGATATTGTGTCACCGGTCAAGGAACTGCAAAATGATTTGCGCGGTAGTAAACACGTATCTTGCAACCTGTCGACGCAGTCAACATATTCGTACGGAAAGACGCCCTTCCGTGTTAATAAATTGAAATTGTAATCCGGTAAATTTTGAAATTCAGATTTTAAAATTGTGAGTTTGTCTTTATTCAAGAATGATGCCAATTTATCGAGATTGGTTGTAAGAAATTTATACGAATCGATAAAACGCAATTTAATATGATTTTTCGATTTCTTTTCTGCAAGTTTAACATTTTTCGTAAACGATATATATTTTTCCTTTGTTATCGGAAGTAACTCGATTCCCCTTTCGAACGCTGTAGCTATTTCCATGATAATAAAATGCGCGTCGTAACCGGATAAATTGTGAAAAACTATTGGAATGTAAAAAGGATCTTCATAATTTTAAATTGCAATTTGAATGCGCGGGACCTCTGTATCGCCCGGTCAGATGGCAATGATCGCGTACGCGTGTATCGTCTTGGACGAATGGTTTCTCGTAAATGTGGCATTGTGTCGCGCTATGAAATTTTTTCCATTCATCATGTGTTAAATTTACCATGGGGACATTAGCTGATAAAATTGTTTTTACAGGCAGTGCTAAATTTTTAAGTTCTTCGACGAACCATGACATGCAATTGATACCGCGACGAGAATGATACGCGGATAACGATTCGTCGTACGAACAATGTACATAATATGCAATACTAAATACTTTGTGATGTTGGTAATTTCTTTCTTCCTCCGTCTTCTCTAAAACGCAATCCAGATTGGCGTATACGACAAAAGGAAGCCGCTCTTTCCGATTATGATTGTTGAACGTGAGCCACTTGTCCTTATCGCTCTGTAATCGGATAGCGCACTCGTTCATCTCTCGACAGTCCACCGTATGTGATTGTAACGAGTGACACCCGTTTGACCACGTTAATATTGTCCACGGTCCCAATTGACCACGTTGAAATTGACCACGTTGCGATTGACCACGTTGATATTGACCACGTTGATATTGACCACGGTCCCAATTGACCACTGTCCTGATTGACCACAGTCCCGATTGACCACGTTGATATTTACCACGGTTCCGATTGACCACGGTCCCGATTGACCACGGTTCAAATTGACCACGGACCCGATTGACCACGTTGATATTGACCACGGTCCCGATTGACCACGTTGATATTGACCACGTTAATATTGACCACGGTCCCGATTGACCACGTTGAGATCGTCCACGTTGATATTGACCACGGTCCCGATTGACCACGTTGATATTGACCACGTTAATATTGACCACGTTGATATTGACCACGTTAATATTGACAACGGTCCCGATTGAAAAACCATGTAACACACACACACACACACACACACACACATGCGGGGGGTGCAAGGGGGGCCTTCGGCCCCCCCTCCCGCACCCCCTCCGCCACTCAATCGGCACTGCATCCATTGAGCGAGATTCCAACATCGCTCTGGAGTCGTATGTACTGTGTTAGAGTGGCGTAAGGTGCGAGGTCTGAATAGCGAGTGAGTCCCGATTGCGCACATTACCGATCGGACACGACAATATTTCCCAATCGGACACAGACCCAATCGGACACAGGCTCGATCGGACACAGTCCCGATCGGACACAGGCTCGATTGGACACAGACCCGATCGGACACAGTCCCGATCGGACACAGGCCCGATCGGACACAGGCCCGATCGGACACAGGCCCGATCGGACACAGGCCCGATCGGACACAGGCCCGATCGGACACAGGCCCGATCGGACACAGGCCCGATCGGACACAGGCCCGATCGGACACAGGCCCGATCGGACACAGGCCCGATCGGACACAGGCCCGATCGGACACAGGCCCGATCGGACACAGGCCCGATCGGACACAGGCTCCATCGGACACAGACCCGATTGGACACAGTTCCGATCGGACACAGTCCCCATCGCGAAGCTAGGTCCATCCTACAATTGTTGTGTGGATGTGGAAATGTATGCGCCGACACAGTGGGTTCCGCCCCCCCCCCTTTGGGGGGGCTCCACTATCAAAAAACTAGACGCATAGGTTTGCGTTGAACCTCGCTTTGCGTGGAAAGTTGTAAACCTATGTGGAACCTTACTACGCATTAAAAAGTATATGCGTGAAGGCAGTATGTTCCGCCCCCCCTACGGGGGGGCTCCACTTCCGGAAGATATAACCCAACCCAAACCTATATATTTCTGATATACTGTGTCCGATCGGGGCTGTGTCCGATCGGGCCTGTGTCCGATCGGGCCTGTGTCCGATCGGGCCTGTGTCCGATCGGGCCTGTGTCCGATCGGGCCTGTGTCCGATCGGGCCTGTGTCCGATCGGGACTGTGTCCGATCGGGTCTGTGTCCGATCGGGCCTGTGTCCGATCGGGCCTGTGTCCGATTGCAACCATATGTGTCCGATCGGAATTGTGTCCGATTGGGTCTGTGTCCGATCGAGCCTGTGTCCGATCGGACATGTGTCCGATCGGGTCTGTGTCCGATTGGCAAATATTGTCGTGTCCGATCAGTAATGTGCGCAATCGGGACGATCCCTGAATAGCTCAGTGGTAAGAGCAGTTGCCCGGAAAGCGAAAGACTCGGGTTCGATTCCCGATTCAGCCACTTGTACCTCGCATATTTTTTCAGACCCGCAAATGTTGTTTTCTAACAATTATTTGTCGGGCTGAGGAAGTGTGTAAATGCCCTACACAGACACGACAGTGCCGCTGCCACGGAAGAGATGGATGCTTGGTTCGTGCCTCCTCCCGCCTTAAATCCCCCCCTCGTTTCACTCACATTGTGCCCTCGGCACAATGGACCTCGCTTTACAACTTGCAAAGTACATGCCCTAGTAACGATATGTATTAATCCGTGGTCAATCGGGACCGTGGTCAATATCAACGTGGTCAAACGGGACGCTCCCTCTTGTAGCTTATCTCGAGAGCTTTTCAAAACACTATAATAAAGTATGTTTTCATTAAGTACTTTTTGAGTTATTTTATATCTTAATCTGACATATTTTGTTATAAAAAATAAAATGTCTCGTAAAATATTTAGTTTTCGATAATCCTACTGTAATATTTTTATGTACAGAATAATGAGACAAATCAATTAGTGTACAAAAAAACAAATAATTGTTTTAAAAAATACATTGTAAATAATTACATACTTCTTCATTGACCCTCAAGGTCAAATTCAAGGTCAAGTTTAAGGTCACCAAAATATGTGCCCCTACTTGTCCTTCGTTCACCGCATCGCGTATGTCCTCTGCCTCGCGCTAAAAACCATCCGGCGTCCGCGCGCAAGATTTCCGTTCTCGCGAGGGCTTCTAGCAAGAAGGCCTTCAAGATTTCCGAAACGCGGAGAAGGGCAGGTCATCGAAGGACATTCAGAAGATTTCCGATCTTAGTCGCGGGACACGTGTCGAGGCTCGCTCCCGGTGTTTTCTAATAAACGTTCTTAAAACTACGCTCACGTGAATAATCTTTCAACTCCTATTCCTCCAGGCGAACCTACGGATTCGCGCTACACATTGCTTCTCGCTCAACTCTGAGCGTATCTGAAAGATTCAGGCGATCTCGTCGAGGTCGACTCCCGAACATTCTTCATATAGTGCCGCCAAAAAGTGCTATTTGGAATTACTTTATAAAAAGTGGTACAGTTGCTAAATGCAAAATCTGTCAGCTAGATGTAAAGACAGCTGGAAATACGACCAAGTTGCATTTTCATATGAATCGTTCTCATCCCAATATCGAGATGGGTTTTGAAAACAAATCTGCAGTATCCCTCAAGAGAAAACAGATGGTAATATATTATATCATAATGGTAATATTATATTATTCTTCAGTTTTATTCTTTAATTGATATATGATATATATTTATCTCAATTTTAGTCCGAAATAGACAACGAAGATGCTATCGACTGCGATGATTCAGTATCATCTTCGGCACCATCTACATCGTCAATTAATTCAGAAACGCGATCGGTATCGATTTCACCATCGATTTCTGTTTCCAAGCAACCTATGATTGATTTAACATTTGAAAAACAAAAGTCGTATCAAGGTATAGAAATTGTAATTATTCGTGTTTCAAATAACTTATTTTGGACAGATATCCAATCACCTAATATTTAAATGTTGTGTACGTAATAATCGTAATAATCGTAATAATTTTCACTACGCGGGATTACTTCCTCTTTATTTGGGGTTCGTATTACGTTAATTTCTTCTGTTTCACTTCGTTCGATTTCCTCTATACTTACTTGCGGCATTAACATTTCGATTATGTTATCCGTTGTATTTAGAATGCTTGCTGCACATATGTAATTCGTAGGTTCTACTAGGCAATTACCTATAAATATTCCTGGTATTGTTTCTTCTGCCTTTATCACGCCTATCGTGTTCTTATCAGTAGCGACCTATATTATTGTTTCGCTACGTGGTTTCAACGTCATTTTTAGATAGGGGTAAAGCTTTAAAATATGCTGTCCTATCTTTAATTGTTTTGTTTTATAATCGCAAGTGGCTTGATGTTTTCGTAGGAAATCAACTCCTAGTATTCCGTCATATTCTATCGGAAAGTCATCCTTAACAACGTACATAGTGTGCTTGATTCGGCGCTCTTCCAGAGTTATTGTCGCCCTAAATTTTCCAATTGTACATATCTTATGTCCTGTTACTCCTGTAAGCGCTATTTTATCTTCTGTTATTAGCATTTCGTCTTTTAAATGCTTTACTTTAATTAGTGATATAGCGGCTCCCGTGTCGAACAATAAATTTATTTTTCCTTTTTTCGATTCTCGCATAGGTAAAGCGACTAAGTCTAGTCCTGTATGCGTTCGCGGGGCACGCTTCACGTGTGTAACGCGATATTCGATTGCGGGTCGTCGCTGCTTCGTTTCTTCCTTGTCTTCCTCGTCACTGCTGTGCGCAGTGTTAGATCTCCTTTTCGCTTGCTCGTTGCTTTTACGATTTTTATTTTCCGGTCGCGAATTATATTGTTTGGTTCGGCTCGATTGATCTCTATTGAGTCGTCCGTGTAATAACCAACATTCTTCGCGATCGTGTCCGAATTTTTTGCAATAATTGCAATATTTATTTACCGTATTTACGCGGGGTTGTCTATCGGGTTTCGGCAATGAAAATCGGTTCGCGTATCGACTAGTTTGACAATCTCGACCGTAATGCCCGGTTTTCCCGCATTTTTGACATTTCACATTCATTTGATTTTCCTGTTTATAGGTCGGTGTAAAATTGATTTTGCTTCGCGTGCCGGTCGCGGACGGTCCTTTAACCTTTTCTTCCGCGCTGGCCGCTGCTATTGCTTCTTGCAACGTAGCATATCCTCGCGATCGAACAATTGTTTTAATTTCGTCTTGCAATCCTATTTGGAAATTTTCTAAGGCTTGTTGCTGTATTATTTCCATGATTGCGCGTTTATTATCTACTGTATGAAGACGTCCTTCCATCATCGATTCGTATAGCTCCATGGCTAGTTTGTCGGCTCTAAGTCCGTAAGTTTGCGCGCTTTCTCCGTTTTTCTGTTTTAGCGTGTTAAATTCAATTTGTAGATGTGTCGTACTCTTTTTACTCGCATAGCAGACCTCTAATTCATTTTTTAATTGCGCGAAGTCTCGAATTTTTCGCGTTTGGAAATCTAGCATCGCTCTGCCTTTTAATTTCGTGCATAATACTGCTTCTAATAGCGTTACTTCGTTTAATGGGTCAATATGTTCTACTGCATACATAGTCGCACTTAGAAATTCTTGTAATTTATTTGGCGATCCGTCGAATTCCGGAATCATTCCGCGAGCCTCTTTTAATGGTAGAAATCCGCGTCCTCTTCGATGTCGTACATCTTCGGGTGTGGACTCGTACGCGGTCTCGGTTCTTTCTCCCGGCGGAGTTCTATGCTCATTGTTTTGTCGGGGTTGCGCTCCTCTCATTCTTAAATCGTATATCTCGGCATGCATACTTCTAATTTCCCGTCTCATTTCCTCTCTCATTTCCCGCAATATTTCCCTAAGGTCGTCGGCTGCTTGAGCTTGCGCGTTTGATTGTGTCGCGTTTCTATTTGCTTCTTCTTGTAATCGCTTAATTCCCTCATCGATATCTTCCGATGTGATGGGTTGCGATGCGGAATCGTTTGAGTTATACATGTCTCGAGTACGATAGATTTCGTCGGGGTCAAAGATACTCGAATCGTATGACGTTAGTGAGAATTCGCGGCGGTGTGTTAGTCTACTAGACGCGCTTATTGATGATTCGATCTCAACATCTAGTTCTATATTATTCACTATTAAACTGTTGTCTAATTCACCGAATGAAAATTCGCGTTCGATTACAACGTTTGCTTCGAGTTCTGGTTCGGACAAATTCTCGCTTGAATTTAATGCGTTTAGATTTCTTCGTACGTTATCGCGTATATCCCAGAGTGCTTCTACTGCTACTCTTATAGGGCTTACTGCGTTATTTCTAATGGCTCTATTCGCTGGTTCGCTAAATAGCCACGATTTATTCGCTACGCTTTTTTGTTGCGCGTTTCGGTTTTCCGACATTTAGCGTTTACAAATTTTTAATTGTTCGACTTACAATAATACGATGAGCAGCATTGTCTCTCGTCCATCGGCCGTCGATCGTCGCATGCTGTTGAGATAGGTCGGTGCGCCTTCTTAGGTTCCGCTTATCGTTGTCGCCTCGATGTACCGGGTGACTCGAAGTTCCTGATGGACTTCCTTTTCCTCGGTTGTGGTTGTTGACCGTTTGACGGAGTTTCCTTTGCTGTCTCTCGTTCTGTCGATTCCACGGAATTTTTCTTCCTCGTGGTTGTAGAACTTTGCCGATGTCGATCTTGTTAGAGCTGGCGTATCCCACCGCTGCCACCAATTAATGTTGTGCCTCTAGCCGCTAAGGAAGAGGTCTTTAGGGATTTATACGCCCAAAAGATTAGGATCCACGCTCGAAATAAGACACTCCCAGACGTTAGGTATAAATTGATATATTTCACAGATTCTTGTACACTTTCACTTAGTCGCGATTATAATAGTCGGGCGCAATACGTACAGTATATCGATACTGTTGATATGAGCGAGCGAGTAGCGAACGATGTTAATGAGCTATATTACTGAGCTAGCGTCGGTGCATCTCAATATATATTAATTAATTAGGTCGTTGATTAGAGAGGAGTGTCGTGTCCCTGACCGGAGCATGTCTCGTGCTCCGCTCGTCAGCTGTCTCGTCAGCTGCTTACTCAGCTTCCGCGAACTTGACCGTGACTTCCTTCTCTTTAGTCACGTATCTTATTTTTATTTTATTAATAATCTTTTATTCTTTCTTAATTACTTTTCCTTGGGCTCTTTCCCTGATTCTAATGTTTTGCTTTAATCAGCTCTTTCTCAATCTTTTCTGTTCTACTTTACTTGTTTTATCTTTTAATATTAAGAAATCGGTCGGGTTACGACAATATATATTAGTGTATATAAATCTTAAGAATTAGATAGTTATAAAAAATACAAAAGTAAAAACTATAACCTCAATTTCGAAATGGTGAGAGAACAAAGAAAGAAAGGAACTCTGTGATAATTAATAATTAAAACGAAGTTGCCTATTTTCCTCTCGTATTTATTAAATTGTTTAATGAAAAATTGAACACTTCATTCTGTAACATAATATTAATTTTTTCTCTACTAATAATAGTTCATTAATTTTTTTAGATTCAATTCGTAAACACTTGCGGTGTTTGTGAGGAAATAATAGATAATAATACAATTTCGATTTATAAATGTGTAGAAGGCTACAAACAAGTTTATATCGATGCAAATCGATATTTTTATCCAATTTGTGGTAAATATAAATAAAAATAATGTATATTCTGAAAGCAATATTAAAGATAAATTATAAGTATATACTATTTTAAACAATAATTTATGATTACAGATAACGGACAAATAATACGGCGAAGTTTAATAAATAATACAGAAAAAATTGTAAGAAAGAGAATAGATGAAATATCAATCATCAGTGAAGAATCATCAGAGACGCATAGTAATTTTCTAGATTCCACGGATATAGAAGAATTACTAATTGAAGAAGTCGCAAAACACGAAGTGCTATATAATTATAGTTTACCTATCCAAGAGCGTAATAGATATGTAATTAGTGAAATATGGACAGAAATTTCAAAGGCTTTAAATGGTATAAAAGACATAATATTAGATAATTTGTGTATATATGTAATATACGTGTATATATGTATATATGTCTGATGTATTTTTATATAGGTCGTTTAGATCCAAAGCAAGCTGCCAAAAAATGGAAAACTTTACGAGATAGCTATTCTCGTGAGCTGGCAAAAGAAAAATTACCCAGTGGATCAAGACGACCTACTTTAAAACGGAAGTGGAAACATTTTGACCGAATGAATTTTTTACGCGATACCATATATACAAAGAAGTAAATATTGCATAATCTGAAACTATTTTTACTATGCCATTATATTAAATTGCTTTGTTTTATATTTATAAGCTATAATAAACATTATGAATATTATATAATTACAGAACATCTGATAATCTTCTTGATGGTGATAATCTCGATGGTGAAAATAATAAAGAAAATATACCACAAAAGAGAGGACGAATTTGTAAGTATTTATTGTATTGTTGGTTTATATTTATCTTAAAATGCTTAAAATAGGTTTATTATTTTGTTATAGCGGCCATATCAACAAACAACTCAGCATCAACTTCGGCACTTGATAAAATTGCAGATGCAATTACTGCAATCAGCGCTGTTTCAGAACCTGTAGAATTGCCGATATTGCCACTTCCAGACAAACAGGATGAAGTCGATGGTCTAATGCTAATTATTTCTACTCAACTACGAAAACTACCGGGACGAGAAAGGAGAGTATTGTTATTTGAAATATTATCGTTTGTAAATGATAAATTAATAGATCTTTCTTATCTCATGTGATTTTCCTGCATAAAATGCAGACCAGTGCAGTATTTACACTAAAATGCTTTAGTTATTATATTATTATATTTTATTTATTATTTTATTTTGTATTAAGATGTAACAATGCACCCCCCATTGTGACACATTGTTACCCGGCAGTAGACCGCCGGAAGTCTGCCGCCCGGCGAACATCGGCCGGGCAGGGGCAGAGGCGCCGAGCGCCCATTTTTAAACGTAAAATACACCGTTGCGATAAACAACCGTACTTATACGGCCGCCGAGATTCGGAAAGCCGAATACCGCCGAACGCTGCCGTGAACGCCCGAGCGACACCCGCCGAAACGCCGCGCCGTTTCGCCCAGGGGAGGTGACGTATTACCGAATTACCTGCCGAAAAACAATACGTCATTATCCCCACCCGGGGGCGAACGACGCGGGTACCCTTAATCGCTCGGGTATATAACGGCAGCCTTTTTAGATCCCGGCACCAGATTTACCAGAATCGTACCAGAAACCGAATCCGCTCGAGCTGTACGCTCGAGACTTTCCTGATCCGATCCTAAGAAATCGCAAACACGACGGAACGCGAGGTTGACGAGTGCGCAGCCTCCGCCGAGCATTCTCGGCTTCCGAACCGCTTTACGATCCGTTGAAATCCAAGATCGCTTCTCTCGAGAGTTCTCGAGAAAACGATCTAACTTCCGACCGATCCGACCATTCGAACCGTGGGCTGGCGAGTTCGCCACCCCGTTGAGTTTTCTCAACACCGTTGGTCAACTCCGTACTCCGCGTGCGAAACAAGGGACAGCGAGTTCGCTGCCCGTTCGAGATTTCTCGATATCGCACGCATCCCATAACATCTAGGAATACGCGATATTAATAGTACCGCATACGTATAAGAAATCCTACGAGGCGATTTAAACCGATTCACACGTTTTTGTGAACCACGCGCACCGTCACAACAAACCGACCACGCGCCCCGCGCCGCCTACCCGGCGTGTTTATATCCGCGTCGCGTATACTACAGCGAATCTCATTGTAAAGATCGCGCAATTCATAACAGCCGCGCCCCGTCAATAACGCATTACTGTCCGCCGCGCACCCGCTCCGCGGGGCCGTTATGTATTATTATTCCGCACCGATAGAAGCCTAATAAATTAACAGTTCTTTATAAATTTATTTACATCGTGTGTCTCAAATACTTTCTACGAGCCCTGATCACGACCGAGCGAATCCGCGAGCTCATAAAAAGTACACCCGTTACATTGGCCCGAACAGATAGAACCAGCCGGGACACACAATTTTTTTTACTCTCTAACGGCGTGGGGAATAACCGAGCGTTATGAAAACCTGGCTGTACGCGCTCTCAAAAGAGCGCCTGATATCGGTAGCCACCCAGTATGGCATCGACACAACCGGTACACTCGACGAAATCCGCCACCGGACAAGCCACTACATCGACTTGCACCCGGAAGAATTCGGGGCACAAGGCCCGGACGCCCGGAACACGCGGACGCCGCCGCGAATGGAGATCACACCACCGAGCGAAGAACGCGACGAAAGGCGCGAAATCGAACCCGCGAACACGCAAATGTTAGAACAGCTGCGGAAATGGGGACGGCCATTCGACGGTCGCGACCCAATTGCGTTCCTGGAACGCATAGACGACCTCCGCGCAGACTACGGATACTCCGGCGAGCAATTACTAAAGGGGCTGTCCGAGCTCCTACGAGGCGACGCCGTCGCATGGGCGCGAAATAATCGCGAAGACTGGCGGACGTGGGGGGACTTTTGCAACGCCATCCGCAGGCGGTATATGCCCCCACGATACATCGAAGATCTCCAACAACAAATAGCCGAACGAAAACAGCGAGAGACGGAAAAGTTCGCGCCATATGCAGACGAAATGATGACGCTCATACGCCGAGCCGGGAGGTTTACGCGCGACCAACGACTGTCGCGAATTTACACGAACATGCGGCCCGAGTATAAGAAGTACGTCAAACGCCGGGACGTACACGACCTGAACAACTTATACGACGACGCTGCAGAATTCGAGCGGATCGAGCAGGAGCAACCGAGCCGGAGACCGTACAACGCAGCGACATCAACCGTAACGACCGCGTATAACCGGGAGGAGTGCTGTTGGCGCTGCAAACAGCGAGGGCACACTCGGTTTCAGTGCAAGCAAGCACCCCGACGGTTCTGCTCGCAGTGCGGGAAGGACGGAGTCCTTACTAGCAACTGTCATCCGCCGCCGGGAAACGCCAGACGCGCCGGGAGTATCACGGCCGAACCCCGGGCGCCCAGACGATCGTGAAGTATACACCTCGGCCACATATTACGGCTACAATCCACGGGCATTCCGTGGAAGCCCTACTCGATTCGGGATCAGAAATCTCATTCATTAATGCCGAAACCAGCGAGATAATGGAAAGGCTAGGCATCAAGCCCAACGAGGAGAACGGCCAGGTACAAATGGCCGACGGCACCGCCGCCCGGACGCTCGGGAAAGCCCGACTAGCGATAGACATACAAGGGCGTACATACGTCCACGACTTCTGGATTCTGCCGACTCTCCGAGAAGCCGCACTCATTGGTATCGACTTGTGGAGCCGCCTGGGGCTCGCGATCTCACCGCCGCGACAATTACGAGCCCGACACCGCCAACCGAACTGCGGAGAAACCAGCGGCCTGACCACCAGCACAAAGGAAGAAGAAGAACGCCTGAAGGACTTCCTAAACCACGAACTCCAGAAATTTCAGACGGTCACGGGGCCGACCCCAATGGTCGAGCACCACATACGGTTGAATCGAACAACACCCATCAAACAGCGATACCGACCTCGCAACCCGGCAATGCAAACCATCATCGATGCAGAAGTTGAGGAGATGGAGAAAGCCGGAGTAATCGAGCCATCCCGAAGCGCGTGGAGCTCGCCGATCGTGGTCGTCAAGAAGAAAGACGGGAAGCACCGGTTCTGCATTGACTTCCGGAAAGTCAATGAAGTTACCGAGAAAGATGCTTACCCGCTACCGCAAGTCACCGCCACACTGGACAAATTACGCGGCGCTCGCTACCTCACGACGCTCGATTTAAAAAGTGGGTATTGACAAGTACCCCTTGCACCAGAAAGCCGACCAATAACGGCATTTACAGTACCGGGAAAAGGCTTAATGCAATTCCGGGTGATGCCCTTCGGACTGCACTCCGCCCCAGCGACATTCCAGCGCCTGCTCGATACCGTCATCGGTCCCGCGCTCGAACCAAACGTCTTTGTATACCTAGATGATATCATTATCATCAGCCGCACGTTCGACGAACATTTAGACTTGCTCGCCGAAGTATTCCGTCGCCTGCGTCAGGCTCGCCTACGGTTAAACCCCGACAAATGTCGATTTTGCGTCGACAACCTAAAATACCTGGGGCACGTTGTCGACCGTACCGGAATTCACACGGACCCCGAAAAGGTCAGCGCGGTCGCAAATTGGGCCGAACCCCGATCGGTAAAACAAATTCGACAATTCCTCGGGATGGCATCGTGGTATCGACGATTCATACAAAATTTCTCAACGCTAGCCGCACCCCTTACGCAACTAACCAAAAAGAACGCTCGCTGGGCGTGGGGGGAAGAGGAAGCCGCCGCGTTCCGACAGCTAAAATACGCGTTAACCACTGCACCCGTACTTGCATGCCCGGAGTTTAACCGCCGGTTTTTCTTACAAATCGATGCGAGTACTAGCGGTCTCGGAGCCGTCCTCACACAATATCACGAGGACGGCGAACGCGTCATCGCCTACGCAAGTCGCACGCTATCCGGCGCCGAGAGAAATTATAGCGCCACGGAGCTCGAGTGTCTCGCGGTTGTTTGGGGCATACGGAAAATGCGAAATTATTTAGAAGGATACGCCTTCACCGTCATCACGGACCATCAGTCCTTACGATGGTTGCAAAAACTAGAAACTCCGACTGGCCGACTCGCCCGCTGGCTATTCGAGCTCCAGCAATTCGATTACGAGATCAAGTACCGAAGAGGGGCGCTAAACCGCGTAGCCGACGCGCTCTCGAGAAAACCGGAGGTAAACGCAATGCAAGCAATACGGTGCCGCTGGTACAATCGATTGATAAACAAAATCCGGCGCGATCCTGCCGCGCACCCGGACTACCGAAGCACGGACAACGGGCTCTATCGACATCTACTCCACAGTCTAGATTTTAAAGAGACATCCGCCGACAAACAGTGGAAACTGTGCGTGCCCCGCGAACAACGGGAAGAGATCCTCCGACAATACCACGATGCTCCCACAGCCGGACACGGGGGGGTCGCGAAAACTATCGCTCGCATCGCCGAGAAGTTCTACTGGCCCGGAATGTTTCGCGAAATCACCAGATACGTACGACAGTGCCAGAAATGCCTGGCACATAAACCGTTGCAACAGAAACCGGCCGGTAATATGCATGCGACCAACGTCACACGACCGTGGGCACATGTCACAGTCGACCTTGTAGGCCCGCTTCCACGCTCACGTCGCGGTCACGTGTGGCTGTTGGTCATGCAAGACCGTTTTTCAAAATGGGTGCAACTCGCACCGTTAAGAAAAGCCACGGCACCAGCCGTAACACGCGAGATCACGGAGCGCGTAATCCTGCGACACGGTCATCCCGATATTATTATCTCCGACAACGGGACGCAATTCAAATCCGCACCGCTAACCGAAAGGCTTAAAGCTTTTAATATAGAACACCGCACAGCACCCGTCCGCGCTCCTCATTGTCCGGTGGAGCGTACGAACCGAACAATAAAAACAATGATAGCGCAATACGTCGATCGCGACCACCGCGGATGGGACGAACATCTCCCTGTGTTGCAATTCGCGTATAACACCGCCACGCACGACGCCACCGGATACACACCAGCAAATTTAAATCACGGTCGCGAATTAGTATTACCCGCCCCCGCCCTCCAACACCTACGGAGGCCCCAGAACCCGACATCGTCCGACAACAACTACGAGACGCTGAAGAAGTCGTGCCCATCAACTTGGCCAGAGGGTTCCAGAGACAACAACGCTATTACGATCTACGACGGCGAGAATGGCGACCAAAACTAGGAGAATATGTTTGGAAACGGAACTACCCGCTGTCCAACAGAGCAAACGCATTTAATGCAAAACTCGCGCCGAAGTTCATCGGGCCGCTCGAAGTACGTCGGTTCATTTCGCCGGTAATCGTCGATCTCCGGAGCAAACGCGGGAAATGGTATCGCCATATACACATTCAAGACCTGAAACCCGCTCCCGGCGAAAATAAAAACAATAACACCGACGACAATAACAACGAAACAGATGATCCGGAAGACAATAACAACAATAATGACGAAAACAATGACGGGGAAGACGAAGAAGACGTCGAGGAAAACAACCCCACCACGGATTAAAAAGCAGAAATCCGAGGAAAAGAGAACAGCCAGAGAAGATCACGAGCTCAGAAGCGTTCAATATGAGCATCGAGCAAGACATATTGAAAGCAATTAACGAGATCCTGGGAGATCCCGAACCGCCGTATGGCACAGACGTGCTAGAAGCACGACCGATCGTCAGGCCGCCACCACCACCTAGGCCGCCGAAAGTCGGCACCGCCATCCAGCGGTCCGACAGGACGACCCAGCGGAAGCTGGCCATGTTGGCCACACCGCCGCCGCCGCTAACCGCCTGCATCCGTCGACGAACGACGCCGAGACCGATGAGGCCGCCAGCCAAGCGACCAAGGTCGCCATCGGGCCAGGAGCCAGCACCGAAGGACCGAGCAACTGGGGAAACACCACCCGCCCCCCCATGCCCCGAAATCCTGGTCCCGATAGGGCCCGCGCCGCCACCTCCGATCATGGTGGAATTAGAGCCGGGACTGATAGCGCCGATCCCGCATTTTGCGGTACACGTGTCCCGGCGATATAAAGTCCGGATGCCGCAAGGACGATGGACTTTGCGGTTCGACAGCGCCGGAAAGCTGCGCTACCGCCGAAAACTTGAGTAGAGCGAGCGAGTGCCTCAAAATTCAGGCACAGTAGGCGGGGGGGTGATGTAACAATGCACCCCCCATTGTGACACATTGTTACCCGGCAGTAGACCGCCGGAAGTCTGCCGCCCGGCGAACATCGGCCGGGCAGGGGCAGAGGCGCCGAGCGCCCATTTTTAAACGTAAAATACACCGTTGCGATAAACAACCGTATATACGGCTGCCGAGATTCGGAAAGCCGAATACCGCCGAACGCTGCCGTGAACGCCCGAGCGACACCCGCCGAAACGCCGCGCCGTTTCGCCCAGGGGAGGTGACGTATTACCGAATTACCTGCCGAAAAACAATACGTCATTATCCCCACCCGGGGGCGAACGACGCGGGTACCGTTAATCGCTCGGGTATATAACGGCAGCCTTTTTAGATCCCGGCACCAGATTTACCAGAATCGTACCAGAAACCGAATCCGCTCGAGCTGTACGCTCGAGACTTTCCTGATCCGATCCTAAGAAATCGCAAACACGACGGAACGCGAGGTTGACGAGTGCGCAGCCTCCGCCGAGCATTCTCGGCTTCCGAATCGCTTTACGATCCGTTGAAATCCAAGATCGCTTCTCTCGAGAGTTCTCGAGAAAACGATCTAACTTCCGACCGATCCGACCATTCGAACCGTGGGCTGGCGAGTTCGCCACCCCGTTGAGTTTTCTCAACACCGTTGGTCAACTCCGTACTCCGCATGCGAAACAAGGGACAGCGAGTTCGCTGCCCGTTCGAGATTTCTCGATATCGCACGCATCCCATAACATCTAGGAATACGCGATATTAATAGTACCGCATACGTATAAGAAATCCTACGAGGCGATTTAAACCGATTCACACGTTTTTGTGAACCACGCGCACCGTCACAACAAACCGACCACGCGCCCCGCGCCGCCTACCCGGCGTGTTTATATCCGCGTCGCGTATACTACAGTGAATCTCATTGTAAAGATCGCGCAATTCATAATAGCCGCGCCCCGTCAATAACGCATTACTGTCCGCCGCGCACCCGCTCCGCGGGGCCGTTATGTATTATTATTCCGCACCGATAGAGGCCTAATAAATTAACAGTTCTTTATAAATTTATTTACATCGTGTGTCTCAAATACTTATTACGAGCCCTGATCACGACCGAGCGAATCCGCGAGCTCATAAAAAGTACACTCGTTACAAATTATTATATTTTTTAATAGTATTATTATTATGTATTATTATTAGAGATTCTAATAGTTCAAAATATTATATCGAAACAGTTAAAAATATTATGTTGAACAAGTACAAAATATATTTAAAAGTTTAAAGTAATAAGTTAACTAATTTTAAAATAGATTAGATAAGACAAGATAAATATTAGTTTATTAAATATTAATGTTAAGTCTTATGTGGTAATACAATCTGATGATATACGAGACTGAATGTAATTTAAGATTAAATAAAAACAACGGTTTAATTTGAAAAAATTGCGTTCACCGAAAAGTATTCAATGTTATATATTTTATAATATATATATATAAAAATTTATTACAAATTTTATTGATATTTTAGGATCATTCTTCACTGATGAATTCGTACGAATTGCCATGGAACAGCTCCTTCTTCATTAAAATATTCTGTAAATTTTATTCGAATATTTGCAGCTTCTCTTGAATATGTATGGTTGGAACAAGCAGCAATATTTTGTAGAACAGAGTTATTAGTTTCGACCATATTTCTCCAAGTGCCTGGTATAATTGATCCATCATTCGTTTCCCTATCGACCATTTCAGGTGTTATAAATGTTCCTCTTCTTGTTATATCTTGCTTACCAAGCCAATTGTGCAAAACTGCTGTTGCTTTCACCATTTTTTCAATTTTTTCAACAGTATCAACTTTTGCAATTGTCGATTTTCTATAAATTCGCCATTGAGCTGCAAGTATTCCAAATGTATTCTCGATCATTCTTCTTGCTCGGTATAGCCTGTAATTGAAGACTTTCTTTTCAATCGATAATCCCTCTCGACCAGGATATGGTCGCATTAAATATGAGCTCAATGGAAATGCTTCATCTCCAACAATCACATATGGATATTCAGAACTTCCTTCATAAATTTCATCAGCCGGTGGAACATGTATTTTTCCTTGTACAAATCGCTGACCCATTCGAGAATTTTTTAAAATACCACCATCACTTTGACGGCCAAAAGCTCCAATATCAACTAAAGTGAAAGTATAGTTAGCATCACATATCGCTAATAATATAATGCTATGGGTCTTTTTGTAATTGTAATACATTGAACCGGAATGTTCAGGACTCTGAAATATAAACAAATAAATATTTGATTAAAAACATAGAAAAATACTACATCATAATATTTCATACCTGTATGACAACATGCTTTCCATCTGTTACGTCCTGGCGACTTCACGATTCCTCCCTTCCGCGAAGTTGCGGCAATGATAATCGATCGGTGATAGAAATGAGTCGTTCGGTAAATAGAGCATCTTGCGTCACACATTCCTTAAACATTTAGTCACTTGTCAATATCTATATCTACGAGTAACCGTGAGAAAGCCGCGAGAGACCGGTGATGAAACCGCGCCGGTCGCCTAAAAATAAATAAAAACCAGTAGATACCCTCGCAGTAGAATTTTCCAGCGGAATAAAAAACTGATACCGAAAAGATAATAAAATTCTCACGAAATATCTGACGAATACAACTAAATCAATAATGACGAAACTTCTGTGACGTCACATTCAGTAACGACAGAAAGTAAGACTTTTTCTAATCAGATCACGTGAGTAAGGGAAACCTAGAGCTCAAGGGATTCTGAACTGATCACCAATCGACGATCACCACGAGTGAAAATTCGAAAAGTAGGAGGAACACCCCGCCTAATGAGGACACTGGCACAATTTTTAATTCGTTGAAGTTTTGGAAGATTCCCACTTTTAGAAATTAGAATACACCCCGAAAAGAGAGATATAAAAAGAAGACTCGAACGGACTTACACACTTATTCTCCGGTCTTCAGCTTCACGCAGTCTTACTCTGTACTTTTGCACCGTAATTCGCGAGTTAGGCACTTGTGCCACCTGTGTCCTCACTTGGCATCATCTCCAGAGCAACCACGAATCGAACATCGGGCTGCCGACATGAGACACAGAGCGAAACACCGTACAAATTTGCCACCCCTCCATCTCTGAATTACTATTTAAAAAAGTAAGTTTAATTGAATAATTTTTTTTTTCCTCCTTTTTGTCTTGTTTTTTTTCTTATTTAAATCAAAACTTTCCGAAGAATGTTTCATTCTTTTAAATCATCAACCCGTTTCGGTAATCAGTCTTAGAAAATTTTAAATCCTGATCTTAATCTAACACATATGCGAGCGACCAATTTTATATTTCTGACCGTTCTTAACATATACACTTATTTACTGATACATATTGATTTTGATTTTATGTTTTTATCTTTTAATCAAATATATTTTTATATTGTATTAACCAGTCAGAACCTAAATGTCAACGATACAATCTTCCCCTTGCATTTCTGACTGATGTCCTCCGTATTAATGTAACACCCGCGAATTAACACACACACACACACATGCACATGTACACTCACCGAGAAATTATAATCAACAATATTTTATTTTAATTTTTTATAATCATGTATATCCACCATTTACTTTAAAAATGAATAAATTTACATTTTGTTAATTTAAAAATCAAAATAACTCATTATTAACCCCCACTCATTCCTTTAGTCGAAAGATCGCACTTGGTCCCATCCCGCGTAAAAGAGATTAAATTCTCTTACCGAAAAGGGACCACCGAACGAACGTCTGAATAACCAGCGTAACAGCGACTCAGTCGTTTATCTGCTTTTCAGACCTGTCAGTTCGTTCGACCCGATTCCAAATGCCACGAGACGTTTAATTTCGGGAAAATAAAAGATAGTTGTTGCGCCCTTCCGTCGACTCATCCTTCCCCGTGTCTGGACGTAACACATCCAAAGCTCCAATACAATATGGAAAATGGCATTTTTCATTAAAATCATGAGCAATTGCTTTCCACTCTGTTTGATTGCATTGCATTAATACAAGCGGTGATAATATTTCCCATAAGGCTTCACACGTTTCAGCGATGATTTGAGATACTGATGTCAAACTAACAAGGTAATGGTATGACATCGACGTCATACTATCTCCACTTGCTAAATATCTACAATAAAGTAAATAAATGAAAATAAAAGACTAGAAATATAAGGTAAAAGAGTTTTTTAAAATATCAAACCTCAAGCATATTGATAATCGTTGTTCTGCTTCAATTGGTTCACGAATGACATACAATCGAGTGATTTTAGGTGCTACTAATTGTAATAACTCTTCAAATTGAGTGGTACTCATTCGAAAATAATTTCGGAAACGCAAATCTTCCAATTTTAATACAGGTAAAGTTGTATAATAAAATCCATAAAGTTGACGTTGTTGAAATAATTTAGATATCCAAATGTGAGAAGCGGATGGCAGATCTACAGGTTATTTGACCGTAAATCGCCGGGAATTCACTATCAGGATAGGCGTGGATAGATTTTGTAGTGTGAGGGTTGTTGACTGGATACAGATATTTACTAACATAAACAATACGTTTATTCAACTGCGTACTACACATTCGCGATATCAGCCTTAGTGCTCGGATTAAAACAATACTCTCTTGTACGATAGTCGAACACCGAGTGTCCGGACTCTCGCGGTTGCCCGCCAAGTCCCGGTCAAGGGAGGGGAGTCCTCCAATGAGGCGCGTGTACGTCACGATCGCGTGAGCTCACGCTACTCGCGTTGTAGCAACCAATCAACGGCCGCGAGGCCGACGCGCGCGCCATCTACTACCGCCATGAACTGGCGGTTATACAAGATGTAACCTTACAGCTCGACCATCCTGACATTTACATTCGTCCCGAATGTTACAATAAAATTTTTCTTATGATTAGAGTAATGATCACAATGAAATTGACTTAATCTAAGTCGTAGGAACTTATTTAACGCTTAAAATTACAGACAGAACTTAAGAAATACTAATATATGACTAGTGAGAAAGACCGAGGTTCGATTATCCTAATTTATGATTAAATAGGCTTAAGGGGACATTTTTACAATTTAAAAATAAAGGATAAAACTTAACGACAGGTTAAGAAGGGAACTAAAAACAAGGTAACATTTTTTTTTTTTTTTAAGGACGATTTGAAAATGTTTGGCTATTTAACTAATAATTGACAAATTAAACTTTGGAAGTTAATTTGTTAGACACTTAGTAATGCTGCAGAAAGAGGGAAAATTGATTAACATTAATAGAAAATAATGGATCAATATGGATATTGGAGGAAAGTAAAGTTTTCAATAAAAATTAAAATTATTAAAGTTTTAGTTCAACGTTTTCGAAGTTGGGCTTTAAAATATAAATAATTAAAGACTCTAAGGAGAGTAGATGCGTAATAGCGTATTTCTACGTCACACAACCCACAGGTATATTCCAGGATTTCATCCTATCCGAAGAAAGGATAGAGTCATAAGGTTTGGCCGTTATGTTAAAGCCAGGGATATCTTTAATCACATATCTATTTTTATTGAGTACTTTGGCTACTCTGTATGGTCCCTTATAATTAGGTTTTAATTTTTTATCCTCGCCTTGCTTGATAATAGAGTCTCTTATAAAGACATAATCTCCTTCTTTATAACGGGAAGGTTTTTTATGAATTTCGTCATAGTAAGCCTTATTGTATTCTTTAATCTTTCTAGTAGACTCCTGAGCTATATCCTAAGTGTCATTTCTAATCTTGTTGAGATCGAACTCAACTTTTGCTATTTCGTTAAGCCGTTTTACTAATTCAGCATCTGTATGAAGGCGCTGATGATCACCAAAAAGTATTTTTGCTGCAGACGATTTGATTGACGAATGAAACGTATTGTTAATGACATATTGCACGGAAATAATATAATCGCTCCAATTACTCTGATCATTTGCGACTTTTTTAACTGACGACTTAATAAATCTATTAGCTCTTTCTACCGTTGGCCCAAGGGGTGGCTACCGCTACTAAGTGGTGTTTAATCTTATACAAATTGATAAAATTTGCAAATTCTTGCGATGTGAATGCAGTTCCCCTGTCTGTAATTATTGTTGATGGAGTAGATAGATTATTACGTAAAAACGTTAGACGTTTAACTACTTTATTAGAAGTAGTCGATTTAACTAGAAAGAGCCACGTGAATCTTGAGAACGAATCGATTACTACTAAAATATGTTTAAAGCCCTTTAAGGATTCTTTAAAGGGGCCTAAATCAGTGCTCGGAGATAGTTGCCCTTTTCGAACCGATATGTGAAGCGACGCCTACGGTCCCCCCACTACCGCTCGAGGCTCGACGGCCGAGTCGCCGATCGCGCGCGTAACGCTATGCCTCAGGAGCGTCCCGATCTAAAAAATATGCTGAGATTGTACTTGCCGTCAAATCGCCGTTTAAATTTGCTTTGCCAGATAATTTGTCTATTAGTAATATATTATATATGTATAGTAATATATATATTATATAATATATTAATTTGTCTATTAGTAATATATTATATATGTTATAGTAATATAATTATATAATATATTAATTTGTCTATTAGTAATATATTATATACGTTATAGTAATATATATATTACTATAACATATATAATATATTACTAATAGACAAATTAATAGATAGATAATTTATTCACTCCCCTTGGGGTTTTGAAGGCGTTTTTCAGGAACGTACCCAAACCTTTACAGTCCTCCTCCATATACATCCTCATATACATTTTCATATCCTTTACCCGACCTGGTCCTTTGTGACCTTACAGACTTTCGACCCTTCCCTTCCTCGTCCCACCATCTTCTTCCTACTTTCCCCTCTCCCCATCTTCCCTTCTCTCCCCCCTCCCCTATCTTCCCTCTTCTTTCTCTTCTCTCCTTCCCGTTACCTCTTTCCTTTTTCCCCTTCTCTCCTTTTCCTCTCACTTCTTCCACCAGATCTCCTTCCTCTTGTCCCATATTCATTCTCTCCCTTCCATCCAGATCCTTTTGTTGCCTAATACCACGCTTCTTTCGTACCCTCTTTCCATCTTCGCTTTTTCCACCATTCCCCATTTCCCCTTTCCTCTCTTCCTCTTCCTCCTCGCTCTCCTCCTTTGTCGCCTCCTTTACTCCTTCTACCTCTTCTCTCTTTCCTTTGTTCGGTCCCTAGGAGATGGGGTGATATTCTCCTTTCTCTCCTCTTCCTGCTCTTCTTCGCTCTCCTCCTCTGTAGTTGCTGTTGACCTTTTATCCTCTTCTTTCCTTCCTCTCTCTCTCTTTTCTCTCCATAGTCTTAATTCATTCCTTATTCCCCTCATTTTCTCCACCCGCTCCTTCATCCACTTCTCCATGTTCTCCGTCTTCTTCCTTCCGTCTCTCCTCTTCTTTCGTTTCCTTCTCCTCTTCTCACCTTTTCACACTCTTACTTCTTCCGCCTCTCTACACTTTAATCTCCTACAGTCTCTCCTCTCCTTTCGTTTCCTTCTCCTCTTCGCACCTTTTCACACTCTTACTTCTTCCGCCTCTCTGCACTTTAACCTATTAAGCTCTACTGTCCGTTTCCTCTCCCTAACCTAGCTTTCGTCGTACTATTCTTTAATTCGCCTGACCATTCTTTCTCCGTTCTTCTCTTCCTCCTTTGCCTCCCGTTTCCGTGTTCAACCGCCATGTGCTTGTTCCACTTCCTTTCATCTGCGCCATCTTAAATCATGCGTCTTCTCTCTCAGCTCTTTGTCTCCTTGTCCCGTTACACTGCTCTGCCTTATCCGCTTCTACTCTCCTTCTTACCGGCCGTCTTTCCGTCGCTTCCCAAGTGACTCTCCTCTTCTCTCTCTTTCTATTTTCTCTCTCTTTCCTCCATCTTCCTAACCTCCAAACCGATCCAACCTTTGCATCCTTCCTCTATCCCGATCCTTTACTCCACATATCTCCCTTCATTCACCTTGATGCACCTCCTCCTGCTTCTCACTTTTGTCCCTTCCGATCTCTCTCACTTCTCCCTATCCCGTCTCCTCCTCCTCTTCCCCACAAGCACATTTTCTCCCTGTCCACACTTTCCCACCGGAAACGGAAGTCAATAGACAAATTAATATATTATATAATATATATATTACTATAACATATATAATATATTACTAATAGACAAATTATCTGGCAAAGCAAATTTAAACGACGATTTGACGGCAGGTACAATCTCAGCATATTTTTTAATCGGGACGCTCCTGAGGCATAGCGTTATGCGCGCGATCGGCGGCTCGGCCATCGAGCCTCGAGCGGTAGTAGGGGGACCGTAGGCGTCGCTTCACATATCGGCCCGAAAAGGGCAACTATCTCCGAGCACTGGCCTAAATGATCCATATGAACAATATCAAATGGTATTGATGGAGTATTTGTAATCTGCATATCACCCTCGCGAGAATTTGAAGCCATGTTGGCCATTAAACAGGTAATACAATTGTCAATATATACCTGAACTTTTCTACGTAAAATAGGGAATCAATAATTAGAGCCGATGTCCTGAACGGTTTTTTCAACTCCGCAATGAGTCATCTCGTCGTGATAGACTCTAATTATATTTAAAATCATGGAATCCGGAACCATGAAACGAGGTTTATCAATGCCCTTTCTGAAGACGAGACCATCGATTAATTCAAATTTTTTGTGATCCTCATATTCCAGATCTCTAGCAATTTCTTTAATTTTAGGGTCCTGCAACTGTCTATATTCCAATTCTTTTTCAAGTGGTAAAAATTCCACGAGGTTGACTACTCGACTTAAAGCATCTACATGAGACATTTTCTTTCCATCCAGGTGAATTATTTTAAATTTATAATTCTGAAGCTTAAGAATCCATCTAGCTATTCTAGGATTAATGTTTGCTTTATTAACAGCATGAACTAAAGCGTGACAGTCTGTTATTATAGTGAATTCAAGGCCGTATAAATATATATGAAATCTTTCTATCGTTTTAATTATAGCAAGCATTTCTAACTCGAAACTATGATATTTAGCCTCTGCTTGATTTGTTGCTTGGCTATAATAGGCTACTGGTGCCCATAGATTTGACTTTTGTTTTTGCAATAGAATGCCCGCAACTGCTATGGCGCTTGAATCCGTATGAATCTCCATATCTAAAAACGGATTATAAATGCTTAAAACCGGAAAAGAAACCAAATTATCTTTTAATAATTTATAAGCTGTTGGACACTTGGTATCGAATTCAAAAGGAACTGATTTTCGTAATAGATTATTAAGAGGTTTGGCAATGGAAGCGTAATCCTTAATAAATTTCCTAAAATAATTTGTGAGACCCAAAAATCTTTGAAGTTCCACAACTTTCTTTGGTTGAGGAAAATTTAGAACACTTTCAACATGTCTAGAGTTGAGTGTAATCCCTTTTTCCGAGATAATGTATCCCAAATATTCGATAGTCGTCTTCAGAAACAAGCACTTGTTATAATTTAATTGAAAATTGTATCTTTTGAGCTCTAAAAGAACAAGTCTCAACGTATTTAAATTGTCTGTAATAGAAAAGGATGGTATCAAAATGTCATCAATATAGACTATGATTTTCTTTCGTTTCTTATCAGAGGTTGCAAAATTTGGACCAATCTTTTTTGGAATTCGGCAGGAGCCTCACAAAATCCAAAAGGTAATCTCGTATATTCAAATTGCCCGTCAGGCGTAGCAAACGAAAAATATTTAGTAACCTCTGGATGGAGTTTGATATTATAGAAACCATCTTTTAGGTCTAAAAGAGTGAAAACCGACTTGTCGCTCAAACGAGATAAACAATCCTCAATTAAGGGAAACGGATACTTTTGTTTAATGACCTTATTATTAAGAGGTCTTAAATCAACGCATAACCGCAACGAGCCATTCTTTTTTCTTACCGGAACAACTCTAGCGCAATAAGGAGACGTACTTTTTTAATTATACCGCGTTCGAGCAAGTCGTCCGTAATTTCTCTTATTTTTAATAAACGTCTTGGGGAATATGCATAGACAGCATTATCTTTTAGTGCTATTTTTACTAAATAGTTATTTTGAACGGGTTCTATTTGAGTATTCTCAACTTCTGAAATAACCGATAATAACTCTTGTTTTACTGTAGAATCAAAATCTATTTCTATTTCAGAAAAGAAGTTACTAGTTTTATTAATTGATTTTTCGACAACATCTGTTAAAGCAATTTCTGAAAATAATTTAACGTTATTTTCTATTTTGTTTACATTATATTTAAAAATAACAGAAATCTCATGTCTGTTGAAAAAATCGCGACCAATTACGAAATCTGTCGAAAAAGCTTTATTATTTAAAACATGGAGTTTAATGGAAGCAATGAAATTTGGTAAAGCATCTAATATAACCTGAGTTTCAAAAGAACCTAAGATAGGGATAGTTATATTATTGATAGCGTTATATGATTGGTCTGGTTTAGCAAGAATAACTTTTACATTATCAAAAAATTTTCTGAAAGCCGAAATAGAAATAAAAGAGATCGGATTCCCTGTATCTATTAAAGCATGCGCTGAACAACAAGTGTTATCAATTTTTAAAATTGTTACAATTGGATTGTCAGAATCGATTTTCATACCCTGACCGCTTCGAACATACGCTACCACTTTGGAAGAAGAAAAATCCTTTGTGGACTTTTCTACTGTTGCTACAGGTGCTGGCTGCGACTGCTGCGAAGGCCTCTGGCCTTGCTCCCTCTTCTTCAATTTAGGGCAGTCCTCCCTGACATGGTCTCTGTTGTGGTAGTAAACACAGTGTGCCACTGCCTTGAAATTCTTGCTGCTGGTTGTATTTTTCCAGAAGAGAATTTGACATTTTTGACTTGTCAAATCTTGGATTCGAGATTTTAGCTTTCTCGAATTTATTATTTGATGATTGGAACCTTTTAAATGTGTCAGCACAAGTAGACGTAATGTGCTGCATTTCACACAGAAACTGGTTCAAAGAGTCAACTCGTAGAGATGATGCGACAGGTTTTATTGATAAATTGGTAATTCCATTCACTAAAAGTTCAATGGAATTCTTGTCGTCCATCCTCAAACTTCTCACTAGTGCCAATTTGTCCATGGCGTAGTCTTCAAAAGATTCAGAAGAATAGTTCCACTTCCTGGCTTCGATTTTTTGCATCGTGACATTAAAAAGAACCTTTCTTTTGAAGCGATCCATAATAGCACTTCTAAAATAAAACCAGGAACAATTAATTTCTCCAGAAGATAAATCAAACCAACGTCTGGCTGATTTATTTAGTTTTGTAGTAGCTGCAGATAGCATAACTACTTGTGACAAGTTATGTATTCTAGCTACGCTCTCAATCTTGTCGATCCATAAGTCGATTTCATCCTCTTCAGTTCCTCCAAAGGCAGGTATTAACGAAACCAAGAATTTGACTGAATTTCCTGTGAACGATGAAGAAATTTCAGTATTTTGAGCTTGATTTGTGTGAAAGCTCTCTTGAAAGGCTGGAGATGGCTGAGCCTGCTCAGTGCGAGGGTGCTGAGTTGCTTGAGGATATTCTTGAAAGACTGAAGACGGTGGAGCCTGCTCAGTACGAGGAGGCTGATCAACATGAGGTTGTCGTTGAAAGACTGGAGACGGTGGAGCTTGATCTAAACGAGGTCTGCTCTGTCTAGATCCATTGTTGATGGAAAACGATGCAAACATTTGTTGCATCATCTGCTGCTGCTGTTGCCACATCATTTGTTGTTGTCGCAACATGTTTTCCTGTTGACGATTAAACTGTTCAGTCAAAATTGAGCAGAAATGAGGAAGGAACTTATCTGTCGCTATGGGTTGATCTCCCATGGATGAGACAAAGTCCTGATCAGCCGCCATTGACTGTGAGCTTTCAGACGTCGTTGGAGGAGGTCTTGTCGCCTCTCCTATAGCTTCTTGAGGCAAAGAACGCTGAATCTTGTCCAGCGGGCCGAATGCCTTTAAATGATCCAAGAGGACTTTTCTGCAAGCTACTAGGTTATCAGGAATATTTGAAATTCCGTAGACACGACATTCCTCTCAGAGAGAAGATATAATAGAGGGTGGGAGCCATAGGTAATCGTGTAAGTGGAAACATCAGACGATTAGAAAGAGATAGAATCAAATGACCTGGCTGTCATTGTCTATTCGCGCATACGCAGTTTTTGATATTTAGCATCAGCAGAGCGGACTTGGAGAGTTGGAGAGGACAGAGGAGAGAGTGTTGACAGAAAATCTTGGAGATAATTAAAATCTCTCTAGAGGTATACAGTAAAGATTTTTGTCAACAAACTAGTGAGGATAAATTAAAGTATAGAAAAAGCAGTGTAACTGTACAATATGTATTGTCATATAAAATTTCATAAGATCATATTGAAATGTTGTATACGTTAATTAGAGGTATGAACGGATATTGCAATAATCCTACTTCTGTACAGTTTATATCCGCTTATAAAAAATTATTATCAAATAATATGAATGTATTAGCATCCTCAGTCTCTGCTAATTGTAAACCTGAGGATAAAACATTGCTTATCAGTGCAGAAACTAATGTAGATGCTCTAAATAAATGTAATGAGGTCGATGAAAATAACATTGAAAATATAGATAATAAAAAAATAAAAAGGAAAAAAGACCTAGACAGAAAAACAAAAATTAGTGCTTTGTCTAATGCAATGTATCTGATTATTTGCAAAAAGATTATACTTTTTTTGAACATGATTATACGAGACAAGAAGGTTGGTGTACTTCAGAATATATTGATGAAGTTGTCAAATATATAGCTGGTTTTGTAGTTTCTGCTTTACAGAAAAAAATTCACTGTCATCAATATCTTTCTATGTTACAAAAAAAAGGTAATGTCTCTACAAATTCAAAATTAATTGAGTTAAAAAATCGTGGAAGCTTATTTTTTCCATCTGATGATGTCAGTCATATATGTTTGATTGCTGAAAAGGTTTTTTGACAAAATAAACATTTAATGTTTTCATCGACCTTTTTGCACTTAGTTTTCCAAGAAACCTTAAAAAAGTTACTGAGCACAATTTTAGATAAAGATGGACATTCATTGAAACAAGATCTTTTTCATGATCACACACATCAATTAATTTTGCTCATTTTGAGTAAATATTTTGATATTGGATGCATCATGAAGGTTCTTCCTTAAACGAAACTATTGAACGAATAAGAATGCGAAACAATAAGATGACAATATTTACCGGGCAATAAATATATATATATTTTTAATTTGATAAGGAATTAATATAGTTCTTCGAAAATAAACATTTATTTACGTTTTCAATTTTAAATATATATGTTTTTTTATAACAGCTAAGTTTTTATAGCAATAAATTTGTTGCGATAACAATCTAACTGAAATATATTTTTCGTATTACTTTATTATTTGAATCATATGCAAATCGTTTATTGAATTTAATTATATATTTTACTTGTACAGTAATATAAACAAAATTTTTGTGATTTCTTTAAAGATTAAAATATATCGAAATTGATAATTTGATCATTAAGAAACTAATTTATTTTTAAAATAATTTGTGAATGTAAATTAAAATTTACGTTTATTAACACTTAAAATTATAATTATTACATTTATTTATGGTTTAATTTTTGTCTACTTATATATTGCAAAATACGTTTTTTAATAAATTTTAACTGATTTTCTGTCATAACAAAACATTTATTAGGTTTTTAAAAATCTGTATTAATTTTCTTTAAAATATAACTTTATAATATTTTTTACTACGTTAATGTACTCTCTGGACTCTGTACGCTCTACTCTGCGCATGCGCTAACAGACAAGGACAGCCAGGTCACTTGACTTCGTCTCTTTCTAATTGCCTGATACTCTTTTAGCTGACTCCTGCCCTCTATTATATCTTCTCTCTGATTCCTCTTGCAACTCTTCCAGAGTTAACGAAACGAGACGTTTTTGTGGCAGCATCTTGAGAGATGAACGTGGAATGATACAACGCACTCGCGCTTTTAAGAAAATTTCCGCGCCACGATTTAGTTCAGTCTTGGTCAAATGTTTCGCGCACCACAATCGCGAACGAGTCCAACGCCACTGACACGAACGAAATCAATATGGCGGACTGCCTTTCGCGCCACCTACCGCCATGAACTGGCGGTTATACAAGGTATAACCCATAGACATAGTATATCTAGACCGAGTGTTGAGGAGTGGGGGCCGATGTGCACGTAGAAAAGGACATACTCTGTTTCGTGCCCCTTGCGTTCTCTCTCGCTCGCACAGAGCATAGCGCTCTCTTTCGTCATGCTACGTGCGAGCGAGAGAGAACGCAAGGGGCACGAAACAGAGTATGTCCTTTTCTACGTGGACATCGGCCCACACTCCTTAAATAAAGGCAAACGCTCGGTCTAGATATACTATGTCTATGGTGTAACCTTACACAAATTTGTTTCTTTTTATAATGTCTCTTTTCTTTTGAAGTTTCACTGACCCAAACTCCAACTGCACTAGCTGCTGCTGCAATTGCAACCTTTTGTTTTTTGAAAGTTTCAACATTATTTTTTTTAACAACTTGCTCACATTTTTTGTACCACTGATGTAATTTTTGATTGTACATTATGAAATTGAATAAAACTATTAAAATTAAAAAATGTTTTCAAGGTTAGAATTTGATGTTGTTATTGTGCTGCTGTTGTCGTTGCCGCTACACCTTTTCATGAGCAGCAAATATACTCTAGTAAATTTTGATCACGTGACTGTTTTGCTGTTGCAGCATGCTGCATATGAAAAGGCACCTTTATGCTTATGGAATATAGAACAATTATTTAACCATTTGCTCTTATATCCGTTATTAATCAATTTCACTAATTGCTTATTGTTCTAGTTCCATATGGTTATTTAACTTACAAACTAACTATATTTTAGTTCTTTTAATAGTAATAATCGATTGCGCAAGGAATTGAAGATTCCTTGGACCGACCAATCAAAAGGCTTTATTTAGAACTAGGCAGTTGCGCAGTAGTAACTTTCTAGAACTGACCGGCGGTTACTTTAAGAACAGGTTCGCGAGCGAATTTTAACATAATCAGCGATACTAATACTTAACTTTAAGATTTTAATTAATTATATATAAATATATAATATCTTTGCGTAAACACGAATAATATAATTAAAATAAATAAAATAAGGAATATGCGCACCACTCTTTATGGAATCGTAAAATGCGCGCAATAATAATTTTTGTTAAAAATATTTTTCTTACACCCTTTGCGAATAATTATCAACTTTCAATATTATCTAAATTTTAATTATAAAATAAAGAACAATAATTTGATAACTTCATGATAACAAATTAAAAACAATTTATTCTAAAACGTTTCCATAAAGGGAGCATTACTATACTATGTACTATCATTACACTATGAATTAATATGCTTGGTAGTAGCTTTAGCCATGCGATTGCGAATAGTATATAGATTTAAGAAACTTCTACATTTATGGAATCATGGATTACATAGTACATATATAACAATTTAACAATTTATCTAGAATAACTCCTTTCAGTCATGAAATACTAAAATTTGAATTTCCAAATTAACCAGACATGAAACAAATTTAACAAGTGATTGCATAAAATTAATAATATTAATATAGCTTTTTCATATTATCTTATAGCTTTTTTCCATATTATACTATAGTTTTTTATATTATACTATAGTTTTTCCATATTATACTATAGCTTTAACATTATAAAACTAACCGAAATGAAAGGACAGCAAGCGATAAGCAGGTGCGCAGATCCACGGCGACTCCGATAGATCCGCGACGTAAACGCCAAAAACATAAACAGTCGATAAGGACTTACTGCTAATCGATAGGCAATACTTAGAAATAGTTTCATCATAGATTTCCGTAGAAGACCTTCACCTTAATGAATTTCTAGAATGCAAACTAAATTCCCAGAACGATCTGCACACGGCCCGTAACGCTCTTTCTTCTCAATGGTATATAAGATGCAGATTTTCACCCTCAACAGTCAGTCCCGCCGACCATTTCAATACACAACCGCGTATCTTTCATTTTCATTATACTGTCAGTTTCGCGTTAGATTTATAAGCTCAAGTTGTATAAAAGTCCGGAATAAAGACTTTCAGCTTTGAGCATACACCTGTCTATGTCAATCCAGCCTATCTTATCCATAACCGAGGTCTTTGCAGATGAGAAGGAAAGGCTTAAACAAGATACAAAAAGGACATTGAGCTAAAAAAAGGATTACCTGTTACAGTACAGTAAGTACCTGCAGTTACTAACATCCCTTATATTTTCAAATTTTATTTCAAAATCAACAATTGACTAACAGCCCATTTATCCCAAACCATTACCTTAATTCCTATTCCATCACTTTGATAATAAAAGAAACTCCTGTCAAGCATTAGCATGTTGCTGACAGTTTCCTAGTCTGTCAACTTTAATAATCCCCAATAATAATTTATCTTCCTGCAATCACTTGAACACCCTGCCGAAAATGGTCGATTGAAACGGATTAAAAAAGAATGTAATCCGAATTGATCGGGATTTCTGCACCGAAAATGCGGTATTAAAACCGATTGAAAATAGTCAAATCGAATTTAGTACGCTTCAGGCGGGTTAATGTTGGGTGATATACATCCACCTCAATCCAAAATTATACGATTTTATAAGTTATAATTAAACCTGTTTTAATGCAATTGAATTGGAATTTACCATAGTCAATCCATAGGTAAAAATAATTCCTTGTAATAAAAAATTTTATGATTTCGCAGATGAAAAGTAAATCGATTTTATGTAGTGTGAAGTCGGATTTGCTGTTATCATGAGTCACAATCAATTATTGAATCGGTGTTTCTGCAATTGAAACAGAGTCAGTTGTTAAAAACAAATATACGATTTCTCCGCAGGGGGTCCGCCTTATATCCCCGCTTGACCGCTTTCTACTTCCAGGCTGGCTCGCTCGATCTTCGCCGCGTAGCGGCGCCGCCCGGAACTACGCGCGGACGCGCGAGCGCGTGGGCCGCCAAGTTGCGGGTCGCGCTACTGTATCGCGGATTATGCTTAATGTGACGACCTACGGCAGCTACAATATCCATTCAATTATTCTTGTTTATTTGGGTTCACAACAATATGGATTAGAATGTAATGATTTCAGATTGGAAATAATCCGCGAAAGTGATATTAAAACCGATTATAGTTCGTTCGGAATTAAAATCGATTACTTTTTAATCCGGGCGCGGATTGAACCGATTAAAACCGATTAAAACGGATTATGTTTTAATCGGTTTTAATCGACCATTTTTGGCAGGGCATTCCTAGTATCAATACTAGACGAATTTAGATTTTGCTTAGAATCTATACTGCTGTTGTCACTCGGACATAGTCCAACCTTTGAAACCTGGTTGCTGTGAGTTTATTGCCCCGGTGACTCTCTACCTTTTCCTTGAATTCCATCGTAGCCGAGCATCTGGTGTGCCTCGACTACACTTTCACATCATCACCCTATACAATTCCATTGTCTGCCGAGCATTCTTTGTCTTGATCGATACATTCCTTTACCCTATAACCTTCGATTAAATACTGACAATAGGAGATTAAATAAAATACAAAATATATCATCATTAAATTCTAATCTCACTCGGACATGGTCTAACCTTTGAAACCCGGTTGCCGAGCTTTATTGCCCCGGTGACACTCTACCCTTTTCCCGAATTTCCATCATTATCGAGCATTTTTTGCCCTGATCGACACTCTCCCATCATCACCTTATAAAATTCCATCGTTATCAAGCATTTTTTGCCCTGATCGATACTTACCCTATATCTTAAACCTTCCCCTTTGAATTAAAATTTAGGATTATATAAAACCAGTAAGATCTAGTATTGATATTAATCAAATACCTCTTTTCCATAATTAAAAACCCGATCCCTTAATAAACTCATTTTAATTCCATCTAATTCTAATTTTTATAAATAATTGATATTTTTTCCTAATTTCTTCTTTTATTATAATATTCTTCTTTAACTTATTAATTATTTCTCTAACTCTTAGGGTGCAAACCCATGCAACGGAATAGCGTAACGCAGAATGAGAGCAAAGCCAATCGCGAGCGTAACAAGAATTACAGAACGCTCGTGATTGGTTCCGCTCTCGTTCCGCGTTACGCTATTCCGCTGCATGGGTTTGCACCCTAAGGGAGAATTCACACCTTGGCAGAGAAGCAGAAAGCAGAAAAGCAGAAGCCAATCAGAACTTATGCTAGAAAAGCAGAAGCCAATCAGAACTCGTGCTGAAAATAAGCAGTACATTCTGCTTTTTTAGCGCGAGTTCTGATTGGCTTCTGCTTTTCTGCTTTCTGCTTTTCTGCCAAGGTGTGAATCCGGTTTTATTTAAAGCATTACATTACTCTTGAATCACATATGAATATTTGCGCATGCGTATATCCCCATATTTAACATCTAGTAAAGACCACTAGTAAAGATTAGTTCCGTGCCTTACGTCATTCCCCTAGAATCCACTAGATCAGTCCTAGCTCTCGGCGTCCCTGGGGTATAGCCGGTGGAAGCAGGTTGCCCTATAAATATAGAGAGCTATCCTTTTCTCACTAACTGAGGTATAGTAAGAAAAGAGCGTTGTCGAGACGTAACAGCCTTTAAGATTGTACTTAGGCCGGTATTCATAGTCTGTTCATATCAGACATAGTATATCTCATATCATAGACCGAGCGTTTGCCTTTATTTAAGGAGTGGGGGTAAAGATGCACGTAGAATAGGACATACTCTGTTTCGTGTCCCTTGCGTTCTCTCTCGCTCGCACGTAGCATAGCGTACTTTTTCGCTATGCTACATGCGAGTGAGAGAGAACGCAAGGGGCACGGAACAGAGTATCTCCTTTTCTACGTGCACCTTGGCCCCCACTCCTCAACACTCAACACTCGGTCTAGATATACTATGTCTATGGTTCTTATATTCAAGATCGTCTTAAGTGTGGTTTTGGGTCGTCTTAAGATCTCATTCAACCAATGAAATGGCCGCTTAGCATCTTAAGACCGTACTTAAGACGATCTTGAATATAAGAACGGACTATGAATAGCGGCCTTAAGGTTTGTATTCATAGGCATAGTTCATGACATGCATGTCACATCATTCTAATGTCACGTGATATGCCATGGACCAATCAGGTAATACTAGAAAGAGATGCCAGACATCCATAAGCACCTCTCTCTCGGCGAAATAGTGGCGACAGCCAAACAAAATGATCACTCATTCCAGTATGTATAGAGTCCACTGACTTAAGAGGTTACATACCTTTGTCGCGCGCAAGAATGGCCTATTTTCGGGAATTTTTTTTTCAGTAAATAATGCAGTAATCAATACAGCGTTTTTTTTATTTTATTTGTTATATATTTGAGTATATGTATATAAAAAATTATTAAGTTTCATAAAAAATTGTAACTTTTATGGCAAGCTGCATGCACCAATGATGAGCGTTCATGATCCTAGTGTCTGCATGATTTTGCATTGTAGGTTAGTTCGATCTGAAAAATAAAAATATTTTCTTATAAAGAAATGTTATAGTTACGATCTATCGAGGGGGATTTTTTAATTTATAAAAATTCACGAAATTAGACAACTTGAAAAAAAAAGTTACAATTTTGCCTCAAAATTTGTCCACTTTTTTTGTTATAAAAAAAAAACAAGATCGAAAATCGGAAAAAGCTCCCGATAGATGTTAGAGAATTTTATGAAGAAAATTTTCGTTGAAATTTTATCCAAAAATATTAAAAATTCACTGAGTTATCGTGCAGACACTGACAAAAAAAGACGTTTTGAGAAAAACGCATTTAAACTTTTAAAATGAAAACTTTTTAATATATCTTTTATAAATCGAACTTACGATTACCTTAGCTATTCCGGAGCCATAAGAAGTACCTTCCTGAGCTTCATTTGCCATATTTAGCATTGATTTTGCCTGCCTACGAGCAGTTCTCGCCTCCTATATCTGTTGCTGCGCCTTGATCCTAGCGTGCATCAACCGGTTTGCGTCCTCTTGCTGACAATAATCGTAAGCGTTTCGTCCAATTTGTATGCCCAATACATCTAATTCGAAGATAGGCATCGGCTCCGTCATTGAAAGTACTCGCAGCCACATAAGCAGCAGTTTCAATTATTCTAAGGCTGCCAAAAGTCGATTTCGGAGCGATCTTCCAAATTTTCTGATTATAGCTTGCATTATTGTTTTGTGTATAACCTCCTAGACACCTTTGCAGCAATTCTTCTTTACTTAGGGCTTCGTACACAGTCGAGCGCGTCTCGATGCGTCTCGAGCTCGGTGCACACCAAGCGGTCGAGGGCGTGAGTCGTGTCCACTCTCGCATTTTCGTTCATATCTTTGTCAATTTTATGAATATTTTAATGCGCTTTGAATCATTGATTTTTGAAACTATATACAATTTAATAAGCCGATAAAAAAAAATCGATTTTTTTTACTCGACAAAGGTATGTAACCCCTTAAGACGGTCTTATGGCGTTTTCGAATGTAGCAGGTTTAATGCACAGACTTCTATATATTACTAGACCGCTAACTCCCTTATATACTGTACCAAAAAATTGACTCCAAACAGTATGTATTATGTATGAGAAGTAAACATCTGCGAATGCGTGACTTAAGTAGGAATTAGTAGGAAAAAAAAGAATAGGAGCTGGATATGTAATATGGCCGATGTGTACAGACGAAAAGTGTTTATGTATGTGTGTGCTGTGTACGCATGTGTTGTGTACATACTTTTCGGGGCCATGTATTTCGTAGGAATTAGCCGTCTAGTAATATATAGAAGTTTGTGGTTTAATCGCTCTGAAAATAATTAATGACGTCATTACATCGTCTCTGCCAATAAAAGACTTGAATTCATAGTAAAATATAGTGATTAATTGACCCAGATTGGGTTAACCCGTTCATTCGAAACCATTATTAAATATAAGATCCGACTATGAATACGGGCCTTAAGCCCGTATCAGACTCATAGACTTATAGAAATAGACTGCGCGCTCTTACGGTTTGGCGATCTTAACATTGAAGGACAGAGATATACTAGTCGGATCTGTTTCTCTCTCGCACTGTTAAAGGAGAAGGGATATCGCGGCTGGCGGAGAATGAACAGAGAGACGAGGAAATGCGTATATACTCACAGTCTCGCTCTTCTACAATTCCCCCCACCACATAGCCGATTAGAAAGAGAAAGAGATCCGACTACTATCGCTCTCTTTCTAATGTTTAAGACAGTCTTTTGCAGGAATGCGCAGTATATTTCTATAAAGGCCATCACACACAAAATTCCGTAAGGACATAAAACGTAAGCGTAAGAAAAGTGACCAATCCCAATCAAATATTGGGCTTTCCGTAAAAGTGGAGGGGTTACGGAGAGCCAAATACTCGATTGGGATTGATCCATTTCCTTACGCTTACGTCTTACTTCTTTACGGAATTTTGTATGTGATGGCCTATGGTGGTTTAGTCTATGATCAGACTACGTATTGAAGATTGAAATTTGACCAATCAGGATAAAAGGAACTAAAATTTTCTTGTCCTGATTGGTCAAATTTCAATCTCAATGCATAGTCTGATACGGGCTTTATGAGATTCTCGAATTTGTTTGTTTGTTATCGCCTGCGGTTGAACCACAGACTTTTATATATTACTAGACCGCTAACTCCTACGAAATACATGGCCCCGGAAAGTATGTACACAACACATGCGTATACAGCACACACAAACACTTTTTGTCTGTACACATCGGCCATATTAGACATCCAGCTCCTATCCTCTTTCCTACTGGGTATCGACAGAGAGAAGCCTGAGAGAGGCAATGCCGGCGATTTTCGTGGGACACTTTTTCTAGGTCGTAGAGCAGCGCCGTGCATCCACTTTTAGGAATTGGAAACACTTACCCACATCCACTTTTCGGTACTGTCGGTCAAATCTCCATATGACATGAAAAAATTATAAAAAGTATAAATTAAATAAAAAAGTCCTCAAATAAAATTTTTTGTAAACTTGATTTATAGCAAAGAGAGAAAACGTTTTTTAAAAATAAACATTTTTAAATATCCTTTTGGTGAAACTGATATCTGATTTTGGGAATAAAAAAGTTTATTTTATATACATATATATGTATTTCATACTTCCTTTATTTTTATATTCATATTATAAAAAAATTGTTGGTGTTTTATTAGCAAAACGGGATATTAATATTATTTTTTTTGACATCTAACATGTACATCTAATCTCTTTTTATCACATTTGATTCATTTGTCTTTAAATTGTAGCATATAATGTATGACATTTTGTTTTAATATGTAAATTGTTATACGCATAAATGCATATATACATAAATAAATTCAAAATAAAAATATAATATATAAAAATATATAGTAATATAATATATAATAAATATTACATTTTATATATTCATATAAAGAATTTAATTATGAATCTATATTACAGTTTATATTAAAATCTTATATACAATTTTATTTCAGAGTTAGTTATTGTTTATGTTAAGTAAGTTATTGTTTACTTTTTCTACTACTAATCATGTTTTATATTTCTATAAATTAATTTATTTTGTTATATCTGGTTTTATATTATTATACAAAAATATATATTAATATCAATATATTTTTAATGCTATTTATTATTCACTATTATATTATAATTAATAAATAAATAACTTTTGTTATATCATCCGAGATGTTTACTGTATTCTGCGAATTTTAGTTTATTTGACAACCTTTTATCAACAATAGGTTTTTTTGACTCGGTATTCTGCGATTTTTAGTTTATTTGACAACCTTTTTATTAACAATAGCTTTTTTCGACTTGTATATCAGATCTGTTTTATTTATTATATTGACACAAACAAGATTATTTATTTAATTTATTTTCGTAATGTTATTGTTACCGTTGCTAAACTTCGCTACTTGTCAACAATTTAATCGTATTATTCTCGACTTTATTATTATTTTTGTTACTTTTTACCGTTTGCGTCAATCTTTCCATTTTGTCACGGGATCATATTATTTATTGGCGTGTTTGCGATTTTGTGTATTGTTTATTAACATCTTGTTGACAACCTGGCTAAACCAGTTTTATGTCATATTTACCGTGTGTCATTGTTCCTCCGAGAGTTGGAGAGTGTAGTTCTCCGATTACATCTACGATTGGTCGGTGTCAGCCTGTGCATTTGTAAGCATCACAACTGCTTTAAATACTTCGGTCATCCGCCTTATACCGACCAACTTACTTGTAGATCAAATAAAATAAGTACTGCCATGGCTACCTACCACCCAAGAAATTTGAGGAATTATCTTTGGAAGGACATGGATTCTCTTAATGATGGGATGTCGCCGGTTGCGTAAGAGATCCACGGGATGCACCACCGAATGTCGTAGTTGCGTTTAGTTATGTAAGACCGTTTCAATTTTGTTTCCGCGCTGAGGATGGCCCCAAAAAAAGGGCCGAAACGTCCGCGAATAATGTATATTTTTAGTGTATATTATTAATGTATATTTAGTAATTAATAAAACAGTGTTTGCGCTCTTTATACCGCGCTTGGCTCGGTACTGCCAGTTTAAACCGACGTTTTGATTTTAGTCATACGAGCCGTACATTCAATTATATTATATAAATAACTTTTGTATTTGTCTTTTTTTTTGTAAATTGCATTAACAAAATAATGTCAAACAAGGATTGACAATCGTGCTATTTCTCTATCCCGTTGATATGATATACGAAGTATCATCGATATTATATAGTAACGAAGCAACAAGTTACCAAGTCTAACAGGCACCCTTTGTCTTACATCTTGCGTATTTGTTCACTCTGTTACCTATTATTCTACTATTATTATTGATCAACATACAATATTTAATTGCACGTATAATTTTAACTATAATTTAAACATATATATGCACATATGTATATATACAAACATAAAATTCTCAAAAAATAGGCGCCCGTTAGCCTTGTTGCTTTCTGCCACGAGAGGCCAGAAAGCCTTTTCAGGTTGTATCTCGACCGTAAAGCGATACGTTAGAAGAACAAGGACAGCACGCGATTGTCGCTCCTTGTCTAGATTTATCTCTCAACGATCGCATTCGTGTGCTCAACGTATCGGTGTTTGTGCCTTCACGGATACTACATACATACGCGATGAAAGAGAGACAAAGACGGCGCGATCATCTCTCTTTGTCAAGCGATCAGTGTACTACCACTATCGAAAAGATCGAACAGTGGATGTAGCACGGATATGAACCAAATGACCGACAGTATCGAAAAGTGGATGTAGCACGGACATGAACCATATGGAGATTTGACCGACAGTACCGAAAAGTGGATGTGGGTAAGTGTTTCCAATTCCTAAAAGTGGATGCACGGCGCTGCTCTACGGCCTAGAAAAAGCGTCCCACGAAAATCGCCGGCATTGCCTCTCTCAGGCTTCTCTCTGGTATCGATCATGTAACTTTTCCCCTAGGGCGGAAAAGTGAAAAGTGAAAAATTTTGCCATTGATTTCAATGCTAATATTTTTCACTTTTCACGTTTCCGCCCTAGGGAAATAGTTACATGATCGGTACCCTGATTCCTATTTAAGTCACGCATGCGCAGATATTTAGGGCCGAAGCACAGACTTTTGCATAAGCGCATAATCATAAGCATAAGGAAATTGATTAGTCCATTTCTTTATGCATATGCTTATGGACCAATCAATTTCCTTATGCTTATGGTTATGCGTTTATGAAAAGTCTGTGCTCCGGCCCTTACTTCTCATACGTAATACATACTTTTTGGGGTTAATCAGCTCTGTTAAGCCTTGTGTCCACGATGCTAGAACTCGGTCCGAGATCTCGGCCCGAGAAACGTGTAGCCAATAAAATTGCCGTTTTTCCGTAAAAGCTGCAAATTGATTGGCTACACATTTCTCGGTCCGAGAATTCGGACTGACTTCTAGCATTGTGGACACAAGGCTTTAGACGGCACCCTTAGGCCGGTATTCATAGCCAGTTCTTATTTCAAGACCGTCTTAAGTAATGTCTTAAGATGCTAATACGGCTCTGTGATTGGTTTAGGACATCTTAAGATTGTGCTTAAGACAGTCTTAAATATAAGAACTGACTATGAATACCGGCCTTAATCGGGTTTAATAACATCCGTAGTTGTAAAACTGGCCAATCACAGCTATTCCTCTGAAGAATAGAATGACTGTGATTGGCCAGCCTTAGAACTACAGATGTTATTAAACCCGATTAGTGCCGGTCTACAATAGGTGATTTAAGCCCTAAGCCTTAAGAAATTGACCAATCACAATCAAGTATAAGGAGAATACTCGACTGTGTTAGTGCCGGTCCACAATAGGTGATTTAAGCTCTAAGCCTTAAGAAATTGACCAATCACAATCAAGTATGAAGAGAATACTTGATTATGATTGGTCAATTTCTTAAAGCTTAGGGCTTAAATCACCTATTGTAGACCGGCACTTAGGGGCCAATTTCACCAAGTCCGGTTAGATGAACCGACGGTTAGAATTAACAGCGTGGCCAACAGAAAATAGAAGTAAAGGAAAACCAAGCATTCATATCATTTCAATTGGAACCCTGTTAATTTTAACCGTCGGTTCATCTAATGCTGTCTTCCAATTCCCCACCCGGGAAGTGGGTGAGTGGAAGAGTATATATCACGTATACTATAATATCGGGTGCACCCGGGTGGGGAATCGGAACACAGCCTAACCCATAGACATAGTATATCTAGGCCGGTATTCATAGTCAGTTATTTCAAGACCGTCTTAAGTAAAGCCGCCTGGAACTACATGGCCACATCCACTTTCGGAGCCGATAAAACAGCCGATTGGTTCATGCCCGTGCTACATCCACTTTTCGATTTTGGTTCATGTCCGTGCTACATCCACTATTCGATATTGTTGATGCTGGTAGTACACTGATCGTTTGAGAAAGAGAGATGATGCGCTGCCTTTGTCTCTCTTTCATCGCGTATGTGAGTAGCGTCCGTGAAGGCACACACCGATACGTTGAGCACACGGATGTGATTGTTGGGAGATAATATCAGACAAGGAGCGACAATCGCGTGCTATCCTTGTTTCTCTAGCGTATCGCTTTACGGCCGAAATACGGCCTGAAAATGCTTTCTGGCCTCTCGTGACAGAAAACAGTAATGCAACAAGGCTAATAACCACCCACTTTTTGAGAATTTTATACTTGCGTATATATGTGGATATATATTAGTGGATTAATATTAGGTGTACAACTTTGCTTCCGCCGTTTTCCTATAGATGGCTTTGGCGGTAAGTAGTGGTCGAAATAAATAGATCATAGACGTCATGCAATAAACTCGGGCATCTGTCAACATAACCCCATAGAAACATTAGTCGATTTGTGTCTGCATCATAAAGTTATTCTCGATTGAAAATGTCAGTTTACGAGCCAAATTCTCGTCATTTGCGGGAGGTTTTAATTTTCTGCTTCAATATGAAGAAATCTGCGGCTGAGGCTCATCGAATGCTCTCAAATACTTATGGTGAGGCCGCTATTAGTGAAAGAACGTGTCGTGAGTGGTTTCAACGCTTCAAGGACGGTGAGTTTCACGTCGAAGACCGGCATAGCGGTGGAAGAGAGAAGGTTTTCGAAGATACAGAATTGGAGGCATTACTTAACGAAGACTCGAGTCAAAGTCAAGAAGAATTGGCACGATCATTGGGAGTGACTCAACAAGCAATTTCAAAACGCCTCAAAGACATGGGTGTGATTCAGAAGCAAGGAAATTGGGTGCCGTACGAGTTGAAACCGAGAGATGTTGAACGGCGTTTGTTTGCTTGTGAACAGTTGCTTGAAAGGCAAAGACGGAAGGGATTTCTGCATCGCATTGTGACTGGGAACGAAAAATGGGTTCATTACGATAACCCCAAGCGCAGAAAATCATGGGGATATCCCGGCCATGCTTCCACGTCGACGGCCAAACCGAATATTCACGGCTCCAAGGTCATGCTCTGTATTTGGTGGGACCAGCTCGGCGTAGTGTATTATGAGCTGTTAAAACCGACTGAAACAATCACAGGCGATCGTTATCGAACGCAATTAATGCGTTTGAGCCGAGCATTAAAAGACAAACGGCCGCAATACAACGAGAGACACGATAAAGTGATTTTGCAGCATGACAATGCTCGACCCCATGTTGCGAAAGTGGTCAAGACATACTTGGAAACGTTGAAATGGGAAGTCCTACCCCACCCGCCGTATTGTCTAGACGTTGCACCCTCTGACTATCACTTGTTTCGATCAATGGCACACGGCCTGGTTGACCAGCACTTCCGGTCTTATGAAGAAGTAAGAAATTGGATCGATTCGTGGATCGCTTCAAAAGATGACCAGTTTTTTCAACGCGGGATTCGTACGCTGCCCAAAAGATGGGAGAAAGTAGTGGCCAGCGATGGACAATACTTTGAATCATAAATGTATAACCAGTTTTTTACAATAAAGCCTCGAATTTCGGAAAAAAAACGGCGGAAGCAAAGCTGTACACCTAATATATATGTTTAAATTATAGTTAAAATTGTACCTGCAATTAAATATTATATGATGATTAATAATAATAGTAAGATAATAGATAATAGAGTGAACAAATACAAAATATGTAAGACACGGGGGCCTATTAGACTTGATGATTTCTTGCTTTCTTACTATCGATACTTCAACGGGATATAATACGAAGTACATTATACATATTTATTATAGTGTATAATATATATTTTGTGGGAAATAGAGGCAGGAATAACACACTGTTTTATATAATTACACCTTTTATATCAGCTTGTTTTATACATAACTTTGCGTGCACAACGTAACGAAAAGACTAAACTAGTGCAACCGCGAGAGGAAAAGGAAACTCAACGTTTTTAGTTAATACAGTCAAACGATAGATGGCGCAAGGATGCCGTTTTTACATCATTTTCAACACTCCCACGTAAAAAAAAAATCTTTGCGCTAATTGCACATAAAAAAAATATTTAATTCTTTAAACCAATATCATTAATACACTTTTCATGCTTTGGCATTGAAAGTCCTTTGGTTAGCACATCAGCAGGCATATCTTCAGTTGGAAGATATCCAATTTTAATTTTACCGTCTTCAACAGCCTCACGCACAAAATGATACCGTAAGTCTATATGTTTTGTACGTTCATGGAAAACTGGATTTTTTGCCATCAGTCCAGCACTTTGATTATCACAGAAAATTGTTGTAACGTCCAGTTCTCTTATGACTTCGGATAAGAATCTTCGTATGTAGATTGTCTCCTTTGCTGCTTCAGACAGTGCCATGTACTCTGCCTCGGCACTTGACATAGCTACTGTTTTCTGCTTTCTTGATGACCAATTGATAGCACCACCAGCTAGTTTAAATATATAGCCGGTATAAGATCTTCGATCATCAATGTTCGCACCCCAATCAGCATCTGAAAAACCGGTTAATTTTTCTCCAGTTTTAGTAAAGGTAATTCCTAAATTCTCAGTTTTCTTTAAATAACATAGCACTCGTTTCGCAGCCTTCCAATGTCCTTGACCAGGGTTTTCATTGAATTGACTGAGTACACTTATTGCGTGTGCTATATCTGGACGCGTACTGGTAACTAAGTACATCAAGGAACCGACGAGGTTCCTATAAGGAATTTGACTCATTTGCTTCTTATTTTCTTCGTTAGTCCGCTCATCTGTTTTGAAAGTTTCAAAGCAGGGTTCATTGGCGTATCCGCTGGTTTGCAATCTGTCATGTTAAAGCGCCTCAGCACATCTTGGATGTACTTTCTTTGTGTCATGCGAATTTCATTTTTCGTCTTGTCTTGTGAAAACTCTATTCCAAGGCAGTAATGGAGTTGCCCTAAATCTTTCATCTCGAATGATTTTGCGAGATTTTCTTTCAGTTTAGACATTTTCTTATCATTTGAGGCGATAATGAGATCGTCGACGTAAATTACGACAAGCGTTAATTTGCCGTTTTCTTCTCGCATATAGACACAAGCATCGGCGCCAAGTGGTTTAAATTTCAATTCTCTCAGTCTTAAGTCAAGCTTCTTATACCATTGACGGCCGGACTGCTTCAAACCATATATTGCTCTTTTCAGTAGGCACACCTTATTTTCGAATAATTTTCCATATTGTTTTTCTTCCAGCACTGCTGACAGTCCTTCCGGAAGCTCCATATAGATTTCTTCTTCGACATTTCCATTTAAGTAGGCACTGATGAAATCAAGTTGATGAATTTCCAATCCCAGTTCCGCTGCAGGTCCCATCACGATTCGAACAGAGCTTGTTCTAGCAACCGGAGCAAAAGTTTCGTGGAAGTCGACATTCGGTTCCTGCGAGAAACCTTTGGCTATTATTCGAGCCTTCCTACGTTCCACTGAGCCATCAGCCATGAATTTTGTTCGTAGAACCCATCTTGAACCGATAACTTTTCGATTTTTTGGTCGATCAACTAAGATCCATGTGTTATTTTTCATTAAGGCCTTGTACTCACTCTGCATAGCCTCTTTCCATTCATGTGCTTCCGGTGACATTGCTTCCTTTGCTGTATGTGGATCTCCTTTTTCAGTTATACCAGCATACTCAAAATAATTTAAAAGCTGTTCTTCCATTTCAACTTGATTCATTTCGGGATGTTCTTCTTGTCGATTTTCTTGATTTATTTCCTGCTCTTTGATAGGAATCATGTGTGGTTGTTTTTTGGGGCGTCCTCTTCGACCTGTGAGTATTTTTGTTGGACGTCCAGGTCCTATTCTCATTTTTGGCACAATTTGTTCTTCGCGAGCATTCGGTGGATTATTTTCTTCTTCATTCCTATTGATATCTTCTGGAGTATTGATTTCGTTGTGGTTTTTATTCGTCAATGTAATTTCTAATCGATTATCAGGATCTTCCTTGTTATCGGTGTTGGGAAGAGGACTCTGTGTTTCGAAAATACTTCTTCTTGAGCGTACTAAAGTCTCTACGTCTATGAATTCTTCAAATTTCTGTTGATTCTCGAAATTATTTATGAAAGTCACGTCACGACTTTTGCGAATTTTTCTTGAATTTGGGTCCCACAATCTGTAAGCTTTCGATTCTGTGGAATAACCGACAAATATACATTCAATCGTTTTCTGATCGAATTTTACATGTTTTGACTTATCCAGCATATGAGCCTTTGTACCAAAAATCTGAAAATGGATTGCAGTTGGTATTTTCCGTGTCCATATTTCGTGAGGTAATTTTCCATCTAAGCTTCGTGATGGACATCTGTTTCGGATGTAGACAGCAGTCAAAATTGCTTCTGCCCAAAAAGTTCGTGGGAGGCCGGATTGAATCAACATGTATGTCGCCATTTCGACAAGTGTTCTATTTTTGCGTTCTGCAATGCCATTTTGTTGTGGCGTGTAATCAACGGTAAACTGATGACGTATTCCTTCCTTTTTCAGGTAGTCTTCAAGTTCGTTGCTTCGATACTCTCCCCCGTTGTCAGATCTTACAGTCTTGATGAATTTTCCAGTCTGTTTCTCAACCTTGGCCTTGAATTCCAAAAACTTATCAAAAAGTTCGTTTTTTCTTCTTAGAAAATAAATTTCGCACCATCTCGATTTGTCATCAATGAAGGTGGCAAAATATTTTGAACCTCCAAGGGATTCAACTTTCATTGGACCACAGAGATCTGTGTGGACCAATTCTAGAATTTCGTTGGATCGAGAGGTTGACTGTGGAAAGGGGCTTCGTGTCTTTTTTCCTTTTATACAGACTTCGCATGTTGTTAGTTTTTCATTGCTGTTGACGTTTATTCCGTGAACTTTGTTGTGCCGACTCAGATCTTTTAGATCTTTTTCATTTAAGTGCCCAAATTTTTCATGCCACTCCTGGAGCTTCAATGTATTTGCCTGTGCGACGAAAGAATTGTTTTCTAATTCTTGAATAAAATACAAATCCTGTTCTCGTTCAGCTACAATGACTTCTTTTCCTGTTTTTGGATCTATTATTGTAGCGTTTTCATATATATATATATATCATACAAAAATCATATATATATATATATATATATATATATATATATATATATATATTATATATTATATATATGATTTTTAAATCTATTGAATTAAATTATTAAAATATAATTTAAAAAAATAAAAATAAATAAATTAATTATTTTATTATATAAATAAGTAAGCTAAATATTATAAGCTTTTAGGTTCATACCCTAAATATAGATTAATTTCTCTTATTTTTTTTTTATTATATTATAAATGATATGCCTGAAAAAGGATTATTTTGATAGAATAAATTATATATTTTTTTTAAATATTTTCATTATAAATAAATTTAAAATTATATTTAATAGAATTAAACTATTACAAAAAATTTCAAAAATTATTATGCCTCCTTACATTAAAATATATTAAAAATAAATAATTTTTAATTAAATAAACATATTTTTATTATAATTAATTTTTTAAATTATTAATTTTATATATTTATTTCATTATTTCTTTTAATATATTTAATAAATTTTTTATTATTTGAAATTTAATTAATTTTGCTCTTATTCCTTTATTTTTTTATGATTTATTTATAATATGATTTTTTATAGAAATTAATAATCTTTTATTTATCTGTTATTTATGTATAAAATTAACTAATAAAAAAATTATTTTTCTATATTATATTATTCAAGTAATTGCATCTTTAATATTAATTTTTTCATTAATTACTAATATTTTTTTTTTTATAATAATAGATTTTTTAATTTAAACTTTTTAATTTCCATAATATTAAAATTAGGGATTCCTCCATTTCATCTATGAATGCCACTAATTTCTTTATTCATATCATGAGATACTTTGTTTATTTTATTAACTATTCAAAAAATTATTCCCTTTTATATATTATCAATTATTGAAGTAAATATTATATTTATATATTTTATAATTCTTTCATCTTCTTTCATCTCTACTTTTAAAATAATTAATTTACTTAATTTTAAAATATTATTAACATACTCTTCAATTAATCAAACTAGATGAATATTATTATTAATTTTTTTAAAAAATTTATTTTGATTAATTTATATATTTATTTATAGATTAATTTTATTTATTATTTGTATTTTTTTTTATTATTTTAAAATATCATTAATTTTTTTTTAAATAATTTTTCTTCTTTAAATTTAAACTTAATTTGCCTAATACTTTCATTTAATTTAGCAAGAATCCCCCCTTTATCATTTTTTTTTATAAAATGAATAAGAATTTTTATTCTTATCTTAAATTCAAATTTACATTTAATTTTTATTTTAATAATAATTAATTCTTTTATTTTAATCTATATTTATATTAATTTAATAAATTTAACAATATTTTTATTTATATTTAAATCTAAACTTTTTAATAATTTCTCTATAAAATTTAATTTTATTAATTTTAAAAAATTACCTTTACTTTTATATTTTAGAATAATTTTATCTTTAATAATTTTTTTTTTAAATTATAAGATTTTAAGTTAATTTTAAAACTTTAAACCTTCAAAGTTTAATATATAAAAAAATTTATTTTATAAATCTTATATTTTAATTTTTTTTTTTAAATTACTTTAAATTTGCAATTTAATATTTTAATTTAAACTATAAAATAATATTTAAATTAAATACTTAGTGTTAGAAAAAACTTATTTTCATAAATAAATTTACAATTTATTACCTTATTCAGACATAACACTAAAATATTTATTATAATTTTTATCAAATATGAATAAATGATTATATTCTACAAATCATAAAGATATTGGTATTCTTTACTTCTTATTTGCTATTTGAGCAGGAATAATTGGATCTTCTATAAGTATAATTATTCGTTTAGAATTAGGCTCATCAAATTTATTAATCAATAATGATCAAATTTATAATTCTTTAGTAACTAATCACGCTTTTATCCTAATTTTTTGCATAGTAATACCATTTATAATTGGTGGATTTGGAAATTTTCTAATTCCTTTAATGTTATGATCTCCAGACATAGCTTACCTTCGTATAAATAATATAAGATTTTGACTCTTACCCCCTTCGATTACTCTTTTACTTTTAAGAAATTTTATTAATGATGGTACAGGTACAGGATGAACTATTTATCCTCCCTTAGCTTCAAATATTTTTCATAATGGTCCTTCTGTAGACTTAACAATTTTTTCTCTTCATATTGCAGGTATATCCTCAATTTTAGGAGCAATTAATTTTATTTCAACAATTCTTAATATACATCATAAAAATTTTTCTATTGATAAAATTCCTTTACTCGTATGATCAATTTTAATCACAGCTATCTTACTTCTATTATCCTTACCTGTTTTGGCCGGAGCTATTACTATACTATTAACTGATCGAAATTTAAATACTTCATTTTTTGATCCTTCAGGAGGGGGTGACCCAATTCTATACCAACATTTATTTTGATTTTTTGGCCATCTCGAAGTTTATATTTTAATTTTACCAGGATTTGGATTAATTTCCCACATTATTATAAATGAAAGAGGAAAAAAAGAAACTTTTGGAGCTTTAGGAATAATTTATGCTCTTATAGCAATCGGATTTTTAGGATTTGTTGTTTGAGCTCATCATATATTTACAATTGGTTTAGATGTTGATACACGAGCTTATTTTACCTCTGCAACTATAATTATTGCTATCCCTACCGGAATTAAAATTTTTAGGTGAATTACAACTTTACATGGAACAAAAATCAATAATAATTCATCCCTCTGATGATCTATAGGATTTATTTTTTTATTTACTATAGGAGGTTTAACTGGAGTAATACTTTCTAATTCATCAATTGATATTATTCTTCATGATACATATTATGTTGTAGCTCATTTCCATTATGTTTTATCTATAGGAGCTGTTTTTGCAATTATTGCAAGTTTTATTCATTGATTTCCTTTAATAACTGGATTCTCATTAAATAATTTCCTATTAAATATTCAATTTATCTCTATATTTATTGGAGTAAATCTAACATTCTTTCCTCAACATTTTTTAGGACTTAGAGGGATACCTCGACGTTACTCTGAATATCCAGATTCTTATCTTTCATGAAATATTATTTCTTCAATTGGATCCTTTATTTCTATTACTAGATTAATTTTTTTAATATTTTTAATCTGAGAAGCTCTATCATCTAAACGAATAATTATAAATTTATTTTTTTTTAATTCTTCTCTAGAATGATTAAATTCTTATCCTCCATTTAATCATAGATATAATGAAATTCCTTCAATTTAATTTTAAATTAATTTTATATCTATAAATTTTTAATATAACAGATTAAGTGCAATGGATTTAAACCCCATAAATAAAGTTATATTACACACTTTTATTAAAAATTAATACATGATTATTAACATTACAAAATTCAAATTCACCTACATATGATATAATAATATTTTTTCATGATTTTACTATAATAATTTTAACTTTTATTACTTTATTAATTCTTTTTATTTTATCTAGCCTAATTAATAACAAATTTATTAATCGATTTCTTCTTCAAGGCCACACAATTGAATTAATCTGAACAATTACTCCTATATTAATTCTAATTTTTATTGCTATCCCATCAATTAAAATTTTATATTTAACAGATGAAATATTTAATAATAAAATTACTATTAAATCAATTGGTCATCAATGATACTGAAGATATGAATATTCTGATTTTTTAAATATTGATTTTAATTCGTTTATAATTCCTCTTAATGAACTTAATATCAATGAATTTCATCTACTTGACGTAGATAATCGATGTATTTTACCTTTCAATTACCCTATTCGAATACTGACAACCTCTATAGACGTAATCCACTCATGAACCGTTCCTTCTCTAGGGATCAAAATAGACTCAACCTCTGGACGTCTTAATCAATCATTATTACTTATAAATCGTCCTGGATTATTCTTTGGACAATGTTCAGAAATTTGTGGGATAAATCATAGATTTATACCTATTGTAATTGAATCAACTAATTTTCTCAACTTTAAAAATTGATTAAAATCATTCTATTAAATTTTTTAAAATTAATTAAAAAACATTTTCTCATTTTTATAATTTTAATAAATTATTTAAATAAATAATAATTTATCACATTAAATGACCGAATTGTAAGTTTTGATTTTTTAAATCAACCATAATAGTTTAACATCTATTTTTAATGAAAGAATTAGTTTAATTTTCAAATAACATTAAATTGTCAATTTAAAAATATTTTATATTTAAAAAAATATTCTTTTATTCCTCATATAATACCAATAATATGAACATTAACTTTAATTTCATCTATAATTATTCTTTTTTTTACTTTAAGAATAATTTATTTTTTATTTATTCCCTATCCTTCTTCATTAAATTCCTTACCTTTTAAAAAATATATAAAAATTAAATGAATTTGAAAATGATAATAAATCTATTCTCTATCTTTGACCCTTCAACTAGATTAATATTTTCTTTAAATTGATTAAGAATTTTAATAATTTTTTTTATATTTCCTTATCAATTTTGATTAATTCCCTCACGATACATTATAATATGAAATTTATTAATAAATTTTCTATTTAAAGAATTTAAAATTTTAATTAATTATTCGTATTCAAATTTAATTATTTTTTTAAGTCTATTTTCTTTAATTATTATCTCTAATTTAATAGGTCTATTCCCTTATATTTTTACAATTTCTAGACAATTAAGATTCTGTCTATCTTTATCATTAACTCTTTGAATTTCTATAATCTTATACAGAATATTCAATTATTTAAACGAACTATTTGCTCATCTTACCCCTCAAGGAACTCCATTTATCTTAATACCTTTCATAGTAATCATTGAATCAATTAGTTTAATAATTCGTCCTTTTACTTTAGCTATTCGTTTAACTGCAAATATAATCGCAGGACATTTATTATTATCCCTCTTAGGATCTTCAGGAGAAATTATTAATAATAAATTAATTTTTATAATTATAATTTTTTCTCAATTTCTTCTTTTAATTTTAGAAATTTCTGTTTCAATTATTCAAGCTTATGTATTTTCAATTTTATCTACATTATATAGAAGAGAAATTTAATTATATAATTTACTAAATTTAAATTTAAATTATTATATATAAATATGACAAAAATTAATCAAAATCATACATTTCATCTAGTATCTATTAGTCCTTGACCAATTATTATTTCTTTTAGCTTATTTAATAATTTAATTTCTATAATTATATGATTCCATAAAATAAATTATTTAATTTTAATTTCAATACCATGTACATTATTATGTATATACCAATGATGACGAGATGTAATTCGAGAATCAACCTTTCAAGGATCTCATACTTTATTAGTTTTTAAAGGTCTTCGAATAGGTATAATTCTTTTTATTATTTCAGAAATCTTCTTTTTTATCTCTTTCTTCTGAGCCTATTTTCATTCTTCATTAGCTCCTTCTATAGAAATCGGACAATTATGAACACCTCAAGGAATTAAACCTTTTAATCCATTTGATATCCCATTAATAAACACAATTATTTTAATTTCTTCAGGAATAACAATTACATGATCTCATCACTCTATATTAAATAAAAATTTCTTTGAAAGAAATAAAAGATTAATTTTAACAGTTATACTAGGATTATATTTTACCTTACTTCAAATCATTGAATATTATGAATCACCTTTTTCTATCGCAGATTCAATTTATGGATCTTCATTTTTTATCGCTACAGGATTCCATGGATTACATGTTATTATTGGGACAATATTCCTTTTTATTTGCCTTTTACGAATAAATTATCTACACTTTAGTAAAACTCATCACTTTGGATTCGAAGCTGCTGCATGATATTGACATTTTGTAGATGTAATTTGATTATTCTTATATATTTCAATTTATTGATGAAGATATTAACTTAATTTAATCTAATTAATAATTTTAATAATTTTTAAAAATTTATATAGTATATATAAAATTATATTTAATTTCCAATCAAAAAAATTAACTTTATCTTAATATAAATAATTTTATCTATTTTAATTATATCAATCATATTTATTATATTATCAATAATAATTTTATCATTAAATTTTTTAATCTCATTTCCAAAAATCGAGAAAAAATTTCTCCATTCGAATGTGGATTTGATCCTTTATCTAAATCACGTACGCCTTTTAGAATTCAATTTTTTTAAATTAGATTAATTTTCTTAATTTTTGATATTGAAATTACTTTATTAATCCCCTTAGTCTATATATTCTTCTCTATAAATAAAATTATATTATTCTCATCATCTTTATTTTTAATTATTCTAATTATTGGTTTAATTATTGAATATATAGAAAAATCTATTGATTGAAAATATTAAGATATAATAAATATTATTTTAGGATTTTAGTTAATTTATAACATTTAAATTGCATTTAAAAATTATATCTATTAATATTTAATATATAAATCTTATAAATTATTTTATACATTCTTTTAAAGTAAATTTACATTTAATTTCGACTTAAAAATTTATTATTTTAACATAATATAAAAGAATATTTTTTATTTTATATAATTAATATTTATTTAACTGAAACCAAAAAGAGGTTAATTATTGTTAATAATTAAAATGAATTTATTATAAAATATTCCAGTTAATTAATTTTATAATCTTAATTTTAAATTATACTGAAGTAATAATAGTTGAACTTCTAATTCAATAATAAATGAAAAAATAAATTCATTTTACTTCATAAATTATCAAGCGACGCGGTAGCGTCGCGACGCCAAGTATATAAAAAAAAACGTTTCGGCTTGTCAACGGATTGCCTATGTACAGGGGCCGCGACGCTACCAAGTAGCTTATCTGGAGTTTTACGTCTAATAAACTTTCGATTAAAATTCCTCAGGAACCAAGCCGTTAATCAAAAATCTAACGGCACTTTTCTTATATAATGTGGATGCAAGCTTTCGATTGCGACCAGTTTGAATAAGATTGGTGCAGTCAATCCTGAGGTATGATAATCGTATACCAGAATGTGACACTTTTAGTTTTCATAAGATTCAGACTCTCACGTACGTACGTATGCACGCATACACGCAAAGCGAGTTTGTCCCTCAAGGCGCGTTTGCAGCGCTCATGTACGATTATTCGCTATAATGTCAGTGATTTCTCTCTGATAATGTTCATAAAACTTATGAATATATATCTCGCATTGCAACATGCTATTATAATATTACACGTATGCAAAGGAAGCCAAAGTATTCATACGTAGTATTTATTTTTATTTATTATTCTCAAAGTGAATCTTACTGCAACAAAATTTTGATCATTTTAATTTATTAATCTGTTCATCAGTATACATACATAGTATGTATACTTTGGCTTTCTTTATACGTATAACTATATTACATTATTTAAGAAAATTCAATAACCGATCAAATGTTATACGTATAACTATATTACATTATTTAAGAAAAAGAAAAACCTATGATAATTATATATCACATTGCACAACATGCTATTACAATATTAGTTATACATATGCGAAGAAAGCCAAAGTATATATATACATAGTATTTATTATTCTCAAAGTGGATCTTATTGGAACAAAATTTTAATCGCTTTAATTTAGTAATCCGTTTGTCAGTATATATACGTAGTATATGTATATTTTGGCTTTCTTTGCATACATATTGAAAGACAGAAAGACGAATTAAGTGTGACTTGAAAAAAACTATATTTAATTATATGTTTGTGTAAAATAAAAAGAACAATTATAACTTTTATATATATATTAAATTTTTATTTAAATATTCTATCTATAATTATATTTTACACATATATCTCGCAATTGTACAACATGCTATTATAATATTAGTTATATGTATGCAAAGAAAGCCAAAGTATATATATACATAGTATTTATTATTCTCAAAGTGGATCTTATTGGAACAAAATTTTAATCGCTTTAACTTATTAATCCGTTTGTCAGTATACATAGTATATATATTTTGACTTTCTTTGCATACATATAACTGATACGTTATTTTATTAAAAAAAAAACTTATAAATATATATCTCGCAATATCACAACATGTTATTATAGTATTAGTTATATGTATGCAAAGAAAGCCAAAGTATACATACGTAGTATTTATTATTCTCAAAGTGGATCTTATTGGAACAAATTATAATCGCTAAATATAAAAAAAAAATAAAAAACAAGATTTTATTGCCTATATAGGATTCAATAAAATTAAGTGCCAATTCTACATAAATAAAACTACTGTATTATTGTAAGATAATATAATGTAAGCATATATATATTATTGTTGAACATTATATACTAAAAATAAAATTAATGAATGCCGATTATACAATAAAACTTTATTATTGTAAGATATTCTACATAAATAAAACTTTATTATTGTAATTTACTTATAATTATTGAATTTTATTATTATTAGATAAAAACTATATCATATTATTAAAAATAAAACGAATGCCAATTCTATATAAATAAAATCTATTATTGTGAGATAATATTTAAAAGAAAAAAAAAATACTTAAAAGGAAATACTTAAAATAAAAAATACTTTGTCTTCTTTGGTATCTTCTATGGTACTTTATTTATCTTTTTTGGCATTATAAATATTTCGCATTGTACAACATACGTATAACTAACATTACATTATTTTATAAAAGAAGGAAAACTTATAAATATCTCATATTGCGCAACATGCTACTATAATATTAGTTATACGTATGCCAAAAAAATCAAAGTATACATATTATGCATGTATACTGACAAAGCAAATAACATTTTGTTGCAGTTAGATCAACTTTAAGAATAATAACTAAATACTATGTATGAAAAAGTGAATCTTACTGCAACAAAATGTTATTTGCTTTATCAGTATACATACATAATATGTATACTTCGATTTTCTTGACATACGTATAACTAACATTACATTATTTTATAAAAGAAGGAAAACTTATAAATATCTCATATTGCGCAACATGCTACTATAATATTAGTTATACGTATGCCAAAAAAATCAAAGTATACATATTATGCATGTATACTGACAAAGCAAATAACATTCTTTAAAAATAATAAGTAAATATTATGTATGAAAAAATGGATCTTACTGCAACAAAATGTTATTTGCTTTGTTGGTATACATATATAATATGTATACTTTGATTTTCTTGGCATACGTAATACTAATATTACATTATTTTATAAAAAAAAAGGAAAATTTATAAATATCTTGCATTGTACAACATGCTACTATAATATTGATTATACGTATGCCAAGAAAATCAAAGTATATATATTATGCATGTATACTGACAAACAAATAACATTTTCTTGCAGTTAGATCCACTTTAAGAATAATAAGTAAATATTATGTATGAAAAAGTGGATCTTACTGCAACAAAATGTTATTTGCTTTGTCAGTATACATACATAATATGTATACTTTGATTTTCTTGGCATACGTATAACTAATATTACGTTATTTTATAAAAAAAAGGAAAACATAAATATCTTGCATTGTACAACATGTTACTATAATATTGGTTATACGTATGCCAAGAAAATCAAAGTATACATATTATGCATGTATACTGACAAAGCAAATAACATTTTGTTGCAGTTAGATCCACTTTAAGAATAATAAGTAAATACTATGTATGAAAAAGTGGATCTTACTGCAACAAAATGTTATTTGCTTTATCAGTATACATACATAATATGTATACTTCGATTTTCTTGACATACGTATAACTAACATTACATTATTTTATAAAAGAAGGAAAACTTATAAATATCTCATATTGCGCAACATGCTACTATATTAGTTATACGTATGCCAAGAAAATCAAAGTATACGTATTATGCATGTATACTGACAAAGCAAATAACATTTTCTTGCAGTTAGATCCACTTTAAGAATAATAAGTAAATATTATGTATGAAAAAGTGGATCTTACTGCAACAAAATGTTATTTGCTTTATCAGTATACATACATAATATGTATGCAGAAAAAATATAAATTTTTACAAAAAGCAATGAGATCACCTAAAAAAAACCTCACAAAGGTAAAAAAAAAATACGCCAAGTATATAAAAAAATCCCAACATGTACGCAAAAAAAGTTTAATATCTATCCCTACAAAATAACTTTTAAAAAAGTTTTTCTTTGAAAAATAATTTTCATACAAAATAAAAAAATAAAAAAAGATTTTCCTCTAAAAAATAACTCTAAAAAAATAAAAACCTTTAAAAAATCAAAAATCAAAACTAAATGAAATCAATAGTTAACTAGCCAAGTTTAGAAGCAATTCAGTTTATAAAGATTTGTGATTTGAAATAGTATTTGTCATAAAATCAATCTTGTATTTATAGAAATGTTATAGACAGATTCACAGATTCACGGGTTTCTATGAAATTAAAACACATTTTATTTTTATTAACAGAAATCTGATTTTCAAGATAAGTTCAACAATTTTGAATATTATATATCACAAATTACACTATTATAGAGCTTATTAAGGGTATTATATGCTATAATAAACAAATCATATTGTTGATGTTAAGTGCGATTAAAATTCCTTTCATTTGCAAAGTATATCTTACAGGATGTATAATTCGAAAGAAAATTTTTCATAAACTCAAAGTCGCATAAAACAAACTTACACCAAAGTAAAGTATAAAAACTTGGCGTTCCCCGGGTCGCATTAAGACGTGTATATATTATAAATATATAAAATTATTTTAATTTCTAACAATATATATGCAATAATTTTCATATAACATGAAATATTGTATGAAAGATACAAATCTGGGACCATATATTTTAATACGACCCGGGCACGCCAAGTTTTTATACTTTACTTTGGTGTAAGTTTGTTTTATGCGACTTTGAGTTTATGAAAAATTTTCTTTCGAATTATACATCCTGTAAGATATACTTTGCAAATGAAAGGAATTTTAATCGCACTTAACATCAACAATATGATTTGTTTATTATAGCATATAATACCCTTAATAAGCTCTATAATAGTGTAATTTGTGATATATAATATTCAAAATTGTTGAACTTATCTTGAAAATCAGATTTCTGTTAATAAAAATAAAATGTGTTTTAATTTCATAGAAACCCGTGAATCTGTGAATCTGTCTATAACATTTCTATAAATACAAGATTGATTTTATGACAAATACTATTTCAAATCACAAATCTTTATAAACTGAATTGCTTCTAAATACTTGGCTAGTTAACTATTGATTTCATTTAGTTTTGATTTTTGATTTTTTAAAGGTTTTTATTTTTTTAGAGTTATTTTTTAGAGGAAAATCTTTTTTTATTTTTTTATTTTGTATGAAAATTATTTTTCAAAGAAAAACTTTTTTAAAAGTTATTTTGTAGGGATAGATATTAAACTTTTTTTGCGTACATGTTGGGATTTTTTTATATACTTGGCGTATTTTTTTTTTACCTTTGTGAGGTTTTTTTTAGGTTTAAACTATATAAGTAAGTAACATTAATTATATTAATAATTAAGTTAATAATATTATAAATAGAAGGAAATATTTATTAGTATATATTAATATTGATATTTTAATTTATAGGTATGTGTATATGATTATTTTGGTAATATTAATTTTTATATATAAATTTATATTGGCAGTTTTAATAGTAGTAGAATTAATAATTTTAAATATATCATTAATAATATATATAGTATTTAGATTAGTAAATTTAGAGGTTTTTATAATTTATTATTTAGTTTTTAGAGTTTGTGAAGGGGTTTTAGGTTTAACTTTATTAATTTTAATTGTTCGATTTCATGGGAATGAATTATATTACTTATTTAATATAAAAAAATTTTAAATAATTTTTTATATAAATTTTAAGATTTAATTATGATAAAATTTTTATTTATAATTGTATTTATGTTTATAATAATTTTAAAGAATATAAAAGTTATATTTTATTATAATATTTGTTTTATTTTGAGATTTTTTTTTTATTTAATTTTATATATAAGGATATAATTTGAATTAGGGTAGGGATAATATTTGGACATGACTTTTTTTCATTTTATATATTAATTTTAAGATTATGAATTTTAGGTTTAATATTTATAGTTATTCAATTAGATAATAATAAAATATTTAAAGATAATTATATAAAAAAGATAATAATATTTATGTTTATATTAATGATTTTATTAATATTTTTTTCTTCAATAAATTTAATTATATTTTATTTAATATTTGAGTTAAGATTGATTCCTACGTTTATAATAATTATTTATTGAGGAATAAATTTTGAACGATTAAAAGCTTCATATTATTTATTAATATATACAATATTTATTTCATTGCCTTTATTAATTTATATTATAAAATTATTAAAATTTAATGGTTCATTAGATTTAAATTTGTTAATTATATTAATAAATTATGAAATTAGGTTATGGGATTATATAATTTTATTTATAGCATTTTTTATTAAATTACCAATTTATTTATTTCATATTTGGCTTCCTAAAGCCCATATTGAGGCACCAGTTTATGGGTCAATAATTTTAGCGTCAGTATTATTAAAGCTGGGAAGGTACGGGATTTTACGATTTTTAGAGATATTTTTTATTCAAAGAGTTAAATTTAATTATTTAATTATTAGTGTGGGGATTATAGGAAGATTATTAGTAAGATTAATTTGTTTAATTCAAATTGATATAAAAAGACTTGTTGCTTATTCATCAGTGGTTCATATAAATATATTAATATGTTCAATATTAACATTAATAAAAATAGGATTTGTTAGATCATATATTTTGATAATTTCTCATGGTTTATGTTCATCAGGATTATTTTTTATAGTTAATTTATATTATGAACGTTCTTATAGGCGATTAATATTTTTTAATAAAGGGATATTAAATATTATACCTTCGTTAAAAATTTGATGATTTTTTTTATGTTCTGCTAATTTTTCTTTTCCATTTTCTTTGAATTTTATTAGGGAAATTTATATAATTAGAGTTTTAATTGGATGAGATTTATGTATAATAATTTATTTAATAATTATTTGTTTTTTTAGAAGAGCTTATTCATTGTATTTATATTCTTATATTCAACATGGTAGTATTTATATAGAAGAAGTATATATAAATATTTATTTAAAAGATTATATAATTTTATTAATTCATATTAAACCGTTAGTTTTATTAATTTTAAATTTATGTTTATTATATTAATTTTTAAAGAGTTTAAGTAGTTTATTTATAAAATATTAATTTGTGGAATTAAAGAAATTTATTTTATCTTAAATAATTAATAATTTATTCATTTATTCATTTATTATATTTATATTATTTATTTTATTTATTTTGTTAAGATTTTATTATTATTATATGGATTTAGGTGTAATAATAGAGTGATTATTATTTAATTTTAATTCGATTAATATAGAATTTTATTTGTTATTTGATTGATTATCATGTTTATTTATTAGAGTTGTTATATTAATTTCTTCAATAATTATATTGTATAGAATAATTTATATAAATATAGAAATTTATATTGATCGATTTATTAAATTAGTAATTTTGTTTATTTTATCGATAATTATAATAATTATTAGACCAAATTTAATTAGAATTTTATTTGGATGAGATGGGCTCGGTCTTATTTCATATTGTTTAGTAATTTTTTATCAAAATTATATATCTTATAATTCTGGATTAGTTACTGTTCTATGTAATCGAATTGGTGATATTGGTTTATTAATATCTATTGGATTAATATATATTTATGGAAGATGGAATATTTATTTTATACAAAGATCTGATAAGTTAGTTTTAATTATACTTTTTTTAGCTTCAATTACTAAAAGAGCTCAAATTCCTTTTTCTGTATGATTACCCATAGCTATAGCAGCCCCTACGCCGGTATCTGCTTTAGTCCATTCTTCTACGCTAGTTACAGCAGGTATTTATTTAATAATTCGATTTAATAAAATTTTAATTAATAGAATAATAGATAAAATTTTATTATGTGTATCAGTTTTTACTATATTTATATCAGGATTAATGGCAAATTTAGAGAATGATTTAAAAAAAATTATTGCATTATCTACTTTAAGTCAGTTAGGTCTTATAATAATAATTTTAAGGTTAGGGTTAAATTATTTATCTTTTTATCATTTGTTAACTCATGCAATTTTTAAATCATTATTATTTATATGTGCTGGAATTATAATTCATTTAATAAATAATAATCAGGATATTCGATTTTGTGGTAATATAAATGAATATATTCCATTTACTATAGTAAGTTTTTATATTTCAAGAATGGCTTTGATAGGATTTCCATTTATAGCTGGGTTTTATTCTAAAGATTTAATTATAGAGTCAATTTATTTGATAAATATTAATATATTTTTATTATTAATAATGATTTTATCTATTTCTTTAACTGTTTCATATTCTTTCCGGCTATTTTATTATATTTATTTTGGCGAGAATAATAGAGGATGTAGATTTTTTTATTATAAAGAAAGAAAATTAATAAATTTTTCTATAATTATTTTAATAAGATTAAGTTTATTTAGAGGTTCTATATTAACTTGATTATTTTTTTTTGATAATTATTTTATGTTATTAAAAGTTAATATTAAATTATTAACAATTTTTATATTAATATTAGGGATTATTTTAGGGAATTTTATATATTTAAAAAATTTTATAAATTTATATTATTATAGGTTTTTTTTTAGATCTATATGATTTTTAAATTATATATTTATATGAATTTATAAGCCATTTTTTAATTTAGGGAATAATATGTATGAAATAGATAAAAGTTGAGTTGCATTTTCAAGGAAAAATTTAGTTTTAAGGGTAGTTAAGGAAATTAGATTAATACAAATAAATTATTATAAGATTTTTATATTTGTTTTTATTGTAATCTATGTATTAATAATAATTTTTTTAATCATTTAAAAAATTTTAATAGATATTAAATTTCTAATTATAAATAAGAAATAAAAATAAAGATTTAATTAAATTAAATTAAAAATTTATTTAAATTTATTTATTTATATTTATATAGTTTATTTAAAAGCATAATATTGAAGATATTAGGAAGATAAATTTGATTTATTTATAAATAATAATTAAATTTATATTATTTTTATAATGAAAATATAATGTTTTATTTAAACTATATAAATTAATTATTTAAAAAATTAAAATAAATAAATAAAAATAAATATATAATTTAATATAATGAATATAAAATCACCTAAAAAAAACCTCACAAAGGTAAAAAAAAAATACGCCAAGTATATAAAAAAATCCCAACATGTACGCAAAAAAAGTTTAATATCTATCCCTACAAAATAACTTTTAAAAAAGTTTTTCTTTGAAAAATAATTTTCATACAAAATAAAAAAATAAAAAAGATTTTCCTCTAAAAAATAACTCTAAAAAAATAAAAACCTTTAAAAAATCAAAAATCAAAACTAAATGAAATCAATAGTTAACTAGCCAAGTTTAGAAGCAATTCAGTTTATAAAGATTTGTGATTTGAAATAGTATTTGTCATAAAATCAATCTTGTATTTATAGAAATGTTATAGACAGATTCACAGATTCACGGGTTTCTATGAAATTAAAACACATTTTATTTTTATTAACAGAAATCTGATTTTCAAGATAAGTTCAACAATTTTGAATATTATATATCACAAATTACACTATTATAGAGCTTATTAAGGGTATTATATGCTATAATAAACAAATCATATTGTTGATGTTAAGTGCGATTAAAATTCCTTTCATTTGCAAAGTATATCTTACAGGATGTATAATTCGAAAGAAAATTTTTCATAAACTCAAAGTCGCATAAAACAAACTTACACCAAAGTAAAGTATAAAAACTTGGCGTTCCCCGGGTCGCATTAAGACGTGTATATATTATAAATATATAAAATTATTTTAATTTCTAACAATATATATGCAATAATTTTCATATAACATGAAATATTGTATGAAAGATACAAATCTGGGACCATATATTTTAATACGACCCGGGCACGCCAAGTTTTTATACTTTACTTTGGTGTAAGTTTGTTTTATGCGACTTTGAGTTTATGAAAAATTTTCTTTCGAATTATACATCCTGTAAGATATACTTTGCAAATGAAAGGAATTTTAATCGCACTTAACATCAACAATATGATTTGTTTATTATAGCATATAATACCCTTAATAAGCTCTATAATAGTGTAATTTGTGATATATAATATTCAAAATTGTTGAACTTATCTTGAAAATCAGATTTCTGTTAATAAAAATAAAATGTGTTTTAATTTCATAGAAACCCGTGAATCTGTGAATCTGTCTATAACATTTCTATAAATACAAGATTGATTTTATGACAAATACTATTTCAAATCACAAATCTTTATAAACTGAATTGCTTCTAAATACTTGGCTAGTTAACTATTGATTTCATTTAGTTTTGATTTTTGATTTTTTAAAGGTTTTTATTTTTTTAGAGTTATTTTTTAGAGGAAAATCTTTTTTTATTTTTTATTTTGTATGAAAATTATTTTTCAAAGAAAAACTTTTTTAAAAGTTATTTTGTAGGGATAGATATTAAACTTTTTTTGCGTACATGTTGGCATTTTTTTATATACTTGGCGTATTTTTTTTTTACCTTTGTGAGGTTTTTTTTAGGTGATCTCATTGCTTTTTGTAAAAATTTATATTTTTTCTGCATACATATTATGTATGTATACTGATAAAGCAAATAACATTTTGTTGCAGTAAGATCCACTTTTTCATACATAATATTTACTTATTATTCTTAAAGTGGATCTAACTGCAAGAAAATGTTATTTGCTTTGTCAGTATACATGCATAATACGTATACTTTGATTTTCTTGGCATACGTATAACTAATATAGTAGCATGTTGCGCAATATGAGATATTTATAAGTTTTCCTTCTTTTATAAAATAATGTAATGTTAGTTATACGTATGTCAAGAAAATCGAAGTATACATATTATGTATGTATACTGATAAAGCAAATAACATTTTGTTGCAGTAAGATCCACTTTTTCATACATAGTATTTACTTATTATTCTTAAAGTGGATCTAACTGCAACAAAATGTTATTTGCTTTGTCAGTATACATGCATAATATGTATACTTTGATTTTCTTGGCATACGTATAACCAATATTATAGTAACATGTTGTACAATGCAAGATATTTATGTTTTCCTTTTTTTTATAAAATAACGTAATATTAGTTATACGTATGCCAAGAAAATCAAAGTATACATATTATGTATGTATACTGACAAAGCAAATAACATTTTGTTGCAGTAAGATCCACTTTTTCATACATAATATTTACTTATTATTCTTAAAGTGGATCTAACTGCAAGAAAATGTTATTTGTTTGTCAGTATACATGCATAATATATATACTTTGATTTTCTTGGCATACGTATAATCAATATTATAGTAGCATGTTGTACAATGCAAGATATTTATAAATTTTCCTTTTTTTTTATAAAATAATGTAATATTAGTATTACGTATGCCAAGAAAATCAAAGTATACATATTATATATGTATACCAACAAAGCAAATAACATTTTGTTGCAGTAAGATCCATTTTTTCATACATAATATTTACTTATTATTTTTAAAGAATGTTATTTGCTTTGTCAGTATACATGCATAATATGTATACTTTGATTTTTTTGGCATACGTATAACTAATATTATAGTAGCATGTTGCGCAATATGAGATATTTATAAGTTTTCCTTCTTTTATAAAATAATGTAATGTTAGTTATACGTATGTCAAGAAAATCGAAGTATACATATTATGTATGTATACTGATAAAGCAAATAACATTTTGTTGCAGTAAGATCCACTTTGAGAATAATAAATAAAAATAAATACTACGTATGAATACTTTGGCTTTCTTTGCATACGTGTAATATTATAATAGCATGTTGCAATGCGAGATATATATTCATAAGTTTTATGAACATTATCAGAGAGAAATCACTGACATTATAGCGAATAATCGTACATGAGCGCTGCAAACGCGCCTTGAGGGACAAACTCGCTTTGCGTGTATGCGTGCATACGTACGTACGTGAGAGTCTGAATCTTATGAAAACTAAAAGTGTCACATTCTGGTATACGATTATCATACCTCAGGATTGACTGCACCAATCTTATTCAAACTGGTCGCAATCGAAAGCTTGCATCCACATTATATAAGAAAAGTGCCGTTAGATTTTTGATTAACGGCTTGGTTCCTGAGGAATTTTAATCGAAAGTTTATTAGACGTAAAACTCCAGATAAGCTACTTGGTAGCGTCGCGGCCCCTGTACATAGGCAACCCGTTGACAAGCCGAAACGTTTTTTTTTATATACTTGGCGTCGCGACGCTACCGCGTCGCTTGATTTAAAACATTAATTTTATAAATTAAAAATATAATTAATTATAAGTAAAAAATAATAAACTTTTCAAAAAAATAATTTATAATTATACTAATAATCTCCAAAATTAATGTTCTTTTTAAACTACTTTTTGAAATTAGATTTTAATTACTTATGAATAAAGAATTATCTATTTTTAATATTTTTATTATATTTTTTATATTAATAAATTTATTTATTTTAATTATAAATATTATACTTATTCATCCTATTATTATTATTATTTTTATATTAATTTACAGATCAATTATCTGTATTAATATATCATTATGAAAATCTAATTATTTATATTCAATTATATTATTTTTAATTATAATTAGAGGATTATTAATCATTTTTCTTTACTTTTCAAGTTTAATTTCTAATGAACAAACTAATTTTAAACTTAATAAATTTATACTTTTATCTTTTATTCTTAATTTTATAATTTTTTTATACTTAAATTTTAAATTAAATTTATTTTATTTATTAATAAAAAAATATAATTTTTCTGAATCTAATTATTTAATAAAACTTAATGAAATAAATTTTCAAAATATTTTATATTTATATGAATATCCATTAAATAATATCACCATTAGATCAATATTTTATTTATTAATTTCTTTATTTTCCATTATTAAAATCTGTTCCATAAAATCTATCTCTATACGTAAAATCAATTAACTAACCCCTCTTCTAACAAATTATTATGAATAAAAATTTAATTAATTTTATAAAAATATCTTTAATAAATCTACCCTCTCCTGTAAATATTTCTTACTTATGAAATTTTGGATCTTTACTTGGATTATTCTTAATAATTCAAATTATTAGAGGATTTTTTCTACCTATGCACTATTGCCCCAATACAAATTTTGCCTTTTTTAGAATTATTCATATTATTCAAAATATAAAACTAGGATGATTAATTCATAATATTCATATTAATGGAGCTTCAATATTTTTTATTTGTATATATTTACATATCAGACGAGGATTATATTATAATTCATATAAACTAACTAATACTTGATTAATTGGAGTATCAATTTATCTTCTATCAATAGCTACTGCTTTTTTAGGATATGTACTTCCTTGAGGCCAAATATCATTCTGAGGGGCAACTGTAATTACTAATTTAGTATCTACAATTCCTTATATTGGTAATTTAATAGTACAATGAATCTGAGGGGGATTTTCAATTAATAATGCTACATTAAATCGATTTTATTCAATTCATTTTATTCTTCCATTTATTATTATAATAATAGTAATATTACACTTATTTTTTTTACATACCACAGGTTCATCAAATCCATTAGGAATTAATAGAAACTTATATAAAATTCCCTTTCATATTTATTTTTCAATTAAAGATATTCTAGGATTCATAATTTTTCTTTTTTTTTCTGATGAATTAATCTTGAATATCCATATATTTTTAGAGACCCAGATAATTTTATTCCCGCAAATCCTATAGTAACCCCTATCCATATTCAACCAGAATGATATTTTTTATTCGCATATGCAATTTTACGATCTATTCCTAATAAATTAGGAGGTGTAATTGCTTTATTATCATCAATTATTATCTTATATTTCTTACCTTTAATTAATGCTAAACTTAATTCATTCACATTTTATCCTATTAATCAAATTATATATTGAATTTTTTCTAATACATTTATCCTTCTAACTTGGGCAGGATCTCAAGTTATCGAATATCCCTTTATTATTATTACTCAAATCATATCATATATTTATTTCATATATTTTATATTTTCTTACATCTGTTTAAAAATCTGAGACAAACTAATTTTTGATTCTACTTAAAATACATTAAAAATTAAATTAAATTTTAAAATTTATTACTAAAATTATTATTTTTTATTTAGTTAATGATCTTGATTAAAGTTTATGTTTTGAAAACATAAGAAAGAAATATAAATTAAATTTTCTATTAACTTTAAATTATAAAATCAACTTAAATAATTATTATTAAAAAAAATTTAAATCTAAGAATTAATAATACATATAATAAAATTATTGGTAAAATAATTTTTCAACATAAATATATTAATTCATCGTATCGCATACGAGGTAATAAACCTCGCATAAAAATTACTAAACATCTTACTATAATAATAAATATAAATATAAAAATATTAGAATATTGTAATAAATTTGTAAATAAAACTCTTAAAAATCTAAAAAAAATAATTATCCCATATTCAGCTAAAAAAATCAATGTAAAACCCCCTCTAAAATATTCAATGTTAAATCCTGAAACAAGCTCCGATTCGCCTTCAATAAAATCCATAGGACTTCGATTTAACTCTGCTAATACTCTAATGAAATATATTAAAAATAATGGATAAAAAATAAATAAATATCACACATAAATCTGATAATTTATAAAATCTAAAAATGAATAACTCTGTAAAAATGAATAGCTCGCCTAACGGTAGAGGGACAGGGCGAGTGTTGTCCTAACGCGATAATTTATGCAAGAGGCGACAATTACGGAAACGACAAACACAACTGAAAAGAAACTCGCCAATTAAACAAAGAAATAAACAAATTTATTATAATAGCGGGAGCCGCAGCTCCTCGAGAATAGTAATGATGAACCGCGCGGATATACGGCTGCAGTAAAAGAAACGCGGCTGCGAGACTGGGTGTTAGACGCGGGGCGCGAAACCCCGGAGTGCGTACGCCGAGACCGACCCGTTATATCGACCGGAATGTTCGCTCGGCTTGAATTACGCCTCGCACTGCGAAGAAATTGATTATTGCGTTCTTCTATAATTCGGGCGCAAGCCCGAATCAATTCTCAATATCACCTCGCCAACGGCGATCTTATCGCCCGCTATTACCGCTAAATTATTACTACGCAACTTAAGATTAACAGGCAATTAATACAACGCGGACATGCTTCGATTTCGGACGGACATGTTACGCGGAATCGAATGCTCGGCACACACACGCAATTCATGCAAGAATCGCGAGGAAACTCTCACAAAACGCGCTCACAATTTCGAGACGCGGTGCTTTACAACCGACATAATACGTCGAATTTACGCGATTCACACTCTCACGTAACCCGTACAATAATCGTGAAGGAAAGTTGCACCGGACGTGCACGCAAATTTTATACGCGAAGATTCACAAACGAAGGACAAAAGTAATATAACAAATTGACGCGAATCACACTCACACTCAAACGACCGACATACAGCACGAATGAGACTTAAACGCTAGACGTGCGAGAACCAACGCAAATATAATCTACGGAATCCGAATCTCCAGAGAGACGACACACGGTTTAATAAAAACGCGAGGTAATGTCTCGATCCGCGGAAACCGATACTTTCGAGGCTCCGGGGCTCGAATCGCTTGACGACGTGGCCGTGACGCGAAAATCTATACCAAAGAATCGGGCTTAGCCCGTACACCAAAGTACGAATTCACGGCGACGACGACAGAACGAAACGATTCCGGGCGCGATCGCGAGTGGCGAATATGGCGGAGGGTAACCTCACCGGTACCGTTCCTCTCGTGGTGGTTGCACGGGGTCAGCGACGTCGACGTCCTCTCCCTCGGGTCCGTCCTTCTCAGCTGCCGATCACCGGGATCCTCTCCGCTCGCTCTCGTCTCGCTATCGCTCTCGTCTTTCAAGATCACTTCTATCTCGCACGCAAGCTCACGCCAGTCTGATCCTGGATCGTCGCGATCCAGAATCGATACCTGTGGGCCAGCCGGGGCTGCGCACACGGGGTGCGTATTATCGCGGCCAATCACGCGTTATCATGCGCTGTGGCCGGCGGGCGGCGCGCTCACGATCGTAACGGGGTTGCGCGCGCCCCCGGTAATTCGAACAATAATTCGCTGGGGTCCTTTTGCGGGGCCGTCGCGAGGTCTAGGGCGAACGGCTTGGCCGGAAGTATCGCTACCACCCCTCTTTTCGTCTTTTCCGGGGCCGTGTCACGTCATCGGGTGCAGGATTGCAGTCCCTCCGCGGGACCGGATCCGCACGGGCCTGAGTCCTTGCGCGAGGATTTTCTCGCTGTCCCGTGCGTTGCGCATCATGTGTGCGGGTCCTGATCCCGTCGTGACGTAGCTAGTTTGGCCGTTAGATGTTTTGGATTTCCGAATTGCTGGCTCCTTGCCCCTCTAAGGTCTTCCTTGATTGGCGATCGTATTTTCCGTGACGCTTTAGCGACTTTCCGCTCCCTCTTCCGATGAGGCTCCCAAATGAATTATTCATACGAAAGAAAATCATAAACGAAATTAATATTGTTGCGTTCGTCGCTCTCTCGCCTTTCTCACACTCGCGCACACGCAATAAAAGGACACTTACGTAGAAAGGAGAACAACTTTATACACACAAATATTATATACAACAAGAGTACAGCATTCATTAATATTCGCGACCGAATAAGACACGCGTCTTTCCAGACCGAAAGCCCCCGGAACACAACCACCCAACTTTGTTTAACAAAACCCCCTCGTTGTTAGGGAGAACGCCTCGCAGCTAATGTCTCGCCAAGCATCCAGCGCGAACATAACACCGAGCGTCCAGCGCGAACGTAACACTGCCCTCCTTCTTCAAGATTGTCGTCCCGACAATCAGTGATCGACGAGTCTATGTTGAATGGGTTGACTGTAGTCCACTTCTTCCAAAGCGAAGACTCCAGGGTGCCACAATGACTCCTTGCTCTACCCTGAGCTGCTGCCGCAGGTTACCGAGCATCATTACTAGGCCCCAATCACACGCTTCCCAGGAATTCACAGGACACTGCCATCGAACCCTTTTCATTCTCGTCAACTTCAGGGTACCAAAAATGGTCTCTTGCCCTACCTCGAGCTGCTGCCACGAGTTACCAGGCTCCATTTTTTTTTCCATCTCCACCTATGATTCTGGGACTTCATTGCGGATTTTCTTGAAGATGGAGAGCTGGCCAGGCTTCCTTCTTCTTCAACTTCCGCACGCCCACATAGGATTTCCGTTTTTTTTTCACGTGAACCTCCTCGATGTTAGTGCTGCCTCAATGCGATCTTGCAAGTCTTCGGACAAGAGGGGGGTATCTACTGTGGACCCGACATCCTCCAAAGAGGACTCAAGTCCCTGCCTCGGCATTCGCCCTAAGACCCGACGGGAAAACCACAGCTCAAAAACCATGGGTGAGGCAGTCTTCAAAAATAAAACTTCCTTCTTCCTGAAGAGACTGACGGCAGTTTCAAAGGGAAAGGGAACACTTCAGGAGACCATGCTTTCTGAAACGAACAAAATATCTAACGCAGAAAACAGAAAAATGCTTTTCTTTAACTAATAAATTAATTTTAAATGAGACTCTGAGCTTCAAAGTCTCTCTAATTATCCTTTAGCTCTCGTTCAAGAAAAGGAGCCAACCTGTCCGCATGAACAATCTTTCTCTTATGTTTCGATGATTTTTGGATACAAAATACAACATCGTTTAATCTCTTAACTATGTGAAAGGGTCCCTCCCAGTTGCACTGCAACTTTGGAGCTCTTCCCTTAATCCTACGGGGATTAAAGAACCAAACTCTCTGCCCCTCTTGAAAAACAATTTCTCTAGCCCCCCGATCATATCGAACTTTCATCCGAGAGGACTTCAGATTCATTTGTTTTCCAACATACGAATGAATTCTCTCCAATTTCTTCTTCAAATTGTTCAGAAAATCTTCCTCCGGAAAGGATTTTTCCCCAGAAAACTGCGGAGGACTTCCTCGTAATAAATCGACAGGTAACTTAAGATCCCGAGCAAAATATAACTCCGCAGGAGTTAACCCGGTAGTCTCATGTTTCGAAGACCTATAAGCAAGAAGAAACATGGGAACCCATTGATCCCAGTCTCTTTGATTGTGAGCAACATATTTTGCAAGATAACTAGTTATTGTCTGATGCTGGCGCTCAACCTGCCCGTCAGACTGAGGATGCAGAGCAGTAGTCCTCGTTTTCTTTATTCCAAGAAGCCTCATCAATTCAGAGAAAAGTTTCGATTCGAAGTTTTTTCCTTGATCGGTGTGAACCTCAACCTCAACAGGCACTCCGTGCCTAGAGACGAACTGCTTGACAAAAATTTCTGCCACTGCCTCAGCTCTAATATTTCTTAAGGGAAAGGCTTCCACCCATTTCGTAAAACAATCCACGATGACAAGCAAAAATCTATTTCCAGAATCAGTCAAAGGAAAAGGACCAAGAATATCCATTTGCACCCTCTCCAATGAAGCTCCAACATTATATATTTGAAGAGGAGACTTTCCTTTTCCCAAGGGACCTTTCTTCGAAATACACACTCCATAAGTTCTACACCAGTCCTCAATATCTTGCTTGCAGGTAGCCCAGAAGAAGCGTTTTCGAACCTTTTCCAAGGTCTTGTTTATACCAAAATGTCCTCCCGATGGAGAATCGTGCGTCATCTGCAAAACTTCCTTTACTCGCTTTCGCGGAACAACGAGTTGAAGAAAACTGAATTTCAAACTCGGAGATTCCCATTTCTTGAAAAGGATTCCTTCTTTAACAATAAGGGCGTCCCAATACGACCAATATAACTGGGCTGAAACATCCTTGGCATCTATTTCCGAACGAGAAGGACGCACTCCCGCTTTCTTACCTTGAAGTATAATCGAAATTAGCGGATCTTCTTCCTGTGCTTTTCGCCATTCTTCTAAATTTTCACCCTCCAACATAATGCGAGCGACTGTCTTTTCGAACTCCTCAGCATATTTCTTTTCCACTTTTGCACAATATTCACAGCCGAACGACTCACACAGACGTCTGGACAGTCCGTCAGCATTTTTGTGCGAAAGTCCCTTCCGATGAATTATTTCAAAATCATACTGCTGGAGTCTCTCTAACCAACGAGCCAGTTGTCCTTCTAAATCTCTAAAAGACATAAGTCACCGTAACGGAACATGATCAGTACGAATCACGAATCTTCGCCCCAAGAGATAATGGCGAAAGGATTTAACCGAATTCACAATCGCTAAAAGTTCTCGACGAGTAACACAATAATTACGCTCAGCTTTACTAAGCACTCGACTAAAATACGCAATAACCTTCTCTTCCCCCTCTTGCTTTTGTGATAAAACTGCACCAATACCGATATTGGAGGCATCTGTATCCAATATAAATTCATCTTCTCCTTTCGGAAAGGAAAGAATTGGAGAAGAAGACAAGATGAATTTTAATTGTTTAAAAGCGTTTTGGCATTCTTTTCCCCATTCAAATTTCATTTGATTCTCTGTTAACGCGTAAAGAGGTTTGGCTAGAGAGGAAAAATCTTTTACAAATTTACGATAGTAAGAACAAAATCCGAGAAAGCTACGTAATTGTTTCTTAGTGTGAGGTGTTGGCCATTCTCTTACGGCAACAATCTTTTCAGGGTCTGTGGCAACGCCCTCCGCTGAAATTACATGCCCTAAATATTTCACTTTTCTCGAAAATAAAATACATTTCGTTGGATTAATTTTTAAATTTGCTTCACGTAATCTTAACAAAACTTTCTCAAGATTTTCCATCATTTGTGATGGAAGTGAAACTTTTTCCATAAATTATTATGTCATCCAAATAAACAAGACAAATTTTAGGTAACAAATTTCGTAAAACTCTTTCCATAAGACGTTCAAATGTCGCGGGGGCATTGCATAGCCCAAAGGGCATTACCGTAAACTGCCAAAGTCCTCTGCCAAACGAGAAAGCCGTTTTCTCTTTGTCTTCAGGACGCAGCTTTAACTGCCAATAACCGCTTTTAAGATCTAATGTAGAAAACCAAGAATTACCTGCTAGTTGATCAAGTATTTCATCAATTCTGGGAAGAGGATACGAATCCTTAATTGTTACCATATTCAATTTACGGAAATCCACACAAAATCTAATTGTGCCATCCTTCTTTCTCACTAGTACTACCGGGGAAACCCAAGGACTTTGAGACTCCTCTATTACTTCTTGGGACTTCATTTCCTCTATAACTTTATCTACTTCATTTCTCATTTGAATTGGAATTCGTCGAGGTACCTGCTTTATGGGAAGAGAATCTTGTACATTTATAACATGTTCAATCAAATTACAATTTCCTGCAACAATCTTTTCAGAAAACATATCCTGAAAATTTTTAAGAAAATTAGCAAAGACCTTTTTTTCGAAATCAACTAAATTTCGAGAATTTTCAATAAAGAGTTCCTTCAAGGGAAATGGTACTACAGAAGAATACGAAATTCGAGCAATTTCTTTATCTGATCGCGGAGTCGTAAAAGCTGATTCAAAAACCTTTTCCAAATTAACGACCTTTAAGAAATCTATTCCCAAAAGACAATCATCATTAATATCTGCAATAAGCATGGGAAGTATAACGGAATATTTCCCTAATTCTACTTTAGCTTCCATTTGAAACTTTATAGGAACTTCCTCCCCCGTAGGATATCTAACATTTAAGTGTTTCACATCTTTTAACTTTTCCTTCATTTTAACCAATCTAATACTTAAAATGGAAACATCCGAGCCCGTATCCACCTTGAAAGAACACTCTTCTCCATCAACTTTTCCCTTATAACAAAAATCATTAACATTTGTCTTAATTCTATTAACATGCAAAATATCAATTTTCGAGGGATCACAAACGCGAGTCGAACTCCCCTCGCCGAGTGCGACTAAATTGCGTTTTCCTACTTGCTAGGACAATCAGAACGGAAATGCCCAGTTTTTCCGCATGTCCAACATTCTTTTCGACCGGCGTCAAATTTCCCATTACGCCACTTTTTCTTAAAATCTCTTTTAAAAGAAGAACGATCTTTTCGCCTTTCCTGCGCAACTCTCTCAGCTGTTAATGAAAAACCTTTATTAAAATTCTCTCCTCTTTTCCCGACACCTTCCCCTTGAATAATTTCCAAAGTTTTCGCCCTTTCTATTGCCGAATTTAAAGAATCCACATTTTCGAGTTGAAGGGTTCTTCTAATAAAGTTATCAGAAACAGCAGAAATAAACTGTGCGCAGGCAATTCTTTCGCGAACCTCAAGCGGACATTCAGGATAAGCGAGGCGCACGAGTCTTTCAAGCTCAGAGCCAAGGGTAGCCAAATATTCCCCAGCTTTCTGTTTGCGGTTCGTAAATTGCGTATAAAAATTCTGAGACAGATGTCCCTCCCCGAAACGCAATTCGAGTTTAGATTTCAACTCCGAAAATTCTAAACTCGATACATCTTGTACCGCTTCTAACACAGAACGCGCTTTGCCCCTCAAACACGCAGCAAGCGCAACGGTCTTAGTCGCGTCATCCCATTTATTCGCCTGAGCGATAAAATTAAACTGCGAGAAAAATTCCCGCAGCGGCACCATTCCATCAAACACGTCCGGTTTTAATTTAAAACCTAATTCCGCGCGTATGTTGATTTCCGCCGCGTTTTCGCCCCGCGAATTCCCGACTCTAGAAATCGAAGGACTTAGCTGGTTATTTCCTTGCAGCCATGTGAGTTCATCTTCAAACTGTTGAAGTCTCGCTGTGAGCTCTGTTTCCCTCCGAGCTTGCTCCTCGCGCATTCTCCGCATCTCCTCCAGTATCGCTCCAAGAGATGTTGTTTCCGTCGCGGGCCTCATCTCGTCAGCAGGTGGTGTTTCTGTCCTCGCTCGGGTCCTTCTCGGTGAATGTACCGTACTCATCTTCGTCTTCCGATATCGAGATGATTATCCCGGACGAGCCCCCAAAATGTTGCGTTCGTCGCTCTCTCGCCTTTCTCACACTCGCGCACACGCAATAAAAGGATACTTACGTAGAAAGGAGAACAACTTTATACACACAAATATTATATACAACAAGAGTACAGCATTCATTAATATTCGCGACCGAATAAGACACGCGTCTTTCCAGACCGAAAGCCCCCGGAACACAACCACCCAACTTTGTTTAACAAAACCCCCTCGTTGTTAGGGAGAACGCCTCGCAGCTAATGTCTCGCCAAGCATCCAGCGCGAACATAACACCGAGCGTCCAGCGCGAACGTAACAATATTAAGCTCGAAATCTCAATTAATGACGCCTCTCTGGAGGTAACGGTACGGTTCTCGCAATGATTCGACTGGCGCGGCCCTTTAGCCCGCACTTTTCGATCGGAGAGGGACTCGGCGGACGCGCGCGAGACGGCAACGTCACAATGCATATACTATAAATGTCAATATATGCTATTTTAATGAAATAATTTTACGTAATATATATATATATATATGTTATTCTCGCGATAGAGTAGAAAAAAAAGGTTAGTACTTCAATAAACTGAATTTAGTTTCATAAAACGATTCTAGAAAAAAGACAATGTTTCGGATTAAATAGCTTTTTGTTTACGTTTTTGTAAGCTTCATTAAACATTATGTACAAAAAAATATACATTTTTTATATATATAACGTACAAGACATTTACATTAAAAATTGTTTTTTCCTTTCCCATTCTTAAAACAAAGAGTACAAATCATAGAAAGCAATGTTAAATGATAATTTCAATTTAAAAAAGAATTCACATAATCTTACGTAAATATATTACAAGTACCGATAGCATTGATATCCATTTCAATAGTACGCGGATCGGGGTTCAAATCCGAGGTTTTTGGGTTTTTTTTTTACTATTTTTTATAGTTTATGGTTTGCATTTAAAAATAAAAGACTTATAAAAAATAAAGAACATTTAATTCGCCAAATGAAATACTAGTTTCATTGATATGTTGAAAAATATTTATTTGTAAAAAACGTTTTATTTAATAACAAATTAATTTATAATATCAAAATCAGTAATTCAAAAATTAAGAATTTTGATTAAACTTGTATTTCTATTTGCTTCATTTCATTTTGAAACAAATATTGAAATATGAAACTGTAATTTATCATGAATACATTTTGCAATATTAAAATATAAAAAAAGAATATAGAACTTTTTCTATACTACATAATTCTCTGATAGTGAGTGATTATATTATAAAACAAGATTAATACAAAAAATATAAGTACAAAATACGGCAAAATATATGTAATTAGATTATATATAAAAACTTACCACTGTTGCGTATCCATAAATGACGTCTTTTATCTGTCTGCAGCGGAAATCTATATAAACGTTTTCCATGAGATCTTGAACTCGTACATGTAATGATATACCATAAACTATAAAAAATAGTAAAAATAAACCCCACAAAACCCCGGATTTGAACCCCGATCTGCGTCGTGAGAGACGGAGTATTTTCTCATGATCCACCGCGCACTATTGAAATGGATATCAATGCTATCGGTACTTGTAATATATTTACGTAAGATTATGTGAATTCTTTTTTAAATTGAAATTATCATTTAACATTGCTTTTTATGATTTATACTCTTTGTTTACGAATGGGAAAGGAAAAAACAATTTTTAATGTAAATGTTTTGTACGTTATAACATATATATATATATATATATATATATATATATATATATATATATATATATATATATATTACGTAAAATTATTTCATTAAAATAGCATATATTGACGTTTATAGTATATGCATATATACAGGGTGAGGCATTTATAGTGACGCGGGCATATTTTTCGGAAACGAAGTGAGATATCAAAAAATGTTTCAGACAAAAGTTGCATGGTTTCGAGGGGCACACATGATGAAAATATGGACTTGACCTTGAGTGACCTTTTCAAGGCCAAGTCAATGTGATCGATGTTTTCTTAAATGGAATCCCCCATTTTTTATTACATATTCTTATAGCTTATCCCGAGAGCTTTCCAAAACACTATAATAAAGTATTTTTTTATTAAGTACTTTTTGAGTTATTTTATATTTTAATCTGACATATTTTGATATAAAAAATAAAATATCTCGTAAAATATTTAGTTTTCGATAATCTTACCGTAATACTTTTATGTACAAAATAATGAGACAAATCAATTAGTGTAAAGAAAAAAACAAATAATTGTTTTAAAAAATACATTGTAAATAATTACATACTTTTTCTTAAAAACAATTATTTTTTTTTTACTAATTGATTTGTCTCATTATTTTGTAGATAAAAGTATTACGGTAAGATTATCGAAAACTAAATATTTTACGAGATATTTTATTTTTTATATCAAAATATGTCAGATTAAAATATAAAATAACTCAAAAAGTACTTAATGAAAAAATACTTTATTATAGTGTTTTGGAAAGCTCTCGACATAAGCTATAAGAATATGCAATAAAAAATGGGGGGTTCCATTTAAGAAAACATCGATCACATTGACTTGGCCTTGAAAAGGTCACTCAAGGTCAAGTCCATATTTTCATCATGTGTCCCCCTCGAAACCATGCAACTTTTGTCTGAAACATTTTTTGATATCTCACTTCGTTTCCGAAAAATATGCCCGCGTCACTATAAATGCCGCACCCTGTATATATATATTATTTTCAAATGTATTGCATAAACAAAAAATTATGTTCATTAAAAAATTCATTATTATAATTAATATAATAGTTTAATCAATATATTTTTTTAATAATAATAATTATTATTATTTATCAACATAATTCTTTTTAATATAATATATTTGAATATAATAAATATATATTACACACTATACTAAATATGTATAATGTACTTCGTATTATATCCCGTTGAAGTATCGATAGTAAGAAAGCAAGAAATCATCAAGTCTAATAGGCCCCCGTGTCTTACATATTTTGTATTTGTTCACTCTATTATCTATTATCTTACTATTATTATTAATCATCATATAATATTTAATTGCAGGTACAATTTTAACTATAATTTAAATATACAGGGTGTCCCAAAGCACCCTTGACAACGCTCGTGAGCAGGTAAAGCACAGTAAACTGAACAGAAAAGTCCTGTACCATTTTTTTCTATAACGCTTAATAAAGGAGTTATTATTGAATAAAGTCTGGTCAATCAACGCCGACTTTTAGGCCGGATTCACACCTTGGCAGAAAAGCAGAAAGCAGAAAAGCAGAAGCCAATCAGAACTCGTGCTAGAAAAGCAGAAGCCAATCAGAACTCGCGCTGAAAATAAGCAGTACATTCTGCTTTTTTAGCGCGAGTTCTGATTGGCCTCTGCTTTTCTGCTTTCTGCTTTTCTGCCAAGGTGTGAATCCGGCCTTAGCCGGACGCACGTCAGTGAGCCGCCCGTTTGTTAGTGTGCGTCGCCGTAGCGACGGAACGCTCACGTACACTACCAGGCGCGCGGCTAAAGGTCGACGCTGATTGGCCAGACGTTATTCAATAATAACTCCTTTATTAAGCGTTATAAAAAACAATGTTACAGGACTTTTCTGTTCAGTTTACTGTGCTCTACTTGCTCACGAGCGTTGTCAAGGGTGCTTTGGGACACCCTGTATATATATATCCACATATATACGCATGTATAAAATTCTTAAAAAGTGGGTGGTTATTAGTCTTGTTGCATTACTGTTTTCTGTCACGAGAGGCCAGAAAGCATTTTCAGGCCGTATTTCGGCCGTAAAGCGATACGCTAGAGAAACAAGGATAGCACGCGATTGTCGCTCCTTGTCTGATATTATCTCCCAACAATCGCATCCGTGTGTTCAACGTATCGGTGTGTGCCTTCACGGATGCTACACACATACGCGATGAAAGAGAGACAAAGACAGCGCATCATCTCTCTTTGTAAACGATCAGTGTACGACCAGCATCGACAATATCGAAAAGTGGATGTAGCACGGACATGAACCAAAATCGAAAAGTGGACGTAGCACGGACATGAACCAATCGGCTGTTTTATCGGTTCCGAAAGTGGATGTGGCCATGTAGTTCCAGGCGGCGTAAAATGGATGTACGTGACGCTAGTGTACGACCTAGAAAGAGCGTCACACGAAAAACGGCAGCGTGGCGACTCTCATTCTTCTCTCTGCTTGTACAATCGCTCGGTTAAATCGCAGGAGAAAAAGTTTATTTCTAAATAAACAGAACGCATTTTAAGTATAGAATAAGTGTATGATAAATTTAAGAAAAAATATATAATGACGGATACGGCTAAAAAGGTAAGTACAAGATAAGATAATTTCTTGAAATATTATATATATATATATATATATATATATATATATATATATATATATATATATATATATATATATATATTTACATCTGGTGAAAAATATCAGTAAATTACAACTAAATTACTTTTTTTTTCTCACGCACACGCACACACAACACACGCATACATACACACATATGAAGTGAATCAATAATAATTGCCATTTGAAATAACTTGTTATTTATTGATTTTAGAAAAAAACTTTCATGTAAAATGTATTGTATTTATAAGACTCATTGAACAAGATCATTTCACTTTTTGTATGCCTTATATTTCTCGAGGTATAAGGTGACTTTAATTGACACCCCGTATTCTTTTTAGTATTATATAGTAGCCAATGAAAGACGAAATGACTTGTAACAACTTGAACTTGAAATGACCTTCACCCTCAAAACATGGCTACAAATGTTAAACTGTAATTTCTTCTGCTTCATTTGGTGCAAGTTTTCTCCACAAAAGTATTTTACACTTTTGAAACTGTCAGTTCTTTTTACAACATTTTAAATAAATTGTTAAAAGTATGACACATTGTTGCCAATTAATAAATTTCCTTGCATGAAGAGTTACTGCGTGCATAACTTTTTTTTTCATTTATCGTAAATCAGCATATCATATCAACTTTTTTCACACTCGTGTTTTGCATTTTCTTATCATGTGTACTATTCAGTAATACAGATTCAATGTTACTGAAGTAAAATTCTTATAATTTTAAATAAATTTGACATTAACTTAGCAAATATTAATTATTTATAAACAAGGAACTAACCATTATTAGCACTCTAGATTGTTCTAGATCGAGAATATAGAAGTTATAAGAAATAATGCATATTTTAAGGATAAAGGTCACTTTATTACAGATCATTAAATTTGTCTTTTTATTGGCTACAACACAGTATTAAAAAGTATTTAAAAAATAAAGATGTCATTTAAAAAAATTTAGTTACCTTGACATCTCAAAAGTACAAGACATACAAAAGTTAAATGCTCTTGTTCAATGAACCTTATCAAAAACAACATATTTCATATAAAATATTTTTTTCTAAAATCAGTAAATAACAAGTTTTTTCAAATAGCAATTGTTATTGGCTCATCCAAAGTAATGTTTGAGTTTTATCTTTAAATAAATAAAGTTCCTATATATATATAAAGAGAGAGAGAAAGACAGAGATTATATATTAAAGAACATAAAATAAGATAAAAAACATGAACTTAATATAAAATAATTCAATTTATGATAAACATACATATAAAGAAAGGTTATTATAATGGAAACAAATACATATATACTTTAAAAAAGCGAAGACAAAATTAATATTTATTAAGTTATATTATTGCAAATTCTATATGTGATAACATATATTATAATACATTTAGTTTTTTCCATATTAAATTGCACAAAAAAAATATTTTTAGAAATTAATATATTTTTCTTAAAATATGTTTATTATCTATTTATAAAATATTTATTGGAACTTCTATATTTAATATATTTTAATATAAAAAAATAAACATGATATATGAGAAAATTTGTATAAAATAGACATTATGTAATCATGTATTATTCCCAGTTTCCTATTTTAATTAAGTATAACTATTTTAGTATTTATTATATAATTAATAATATTTAATAATTTAATATAAACAGCTATTAGAAGAATTATTTTATTTTATTATTTCAGGTTATTAAATGTAAAGCTGCAGTAGCATGGAGACAAAAGGAGCCTTTATCTTTAGAAGAAATCGAGGTAGCACCACCAAAGGCACATGAAGTCCGAATTAAAATAGTAGCTGTAGCACTTTGTCATACAGATGCTTACACTCTAAATGGATTAGATCCAGAAGGAATATTTCCTTGTATACTTGGTCATGAAGGCAGTGGCATTGTAGAAAGTGTTGGAGAAGGTGTTACCGAGTTTCAGTCTGGTAAACTTGATTAAAACATTATAAAACTTTTATAAACTATTATAAATTATAGCATAATCAATTTTGAATTCCATGTGTTGATTACATTATATTTAGTTAAAATTTCTTTATAATTCTGTTATTTATATAAATATTTGTAGGTGACCATGTTATACCACTTTATATTCCCCAATGTAACAATTGTAAATTCTGTAAATCATTGAAAACAAATTTATGCAGCAAAATCCGCGAAACTCAGGGTAAAGGTTTAATGCCTGATGGTACATCTCGGTTCACATGTAAAGGACAAACAATTGCACATTTTATGGGCTGTTCCACTTTTTCTGAATATACAGTAGTAGCTGACATTTCTCTCGCAAAGGTATTTATAATATATATATATTTAATAAAGAAAAATACTTTTTAAAAAAAATACAACAAAAACTCAATATATTACTGTTGCAAATATCATAGATTAATCCTATAGCACCATTGGACAAAGTTTGCCTATTAGGCTGTGGAATATCTACAGGCTATGGTGCAGCTTTAAATACTGCAAAGGTAGAGCCTGGAAGTACTTGTGCTATATGGGGTTTAGGAGCTGTAGGTCTTGCTGTAGCATTTGGTTGCAAGAAATCTGGTGCATCTCGTGTCATTGGAATAGATATTAATCCAGCCAAATTTGAACAAGGTAAATAATTTAACAAGATTGTGTAATACAATAACTAAAATGAACTTTTTACAGAAATTAATGCCCAAATGTATCTGCATTTTCCTTGTTCTTCCTCAAGATTTTGTACTAAGTATAATAACATTTTATAAATATTATTGTATTCATTTACAGCTAAAATTTTTGGATGTACAGAATTTATCAACCCTAAAAATTATAATAAACCTATTCAACAAGTGTTAATCGAGATGACTGATGGTGGACTAGATTATACTTTTGAATGCATTGGAAATGTAAATACTATGGTATGTGTTTGAAAAATTTTGTTCCACATAATAGTCGCATTCTAAAAAATTTATTTTTTAGAGGGCTGCATTGGAATCTTGCCACAAAGGATGGGGTGTTTCCATAATAATAGGAGTAGCTGCAGCTGGGCAGGAGATCAGTACTAGACCATTCCAATTGGTTACAGGACGAGTGTGGAAAGGTACTGCATTTGGAGGATGGAAATCAAAGCAAAGCATACCAAAATTGGTCGAAGAATATTTATCAAAAAAATTGATTCTTGATGAATTTATTACACATAATTTTCCCTTTGAAAAAATCAATGAAGGCTTTGATATATTGCATTCAGGAAATTGGTAAGTTCTCAAAAACTTTACTATGTATATATGAAATGAATATTAAAATGCATAAAATTATGATTTCTTACCTCTTATTATGATTATAAAATTTGCGAAAATAATATATTTCTGTGTGTGTGTTGCAGTTTGAGAGCCGTTCTTAAATATTAATAATACATTTCTTATTTTATGCTGCAAAATAAGCCTATTAAGAGATCTAACATGTATCTCTCTTCTCTCTTCAATCTATATAAAGAAAAAAATTTAGAATATGCATATATATATGCATTATATATATATATATATATATATATATATATATATATATATATATATATTATATAATGTATTTGTTTCTACTTATTATTACATTTATATTGAATCTTTAGAAATAAATAAAAAAAGAAATAAATATATTTTATATTTACTATATTAGACTCAAATAAATATTTCCTCAACAATTTCCTCAAATATTTTCTACAACAATCTTTATTCATAAAGAATTCTTACAGCCACATATACAATACCAATTATATTTATAGTAGCTCTTGAATAACGTAAAAATTTCTTACGTTTTGATCAAGTGCATACCTTCCAAAAATCATGATACAAAGATCACTAACAATTTTTTAATTGTATATAATTATATGTATATATATATATATATATATATATATATATATATATATATATATATATATATATATATACAATATACACAAAAAAGATTCGATAAACCTATTTATATTCACTTTTAGCTATATTAATTAGTCTAAGTTGATAATAAGTCAAACAGAATGTGCAAATTCCTTTTGATGCAGAAAGAAGTATGCATTAGCTCATTACAAACGATGTTTACTGCTTAAAATGTAGATATACTTTGAAGCATTATCTATTTTATATTTTATATTTTAGTGCACAAATTTAACACTTTATGTCTATTAAGGCAAGAATTATGATCATTTCTGAATGAACTGACAATGACTAGTAGCTTTTGAATAAAGAAAAAAATAAAATTTATAAAAATAAATGACTGATAAAATTAAGAATTATTGTACTGTATTTCGTAAATTACCAAGACAGACCAATAAAGAGAGAGTATTGATAGAAAAAAAAAGTAATAAATTATATATTTTATCATGCATCACTTAAATCTCTTCAGTATATACTATTTTATCTCTTATTAATATGATTTGTGTATTATTTTCCCTGAATATTTTATAGAAGGAATGTATGTCAAAGTGAAATACATTATGCTTGCAAAATGAAATATTATTTTTCTTCTAAATGAGACATGTTATTTGTATTAGCTATCTCTGTGCTAATTGCCTTCTAATGCCAAGGGAATATTCACATAATCACATTGATCTTTTTTTCCTATGGATTACATGTTGCTCTAATATCTATGACGTGTACCATATACTATTGAAGTAAAAGTTGTAAGTAAAAATGCTTATATTATAGTAAATGCCGATGAATCATGTCAAATATTTAATTTCGTAAAAAACGATCTTTCAGCATTACATGATTAATGTTGCTTTCATTGTGATGTAAAGAATTGTAATATTTCTATGAATTGGGTGTTGCGCAATATATAATAGGATAATAATAATATATTATTCCATGTTATCTCTATAAGCAATTCTTTATAGGCAATCTCTTAATAATTAATTCGACATCTTACTCTTACAATCGTGATTAACTGCATTATAATATATTAAGTAGGTCGTTAACGAGAGTACGTGAAATATAGGTCATTTTTTATTCCGTATATCTTACACTAATATCGTTTTCGAGTGAAGCAGGGTTAATCGCTCCGAGAGCGATTAAATTCAATTTGCCATGCACATATGTTCGACCGAAAATGGGTTTTAAATTTGATTAATATAAATAATATGAAGTATATCCCGTTTGATGCTATTTTGGCTTTGAAGCACAAGATTCTTTACCATGATTAAAATCAATCAAATGATTACTCGAAGTATTTTATTGATTAATCTAATAATCCAAGTACTCTTAGGGCCTGCGCACAATAGAGAAAATATTAGGAATAGGAATAAAATATTAAATATCAGGAGGAGCAATTTGGAATTATTTTACTTTAAACAAGGAAACGGAATGGATTAATTATTTCTAATTTTTATTTTTTTATTTCATTATGCGTGAATCCATTCCGTTCCCTTGTTTGAAGTAAAATAATTTTAAATTGCTCCTCCTGATATTTAATATTTTATTCCTATTCCTAATATTTTCTCTATTGTGCGCAGGGCCTTAATAATCCAAAACGGATTTTATGACGTTATTTATCTCGAAGCGATCACACTTGCTTCACTCGAAAACGCTATTAGTTATTAGCTTCTGCATACAGACGCGACAACGCTTGCCGCGCAGCAAAAGGTGATGGCGGTAACTAATCAACTTATAACTTTTCCATAAGAGCAAAAAATTAATTAGCTATCGCATCGTCTTTTGCCGCGCGGCAAGCGTCGCGTCCTGGGTGCGTTCCATTTGTAGTTCGCAACGCTCAAGCCCGCACGTCGCAATTACTCGTTCCATTTGTGTCAGCGTGGTGGTAAATGGAACAAGTTATGAGCATTAGGAAATCGTGAACATGGCGGAGATTGTGATTGCTACTACCGTGCAAATATTAATTAAGGCCATCACACACAAAATTCCGTAAGGACGTAAGATGTAAGCCATGAAGGAAGAGTAAGGAGAGTTATCTCGATAGTGTAGAAAGGAAAAAAGTTGGTCACGAAAAATGTTCCCTATGTGGCCAGGTTTGCCAAATGGAATAATTTGGACCATTTTGTCGCCATCTTGAATATTCGTATATGTATAGTCTTACGTTTAGTTGTGGTAGTAATTAGTAAGTAGTGTGTCATCCATAGACATAGTATATCTAGACCGAGTGTTGCGGAGTGGGGGCCGATGTGCACGTAGAAAAGGACATACTCTGTTTCGTGCCCCTTGCGTTCTCTCTCGCTCGCACAGAGCATAGCGCTCTCTTTCGTCATGCTACGTGCGAGCGAGAGAGAACGCAAGGGGCACGAAACAGAGTATGTCCTTTTCTACGTGGACATCGGCCCCCACTCCTTAAATAAGGGCAAACGCTCGGTCTAGATATATTATGTCTATGGTGTCATCCAACACACTGATCACTAATCAACTAAACATAACACTATATATGTACGAATATTCAAGATGGCGACAAATTGGTCCAAGTTATTCCATTTGGCAAACCTGGCCACATACGGAACATTTTTCGTGACCATTTCCAATCTAGGTAGATAACTCTCCTTACTCTTCCTTCATGATGTAAGTGTAAGAAAATCGACCAATCCCAATCGAGTATTTGGCTCTCCGTAATCCCTACACTTTTACGAAAAGCCCAATACTCGATTGGGATTGGTCAATTTTCTTACGCTTACGTCTTATGTTCTTACGGAATTTTGTATGTGATGGCCTTTACTCCTCGAAAAGTTCGGATTCGAGTTCGGATGATGAATGCCAATTAATAGAAGAAAAAAAAGCATATTGTACGTCCCCAAATAAAAAATTATGCACAATCTGTTGTTGCGCGTTATGTTGATTATGAATTTAAAAACCATTTTAGGTTAGTTATCAGATAATAATCTGATAATAATATTTACCATTAGTGTTAAATTTAAATTTTTATTTATGCAAAAAATTATTTTAGAATCAAATATAATTTTTATATTGAATTTTACAATGTTTTCATATTATTATTTATCTAATTCAAAGTAATTACTGGAAAGTATAATAATTATTAATTTTATTATTAATAATTATTAATAATTATATATTAATTTATAATAATTAAGTTACTTTTTCCATTTTTATGCACGAAAAACCAAAATACGGAAGCGCGCGGAACAACTCTTAAATCTGTGACGTCAAACGCTCACGCCGGCTCACCGGTCGTCAAATGGAACGGCATAAAGGACGATCTGGGCGTTGCGAACAAATGGAACGCACCCTCTATGTATCCCAATAATCCTCATCATGCAAGATGACTATGAGAAAAAGAAGAATAAAAGAATGTTCTCTAAGTTTGCCGAAAAAAAATGTAATAAATTACACTGATCGCGATAAAATGAGACCTTTTTTGCTTTAAGTTCTGTCAAGTTATCTCTAGTAGATTTTTTAGCGCTGATTACGAATCTGACTGTAAAAGTGGCATATCACGCATATCAAATTTTTGAGAAAACCTCAGTCAAAGTTGCAAAAATAGGCGTTTGTGATATTTCTGTGCGAGTTATACTTTTCGATGGGGACGTGCTCCAGAAAGCAGTGACTCAAATGAATGATCTCAAAATGAAGCTCAAGACTTATGCTTTATGATAAAAATACCAGAAGTCCCAAGCAGGAAATGTTTCCCTAAAAAAAAGTGATCGAAACATAAGAAACATCATTTATCGCAGTGTCCCCCAGTCATACGTTTCTTTTTCTCTCTCTCTCCCCCTTCTTCTCAAACTCTTCCCTTCTCTCTCTCTTTCCTCCCTCCCTTCTTTTCCCTCTCCCTCCCTCTCCCTCCCTCTCGCCCCTTCTCCTCGCTCCCGCCCTCCCCATTACTCCCACTCTCCCTCTTTTCCTCCCTCTCCTTCCTCTCTCTTTCCAATTGTCCGTTACTAAATTTTTTGTAAAAAGCATTCTAATCATGAAAGTCAATATGTATATTTATCTGGTCACTCATCACAAATCACATGTTAAAATTTTAAAATTGAAAATGGAGGACCTAAAATGGCGGATTAAATTTTTAATTTTGAAATTTCAACATGTGACTCGTGATGACCCAGATAGCACATGGACATTCAATGAACGTCCATCGACCGTTCTGGACGTCGGACATCCATTTTCATCCCAAAAAGATTCGTCGGACATCTGATGGATATCCATAGCACATACGTTTGACACAACTTTGGATATTTATAGAATATCCAAAATAAGACTATTCTTGAACTTATTCTTGGACTTATCTTGGATTATCTTGGACTTACTACGAACCCAGGAAAAAGTGATCATATTAGATCTACTCTTCAAATTAGATCAAACTAGATCTGAGTTATCAGATATGATCTGATCTGCATTTTGTCTAAATCTAATCAGATTTATGTGGATCTGATCAGATTGTTACAAAATATTAATACTTTAAATTACAGTTTAATTGTAATTATTACAGAGTTTGAATTTATGCAATATATTGATTAATATAAATATTGTATTAGATGTACAAATGAATAATTTAAATTTTTCAGCGAAATTCAAGGTTTATTCTAAAAGAAAGGAAAACAAATTTTTCTATTAAAGTATTCGCCGTTGCTTTTTATAACTTTAAGCCATCTTTTAGGCAGCTGATGAATTCCATCTCGGAAAAATGCTGTGTCTTTGGACATGATAAAATCGTTAAGTCATTTTTCTATCTCATCCACTGATTGGGCATTGTTTGTCGATCAGACTAAAATCGCCGCTTTCAAACCATTTAAACCAAAATGCATATACATCGTACGATATAACACCTTCTCTGAGAAAGGAACAAATCGATTTGCATGCTTTTGCAGCATTTTTTCCTTGTTGGAATTCGTAAAGAGTACAGTGTCGGACATGCGCTTCATCTGTTGCCATTTTTGACTCTACTAAACTGAATATTTTTTAAAGTTATGTTGGTACTTTCGCTAAATTAAATGTTATTCTTAATAGCTGTATGTTAACACTACACAACTGTATAAGAGCGGGAAAATTAATTGATTTTAAAATTAATTCTTTAACTGCTTAAAAAAATTTGGATTATTCATTTGTACACCCAATATATTTTATAAAATATTTATTAAATATAATAATATTTAATATTTATTAAATATTATTATATTTTATAAATTTAAATAATTTAATTTATAAAATTAAAGATTTATTTATACGGAAGTTAATTTCTATTTTATATATTAAGCAAGATAATAACGAACGATTTTTACTTATTCGGACATAAAACGTCCGAATAATTAGAAATCGGACATTTATCTGTCCGGTTTTCCAAAAATCAGTTCAATATCTGAATTCCGCTGTATGGGAATCGTATCAGAAATTAAACTGATAGAAATAATTACAATGTTATTAGCTGTATTTTGTAGGCTTTATACACGATTATAACAAACACTTGAATACGGGTATAGATATTGAATAGTGCGCCGCATAGCAGTAAGCGAATGAACTTTAATCCCAATACAAGTTACAAAAGGATTTTATTTGAACGACTATAAGACGTCTTCAAAATGACGTCTTTGGCTGATCTAAGAAATGATGATTTTTAAACATCATTTCATTCGGCATGTAATATTTCTGATACATTGCTGCAATATTCCATTTGAAGTATTGCACCTTTCAGCAATATTACAGAAATATTTCACGACCGTTTCTGCAACATTTCTGCAACGTTTCAATGTCCGTAATCATTTCAAATCAATATTTCGGTAATATTACTGAAATATTTCTGAAACATATCCCAAGTAGCAAACTGACGTCACAATGACGGTAAATTTTGGTCACAAAATTACTAATTAGACTAACTTCTAAGTTAGGTCTCGGGAGAACCGAAAATGACGTCGATATTTTACATCCACGGGATATCATTTTTTGACGTTTGTTTGACGGCAAAACTAAGATCAATTACAGTAATAACCCAGTAAGCAATTTGATAACAAATTGTTACCAAACTGGCATCAAATTCGCTCAAAACTTGGTAACAGATCCAGTGCCATCTGTGTCCGCATTAAGCTTGTGTTTTGATGACAAAGTTTGCTGACATAACCTGACAGCAAATTGATGGCAAAAACCGTGCAAAGCTTGACATGATTTGACGTCAAATTGGTGGCAAAAATCGAGCAAAATCTGCGCAGGACGATCTGACAACAGATTGTCAGCAAAAACCGAACAAATTCTACAGCTTTTGGCCATTCATATAAAATAGTATATTTAAATGGATTTAAAGTCTCAACCCTAAGTAATAAAATGATGATAAGTTTTGGTCATAAAATGACCATTAGATAATTAGACACCCTAAGTTAGGTCTCAGACCCAAAATATATCACATCTACGGGAGACCATTTTCTGAGACAAATTACAATATTGTTATATAAAATCATATATTAATGTGTTAAAACATATAGGTAAATTTAAATAATTTAATTTATAAAATTAAAGATCTTTTTGGACAGAAATTGTTCGAATAAGTGAAAATCGAACAATTATCTGTCCGATTTGCCAAAAATCAGTTCAATATTTGAATTTCCTGTATAAGAATTGTGTCAAAAATTGAACTGATAGAAATATATATATTATAATATCATTAGCATTTCGCAGGCTTTATATACACTCATGACATTTTGAATTGAATACTGAATAAGAATTTGAATACTGGTATAGATAATGAATAACGTGCCGCATAGCGATAAGCGACTGAACTATTTTATAATACTTTGTAATAAGCTGCAGATTCTGTTCGGTTTTTGCTGCCAATTTGCCATCAGATTGCGCACTCCAGATCTTGCTCAGTTTTTGCCGACAATCTGATGTCAGTCATGTCAGCAAGCTTTGCTCGGTTTCTGCCGCCAATTTGCTGTCTAGTTATGTTAGCAAGTTTGGTTGGTTCTTGTCGGCAATCTGCCAGCTTAAGGGGGGAGTCCAGTGTAATTAGTCAAGAAATCAATTTTTTTGCATAAATAAATAGTATAAGGTTTGAAGAATATGTTCCCAAAGTGTTATTGTCGAATTCATAAAATTGACGAAAATAGTCGGTACATTAGGCGGTTATCATAGCTATAATGCTGTACCACAGTAACTATTTTCTTCCGAATCTCGGCTTGAACGGACATATTTGAAAATATGCCTCGCAAAGGTACCAAAGAAAATACTTATCGCTTATCAAGACCGCGAAAAAAATCGTTTCACGGGAACCGGTTTACTGTGGAAACAGAAACAGTCAACAAGTACTGCGGCAAAAAAATTGAAGACTGCGGATGACGATGTTATTTTAAGTCAAACGTATGGCCATCGGATTATTGAAATTTTCACTGTTTTCAATGCTTTTTCACAAATGTTAATTTGTAAAGCGTGCAAGAAAGATATAACTTTGGGTGAAACAGGAAATCGCGGATTAGGATTTAAAATCGCCATTACATGCTCATGTGGAGTTCGAAAAATCGATTCAGGTCCTTTTGTAAACAATGCCTTTGAAATTAATCGAAGAATGGTATTCGTTTGAGGTTGTTGGGTGTCTTCAAGGAAGGCATAAATTTGTTCTCTGGCCTTATGGATATGTGTCTGACTTCAATAATAATGTATATTATGCCGCTGTAGAAAACATCCATACTGCGTCAAAAGCTATTTTTCATATATTGTGTCGCAAAGCCGTCAAAGAAGAAAAGGAAATGAATTCGCAAAAAGGAAAGCCATTACAGAATTTGATCGTTTCCGGCGACGGGACTTGGAAAAAGCGTGGCTTTTCGTCATTATTTGGTGTAACAACACTTATGGGATACTAGACTGGAAAGGTAATTAATCTCGTCATAAAAAGCAGCCATTGTATTTTTTGGAAGAGCAAAATGGACACTCCACAATATTTCGAGTGGTTTGAAACTCATGAAGAAATGTGCTCTATCAACCATTCTGGATTTTCCGGAAAAATGGAAGTAGACTCGATGAAAGAAATGTTCTCCAGGTCTGAAGAACAATTTGGCGTGAGATATAACAATTTCATCGGTGATGGCGATTCTAAGACTTTCAAAGCCCTTCTGGATTTACAGCACTACGGCGAGGATTTAATATTTAAAAAAAGTGAATGTGTCGGGCACATCGAGAAAAGAATGGGTACTTGCCTGAGAAATATTTAAAAAATGGCGAAACTTGGAGGAAAATTGACGGACACACTAATCAAAAAATTGACGAAGTACTATGGACTAGCAATAAGAAGACATCCGGATTCCGCTGTAGAAATGAAAAAAGCCGTCATGGCTACTTACTATAGGCCTATCACTTATGTTCAACTTACTATAGGCCTATCACTTATGTTCAACTGATAAAAAACCGCAACATGGGGACTGTCCACTGGGAACTGAAAATTGGTGCAAATGGCGAGTAGCAGAAGCGACTGGAGAACTTGATAAATTTGAACACCCGGTTGCTTTTTACAAGGATGTTCAAGAATATTTGTTGCCAATTTACCAAGATCTGTCCAAGGATAATCTATTAGAAAGATGCTTAGGCGGACATACGCAGAATTCAAACGAAAGTTTAACGCAATTCTGTGGCGTCTGGCTCCAAAACATCTTCACTGCGGCGCAAAAACAATTGAAATTGCTGCTTATCTCGCCACTGCGATCTTCAATGAAAGATATTACCGTATCTTAAAAATAATGGAAACAATGGGCATCGTGATCGGACAACAGTGTAAAGTATTCGCCGATTCACAAAATAAAAAACGACTGCAGAGAGCGGAGCTCCGTACCTTAGAAAGCACCAAAGAAGCTCGGACGGCCAGGAAGATGACGAAAATCGCCAAACAAGAATTCTTCGAGGAAGAGGAAGGCATTCTATATGGGCCCGGAATAGCGGACTGAGTGTTATTCAACTGTAAGTATTGTGAAAATATCAAAATCTTTATTTTTTCGCCTGACAGCGAAGAGGTAAACTTTAAACGCGTTTTTCTCGAAATTACATTTTCCAACTTGGCGTGCAGGATAACTCAAAAAGTAATCAACTGAATGACTTTTGCAAAGTACGGTTTGATTTTTTATAGTTTTCTCCAGGGATTATACTAACCGTTATAATTTTATTGTTTATTTATAACATTTTTATCAACAATAGAAACTTGATTTTTTGGTCAAAAAAATGTTATTTTTCTTGCGATTGCTGTAACTGTTTCAATTTTTCATATTTTTATTTGCATGTTATAATCCCCGCGTAATTGACTAAGCTTTAAAGGAAATATTGGATTTTTGCTTTCAGATGACTCAGTTCATAGCTACACTGCACGCCGACAACTGATACCTCGCCGACAAGTTATACGCCAACAGGACAAAAATAAAAAAAAATTCAGAAACGACATATCTTCTTCTTCCTTAAGGAAGCCTTTTTATATCCCCCCAAAAATAAATTCAATATCATTCATAGTTTCCTCAAAAAAAAATTCCTAAAAATTACTTTTTTTCGGTTACACTGGACTCCCCCCTTAATCGGTAATAACAACTCTTGTACTTTTGTAGCCTTTTTGCTGACGATAATTTGTAGCAAGCACTTGGCAATATCTGTTAGAACAGATGTGGCTGACTGGGAATATATAATAACACATATTAATGTGATATATATTATAAGTAAATTTAAATAATTTAATTTATGAAATAAAAACTTTTATTTATATGGAAATTAATTTCTGTTTTATATTTTAAACGGATAATAACGAACGATTTTCACTGATTCGGACAGAAATTGTCCGAATAAATTAAAATCGGACAATCTTTATCGGTCTTTTGGAAAATCGGACATTATCTGTCCGATTTTCCAAAAATCAGTTCAGTATCTGAATTTCTCGGTACGGGAATCGCATCAGAAATCAAACTAATAAAAATAATTACAATATTATTCACCGTATTTTGCAGGTTTTATATACGCTCATGACGAAAATTTGAATACGCGGGTATAGATAGTGAATAGCCCGCCGCATAGCGGTAAGCAAATGAACTATAATCTTAACACTAATAGTTACAAAAGGACTTTGTTTGGACGACCATAGGACGTCTTCAAAATGACCTCTTTGACTAGTCTATGAAATGACGTCTTTTAAACGTCAATTATTAGTCGGCGACGTTATAGACCAAAAATAGACGTCATTATGTCGTCTTTTGACGTCACTCTGCTACTTGGGATCTATGTAATATTGTAGAAACACTTCGGAAATATTTTAGGTACATTTTATCCGAGGAATTGCAGATACATTTCAGAAATATTACTGCAATATAATAGACATATTTTGAAATAAATATATCTCAGAAATATATCTAATAGATTAACATTGATTATATTAATAGAAGTCGTTTACCAGAGATTTACATTATCATAAAAATGCGTGTAAAAAATCGAACACTTCCATTTTGTCATGGTTTCCTAAAATTTTTTTATTTTGTTTTAATTACATTCCTTACAAAAAAAAAATATTAATATTTAAGTTACTAACTTAAATTATACTGATTTAAATTATAATTTTTTCAATAATTATAATGAGTTAAATAATTTATAAGTAATCATTAGTTTAAGTTATAGCATATGTTATATCATCCCAGTAAGCAATTTGATAACAAATTGTTGCCAAATTGGCATCAAATTCGCTCAAAACTTGGTAACAAATCCAGTGCCATCTGTGTCCGCATTAAGCTTGTGTTTTGGTGACAAAGCTTGCTGACATAACCTGACAGCAAATTGACGGCAAAAAACGAGCAAAGCTTGACATGATTTGACGTCAAATTGGTGGCAAAAATCGAGCAAGATCTGCGCAGGACAATCTGACAGCAGATTGTCAGCAAAAACCGAACAAATTCTGCAGCTTTTAGCCATTCATATAAAATAGTATATTTAAATGGATTTAAAGTCTCAACCCTAAGTAATAAAATGATGATAAGTTTTGGTCATAAAATGACCATTAGATAATTAGACATCCTAAGTTAGGTCTCATGAGACCCAAAATATATCACATCTACGGGAGACCATTTTCTGACGTTCTTTTGATGGCAAAAATAAGACAAATTACAGTATTGTTATATAAAATCATATATTAATGTTTTAAAACGTATAAGTAAATCTAAATAATTTAATTTACAAAATTAAAAATCTTTTTGGACAGAAATTGTTCGAATAAGTGAAAATCGAACAATTATCTGTCCGATTTGCCAAAAATCAGTTCAATATCTGAATTTCTTGTATAAGAATTGTGTCAAAAATTGAACTGATAGAAATATATATATTATAATATTATTAGCGTTTTGCAGGCTTTATATACACTCATGACAAGAATTTGAATACGGGTATAGATAATGAATAACGCGCCGCATAGCGATAAGCGACTGAACTATTTTATAATACTTTGTAATAAGCTGCAGATTCTGTTCGGTTTTTGCTGCCAATTTGCCATCAGATTGCGCACTCCAGATCTTGCTCAGTTTTTGCTGACAATCTGATGTCAGTCATGTCAGCAAGCTTTGCTCGGTTTCTGCCGCCAATTTGCTGTCTAGTTACGTTAGCAAGCTTTGCTTGGTTCTTGCCGGCAATCTGCCAGCTTAATCGGTAATAACAACTCTTGCACCAAATTTGTAGCCTTTTTGCTGACAATAATTTGTAGCAAGCACTTGGCAATATCTGTTAGAACAGACGTGGCTGACTGGGATTATGACAGAAAAATAAATTATTATAAAAAAAGTGATGAATGAGTAAATATAGTAGTAATAATTCTATCTCTAACGTAAAAAAGCTTGCTTAAAATAATTATGTAATCTGCTCCTCGTCTCCAGACGTAGTTTCATCATTGTAATTTTTCGGAGTTGTTTCATTTTATGATGCTCCTTTATCTACGCAATCTTTCAGAAATTTTTCAGAAATTTTTTTGCGATGTTGCTTTTGATATGTTACAGAAATTTTATTTGTGTAATGTAAATGTAATATTACTTTTATAATGTTTCAAAAATATTCTTGAAATATTACATCTGCCACATTTTTTTTGCAATATTACAGAAACGTACAAATATTAAAGCAAACTTTTTTATCTTTCTGAAAGATTTCAGAAATATTGCAAATGCAATATTTTAGAAAACATGATGCAGGTACATTTCTGAAATATTTCGGATGCAAAGTTACAATTGAAATGTCAATGAAATATTTCTGTACCATTTCCGAACATTACAATATTTCAGCAATATTACATGCCGAGCGTGATATCAATTATTAGCCGCCGATTTTGCATAGACCAAAAATCATCCGTCTAACAACATTGACCGAGAGTCGAGAAACAAAAGAAGAAAAATTGCGCGATATTTTAACGTCCAAGACCAAACATCCTGTGGACGTCTAAATATTGACCACTGACGAATATCTCAAATCGGATATACGATGGACATTTATTTCATGTCCATGGACATGCGGACGTAAAATGGATATAAAATGAACCTTCATAGGACATCCTGTGCTATCTGGGAAGTGACCAGGCAAACGTATACATACCGACTTTCATGATTAGAATAATTTTTTTAAAAATTTTAGTAAGTGACAATTGAACAGACGTATGACTGGGGAACATTGCAATAAATGATGTTTCTTATGTTTCGACCACTTGTTTTTAGGAAAATCTTTCCTACCTGAGACTTCTGGCATTTTTATCATAAAGCATAAGTCTTGAGCTTTATTTTGAGCTGTCATTGCTTTCTGGAGCACGTCATCGAAAGATATAACTCACGCAAAAGTATCAAAAACGCCTATTTTAGCAACTTTGACTGAGGTTTTCTCAAAAACTTGACGTGATACGCCATTTTACGGCCAGATTCGTAACCAGCGTTACGAAATCTACTAAGAGGACGTAAAGGACTTATAGAATATCAAGGCAAATTTGATGTTGAACAGTGTAAGCGAGGAATAATAGCGAGAAATAAAGATTTTCGGCTATTGCGTTCGGTGAAACAAATAAAACATAACCAGGAAGAGTTCCTTTAGCACACATTTCCGATACAACACATCACCATTGATCTTTATATGTAACTGGATATAAAGGATAGGGCGAAAAAACTGTGATCAATTAAAGCTCGAAGGTCTGGCCTTTGTTTACAACATGGCGTCTTTGCATTGCGCTCCCCTGCCGAAAATGGTCGATTAAAACCGATTAAAACATAATCGGTTTTAATCGGTTTTAATCGGTTCAATCCGCGCCCGGATTAAAAAGTAATCGATTTTAATTCCGAACGAACTATAATCGGTTTTAATATCGCTTTCGCGGATTATTTCCAATCTAAAATCATTACATTCTAATCCATATTGTTGTCAATCCAAATAAACACGAATAATCGAATGGATATTGTGGCTGCCGTAGGTCGTCACATTAAGCACAATCCGCGATACAATAGTGCGACCCGCAACTTGGCGGCCCACGCGCTCGCGCGTCCGCGCGTAGTTCCGGGCGGCGCCGCTACGCGGCGAAGGTCGAGCGAGCCAACCTGGAAGTAGAAAGCGGTCAAGCGGGGATATAAGGCGGACCCTCTGCGGAGAATTCGTATATTTGTTTTTAACAACTGAGTTTCAATTGCAGAAACACCGATTCAATAATTAATTGTGACTCATGATAACAGCAAATCCGACTTCACACTACATAAAATCAATTTACTTTCCATCTGCGAAATGATAAAATTCTTTATTAAAAGGGATTATTTTTTACCTATGGATTGACTATGGTAAATTCCAATTCAATTGCATTAAACAGGTTTAATTATAACTTTATGAAATCGTATAATTTCGCATTGAGGTGGAGATATATCATCCAACATTAACCTCGCCTGAAGCGTACTAAATTCGATTTGACTATTTTCAATCGGTTTTAATACCGCATTTTCGGTGCAGAAATCCCGATCGATACGGATTACATTTTTTTAAATCTGTTTTAATCGACCATTTTTGGCAGGGTCTACTTGATGCTATTTTTATTTCAAAATGTAAGATTCTTTGCCCTGATTAGTCCATGTTTAAAGCGAAAAAAGTATAGAGATAAAGGTACAATTTCATGCCGCTAAAACGAATGATTGAAGCAACAGATTTGTCGCTCGTAATTCAACGGCTACAATTTTGTAGTTTAAACTGGTTCAACTATAAAGCATTACCGCTCAAACACTGTGTGAAATGCTGATGCTGTCATGTTGATCGTGTGTATCAAAAACACATAACCTTGCAGAATAAGGCCTTGCGCACAATAAAGAAAATATTAGGAATGGGAATAAATATTAAATATCAGAAAGAGTAATTTGGAATCATTTTACTTCAAACAAGGGAACGGAATGGATTAACACATAATGAATTAAAAATTAGAAAAATCTATCTATTCCGTTTCCTTGTTCAAAGTAAAATAATTCCAAATTGTTTTTCCTAATATTTAATATTTATTCCTATTCCTAATATTTTCTCTATTGTGCGCAGGGCCTAATTAAAGAACATTAAAGATAAATCATAAAAAATAAAAATAAAAATAAATAATTGTAAATAATTATAAATAATTCATGCATCTTGCACTTTCTAATTTTATATATGATAAAGTAGCTTTATAGAATCTGTGCTCATTACGATTTTGAAACAGTGCTACTCAAAATTTTTTTTTAGGATAACGTTTCTTTTGTGTTTGATATGTTAACAGTATTACAATAACAGCAACAATGATATCATTTTAAAATTCGATTTCATGACCTCGAATTATTCGATTACAATTTAATATCCAATTATAATATTTATGTTTTCTGGAAGCCATACCACAACTGTTTACAACACGTTACCCAGCTAACCATTTGCTTGCAGATTGTTAACAAACGGCAAACAATTCCCTGTGGAACGAGGCTGTCAAATTCAGGGCCTACTGTGTCCTCGAGTGCGCCCCAATTGCAACAAAAAGTTGAAATCATATCCTGATGTCAAATTGGGTACAACACCAGAGCAGATCTGTCACTAGCAGTGCGACGACAGATTGACGCAACAAATCGAGAGCAGGTTTGTCAACCGCAGACCGACAACAAATTTGCGCCAAATGCCCAGCAGATCTACGGCAATTTTCGACGACAAAAATTAGATCAGTTACAGTATTAATATATAATAATACATATTAATGTGTTAAAACATATAGGTAAATTTAAATAATTTGATTTATAAAATTAAAGATTTTTTTGGACAGGAATTGCCCGAATAAGTAAAAATCGAACAATTATTTGTTCGATTTTCCAAAAATCAGTTCAATATTTGAATTATCCTGTATAGGCATCGTGTCAAAAATTGAACTGATAGAGATAGATATATTACAATATTATTAGTCACATTTTGCAGGCTTTATATACACTCATGACAAAAACTTGAATACGAGTATAGATATGAATAACACGCCGCATAGTGGTAAACGACTGAACTATACTATTTCAAATAATAGAATTTTGTAATACTTTGTCATATTCTGCTTGGTTTTTGCTGTCAATATGCCATTAGATTGTGCACGCCAGATCTTGATCAGTTCGTGCCGACAATCTGATGCCAATCTGTCAGTCATGTCAGCAAGCTTTGCTCGGTTTCCGCCGCCAATTTACTGTCGGGTTATGTCGGCAACCTTTGCTCAATTTTTGCCGTCGATCTGCCAGCTTAATCGGTAATAACAACTTTTGTACCCAATTCGTAGCCTTTTTGCTGATAATAATTTGTAGCAGGCCTTGCCAAAATCTGTTAGAACAGACTTGGCTAACTGGGTTAATATTGAAAATGCTAATAAAAGAAAAAACGCGAAATCTGTCTCTCAACTTTTAACTTTGTCGTTTCTATCCTTTTTCATATATAAAAGTTAATAGTTCAATAGTTTTTTTGCTGTAATAGTTCAGCGACAAAAGTCGTTATGTGATCCTTTTTGTCGCTCAAACGATCAGTTTCAGCGGCTCGTGAAAATGCACCTTAAGCCACAATTGTAATGGCTTCCGGTATTCTATTGTTCACAGTTTCTGAGTCGCGGATGCTAGTGTATCTCATAACCAGTTGTATATAAAAATCAGTGTACATCACACATATCGATCACTGCTTAGGCCTGTGTTCCAATTCACTATCAATAATTTACGTCACGTACACTATAATATCGGGTGCATCCGAGTGGAGAATCGGAACATAGCCTAGGGTATCTAACATGATTGACCAATCAGAAGGTCCTAGTGTTCAATTGGCAATGTGAGCTATCAGATCCCGTTTACATAGGCTGCGGTCCGAAACACGCTGACGGTACCACTAGCGCTCACGACGCTCATGATCGATCCAATTTGTTAACGCGCTTAGGTCCGGTTTCACAACTTACTTTAACCGGAATTTAACTCGTTAATGGAGGATTCACATTGTATCTGATGTCCGATGTACGACGTCAGATTGGATACATCGGACATCAGATGTAATGTGAATTTTCCATTAACGAGTTAAACTTCGGTTAAAGTAAGTTGTGGAACCGGACCTTAGAGCGCGCTAACAACGCTTTCATTTCGGACCGCCTGTGGTTATGAGCGTGATTCGCAGAATAACATATTACCTGTGTCACCGACGAGATATAATAGTATCTCATCGGCGCCTGTGTTATTAGTAGTATATACCTATATTATTTGCTTTATTATACACTAATGTTCTTTAACTAATGCTCAATATTATATGGGTACGGAATTTCTAATCTTTCCAACTCACGATATAGCCTACCCTTAACCCCATCGAATCTAATGTATCGGAATACAATCTAGTTGACGCAAAGCTTAAAAGGAATTGTAACAGCGGGACTTGTAAAACGTGGATTCTGTTAAATACAGCGACGCCAAAATAATTAAGATATTACAGTCAAGTTCCCCTAACAATATTCTACTCAAACCTTTTCTTTCAAAATTTGCCGCGCAAAAAACGCAACCCTCAGGGTGCCGTCCCATGGCGCGTATTGCGATACGCGCGTATCGAACTCTGCGACCAATCACAGACGATTCGCTGTTTTCAGTACGCCGGAGTTCGGTTCCTACAGTCCCATGGAGCGGATTACGCGGAAGCGGATCCAGCGGATCGCCAATCACGGAGTTGTTCCGATAGATCCCTTTCAAAGATTACGTCGAAGCAATCCTGTGATTAGCGATCCGCTGAATCCGCTTCCGCGTAACCCGCTCTATGGAACTGTAGAAACCAAACTCCGGCGTACTGAACACACGCACACAAGCACGCATGCACCTAAAAAGTAAAGTTTTCAAAAGTCAGTTGTTTGCGAATATTAATAAAGTAAAAAGTGAAAATTTGAAAACTGCTGTTGGTGTTTGTACAATTTTAATAAAGAAAATTGTGAAAAATAGTTTATAGTAAACAGAGGTAAATAAAATTTGGTATATTAAATTAGATTAGTGTGTATATTATCTCTTGAATGTTTATTTCCATTCCTATTGCATTATTGTATTGCAGTATTGTAGTGTTGTATTTTCCTATTGCAATATTGTATTTTCATTGTCCTCCATCCTTAAAATATTTTGTATATTAGCTTTTCAGCTTCTTTTACACACACACACATACACAACACATGCAACGATTACATGTGTGACTGTGCGATCCGCTCGAATTCAGCGGATTGTCGGCGTATCAAAAACGGCGGATCGTCTGTGATTGGTTGCGGAGTTCGATACGCCCGATGCGCGCGTATCGCAATACGCGTCATGGGACGTCATCCTCAGGGTGCAGCGAAATAGCGTAACGCGGAACGAAAGCGGAACCAATCACGAGCGTTCCGCAGTTTCGTTCCGTTTTCAGTAGTTTCTAGCGGAATAGATTTCGCAGATCGCGTAATGTACATATACATCTATACATATACACATGGTATAATAAAAGCTAACTTCAAAATCTTCCTTTATCTCTCAAAAATGAGTAATAACTTGTAATAATTAATAATTTATCTCTGTTTCTGTACTGACCACGTTGCTCTACGCTACCAATTTAACAAAGTATGTGTGTACATACATACAGTTCCGTCATTTTTGTTACGTGGATTTCAAGTCCCTACATCTCCATGGAGCGGAATGAGCGCAAGCAGAACGAGCAAAACGTCTCTAAAATGACTTTTACATATTGTTTTAATCGGTCGTTTTTTATTATCATGTACATAAATATTGAAATGAATGCGTTCTTATTGAAAATATTGATTACAAATGTTAAATAAGTTAAATAAGTTTCAATGCAGTTTTAACCTTTTTGAAATAATGACTCGTGATTGGTTGCGCATTGGCCCGCGGTGCGCAAAATCAATCGTGCGTAAAATCAATTTACTTTCCATCTGCGAAATGATAAAATTTTTTATTAAAAGGGATTATTTTTACCTATGGATTGACTATGGTAAATTCCAATTCAATTGCATTAAAACAGGTTTAATTATAACTTTATGAAATCGTATAATTTCGAATTGAGGTGGAGATATATCATCCAACATTAATCTCGCCTGAAGCGTACTAAATTCGATTTTACTATTTTCAATCGGTTTTAATACCGCATTTTCGGTGCAGAAATCCCGATCGACTCGGATTACATTTTTTAAAATCCGTTTTAATCGACCATTTTCGGCAGGGACGTGACATATACTATAATATCGGGTGCACCCGGGTGGGGATCCAAATCTCTACATCCCCATGCAGTGTAGTCAGATTGCCCACGCTAGCAACACGCAACCGTAGTGGAGGTTGCGTGTTGCTAGCGTGGGCAATCTGGCTACACTGTCCCCATGGAGCGTAACGAGCGCACCGCAGACCAATGCGCAACCAATCACGAGTATACGTGACATATATTATAATATCGGACGCACCCGGGTGGGGAATCGGAACATAGCATAGCGAAAACTGCGGAACGTTCGCGATTGGTTCCCTTCTCGTTCCGCGTTACGCTAATCCGCTGCATGGGTTTGCACCCTCACGGCGACCCACCTCCGGATCATGGGCGTCCTGAGCACGTCATGAGCAGTGATGCCAGAAACGGGTTCCGCGGCTCACGGCTCAGCAATGGAAGGGGTAACGCACACAAGCGCTAACCGCGTACATGTGCCACATGTACGCGGCTCGCGCTTGTGTGCGTTACCCCTTCCATTGCTGAGCCGTGAGCCGCGGGACCCATTTCTGGCATCACTGGTCATGAGCACGAATCCGTGACGTCACTTCGCTCACGAAAAACGCTCTCTGAGCGGAAATGAATGAATCGGACCGACAATGAGCGCGCTAATAGCGCTGTGAGTGTGTTTCGGACCGCAATCATAAATTAAAAGTTAAAAGTCAAATGTCAAAAATTACAAAAATCTATTTATTTCGTATATTAATATCATGTGTGACTAATTAAGTTTAGCATGTGCAAGCATGATGGTAGCAGAATAATTTTACTTTCATTTTCTTTTTTCTCTGTCAATCAGTTTGATTCCATTCGGTTATATTATTACACAATCGTAATTGGTATTACATATATTTCATTATATTTCAATGCGTTACAACGCACATATTATTACATATTATTAATCTAGACGTTAAAAATCATATGTAAAGCGTCCATTTATATTTTTTTATTATATGTAATTTGTGTGAATTCCGAAATTACCTCATTCTATTCCTTATCCAGAGGCCTTCTCCTTTTCCTCATTTCGCTAATCTCTTTGTTTTTTTGTGTTTATATAAATGATAAGTAATTATACTATTTATAGATTTAGTTGTGCGTGAAGGTACTTGATAGGCACAAAGATAATTCAATAGTCTGTATCACAGAGAGGCTATACTCTCTGGTCCGTATATAATGTGATTTGCAGCAGAATTTCCTACCTTTTCCGCTTATCCAGCAACCCTCACACACCTACATACTTTCGGGTATATTTGCACATTTCCTACATGGATTTAATTGGATATTGCTCGAAATTATGATTGCACGAGGTCTACTTGCGTCATAGAGCTTATATATCTGTACATATTGCGATTTTGTAACTTTTAATGATGTCGCTATTATAACGTGTCGTTACACAGAATATTTGTCAGTGTTATATATTTTGACATGTTAAAAAAGCTCGTATCAACTACACATTAAAGGTACCATTTCATGCGCAGCGTGCTGCCACAGCAATTCACTGCTATTGGTTAAAAATTTGTTACTGGATAATGTAAAATAAATTCCACTATATTTCGCTTCGTCGCTTGAAGTTCAATCAAACGAACAGCAAAGCAGCAAAACTTAAAAAAGACAAAGAGCGATGCGTACCATAAGTCACCAAAGTGCACCAAAGTGGTAAATAGCAAAAAAGTGTGAACAACCGTGATAAAATAAAAAGAATGACATCAAATAATGTATAAAGATGTATTTATCATTATTAAATTGTATATAATTGTAGATAATTTGTGTATATATGTAATATATATATATATATATATATATATATATATATATATATATATATATATATATATATATAGTTGTTCTTGTAACTAAAATACATTGAAATAATTGAAATATTCAAATTTGTTTCTTCTTATAATATCGTTTTTCTTTTGAAGTTTCACTGGCCCAAGTTACAATTGCATTAGCTGCTGCAATTGCAATTTTTTGTTTTTTCAATGTTTCAACATTATTTGTTTGAATCACTTGCTCACATTTTTTGTACTACTGATACAATTTTTGATTGTACGACATTATCAAATTAAACAAAACTGTTAAAATTAAATTCAAGTGATTTCAAGGTTATAATTTAATGTTATTAAGCAACTGTGCTGCTGTTGCCGCTACCACTATATCTTTCCATGAGCAGCAAATATGCTTTAGTAAATTTTGATCACGTGATTGTTTTGCTGTTGCAGCATGCTGCATATGAAAAGCACCTTTAAGATTGAAGATTAAAAATTGGAATTTGACTAAACAAAACAAAAGAATCTAGAAGAAGCCTGGGGCCATATTCTCGAAAAATATCGCATACGATATTTGTCATTGCGCAACTAAAACGTATCGGAAAATAACTGAGTACACATTTTATGGAAAATTGTTTCCCGGTGCATTTCGTTCAAACTTTCGGATTTTGCAGTTTGTGTGGTGATGAGCAAAAGTCTCAATAGGCATAACTTTCTAGGATCAATAGTTTGCAGAAAGCGTTGAAAGTTGATTTTTACTGATTGTTTTGTTGACTCTTTTGTAAAAATTATCGTCTTTGCAGATCTTTGAAAATTTCAACAAGTAAAACATTCCAAGAGTCATCACGTGGAGGTGTCTGCAATTCGAATTTCACTCAAACCTTCTCAATCACTCAGCTATAAAGACTAAGGGTGTTTTTTTAGCAAGTTACACAGATGACACAGGCTGTGTTCCAAAATTCACTATCAGTACTGGAAATCTATAATTCACGTAACATATATTATAGATTTCCAGTACTGGCAGTGAATTTTGGAACACGGCCACAGTGTAATACAGTATCATACAATTGGCTATCAAATAGAGAATTTTTAAAGTCCCGAAAATTTCTTTATTTGGTAGTCAATCATTGATATTGTGATGATATTGTGTGTTACAATGTGTCATATCTGTGTAAAATGTTGGGAAACCCCTAAGTCCTATGTTGGAAGACCCTAAATTATCGCTTAATCATTAAATTACAGTTTTATTAGCTGCATCTTGGCTCTATTTTTCATACAGAATAAGATTAGAAAAAATGGAGATGAGATTTAGATTTGAATGGCAATGCGTTATTTGGCGCTTCATCTAATTCGTGGCAATAGCTACAATAACAGCGCTACATCATTATTATTCATGGCGCTCGGATGCTATCTTATATCCTAGAATGGACCAGCTAGCATAGGCGCGCTAACTTCTGAATTCTGATTATAAAATGTTGAAGTAAGGCCATTGTTCGAACTTTTCAGTAGTTACACAAAACTTATATGTATATGCTTATACATATACATATATTGTGACGGTAGAACCGTCACTGTACATAGGACAATATATATATATATATAGATACGCATGGCCCGCTTATTTCACCCCGTTCTATCCATCCCATTGTCTCACTCTCCGCAAGCGCTATCTCTCTCGTGGTGCTCCCACGCGGTACCACCGCCGGACCGACGTCGTACAGTGGGGGACGCCGGCCGGGTATATAAGACCGCCCGGCCGAGGCATCGAGACCAGATCCCATCCCGAGATCTTACCACCGACACTGACCTGCTAACCACTATCCACTACCTCTTGGGGCTACCTCTTGGCGCTACCTCTTGGGAGAAACAAGGTTTCTCTTAGCTCCGCCGGGATTCACCGGCTCTCTGCCACCTTCAAGGGCTGACGTTTCGCCCTGCTCCGCCGGGATTTGCCGGTTTTCCGTTGCCAAGGCAGCGTCCGACGTGACACTCGGCCCTGCCCGCAATACCTGGCCATCCAGCCTGACGCTAGTTCGTAAGCCGACTGTAAATACCGCGCCGTAGAAATAAGTTTACGCGCCGTAGCCAGTAAGTCGTAGGAAGTAAGCAAGTAGTAACCACGCTCGTAGTATACGCACCGTAGGCAATAAGTCGTAGTCAGTAAGCTGATAGTAAGCACATTCGTAGTATACGCGTCGTAGCCAGTAAGTCGTAGTCAGTCAGCTAGTAGTAAGCACGCTTGTAGTATACGCGCCGTAGCAAGTAAGTCTTTGGTAAGCCGTGCCGTCCGACCCACGCAGCGCCGACATATTTTGATATAAAAAATAAAATATCTTGTAAAATATTTAGTTTTCGATAATCTCACCGTAATATTTTTATGTACAGAATAATGAGACAAATCAATTAGTATAAAAAAAATAATTGTTTTTAAGAAAAGGTATGTAATTATTTACAATATATTTTTTAAAACAATTATTTGTTTTTTTCTTTACACTAATTGATTTGTCTCATTATTCTGTACATAAAAATATTACGGTAAGATTATCGAAAACTAAATATTTTACGAGATATTTTATTTTTTATATCAAATAATGTCAGATTAAAATATAAAATAACTCAAAAAGTACTTAATAAAAAAATACTTTATTATAGTGTTTTGGAAAGCTCTCGAGATAAGCTATAAGAATATGCAATAAAAAATAGGGGATTCCATTTAAAAAATTAAAGATGTACTTGACTTGACCTTAACGATGCCATCCAAGGTCAAACCAATGACACCATCTTATGTTCCCCTCAAAACCATACAATTTTTGTTCAAAACGTTTTTCTCTAAAATGCTTAGTTTTTGAAAGAAAAGGGGTGTACGGATGGTTTAGGACACCCTGTATATAGGGTGTCCCATTTTATTTTTGTCAGTCAAATATCTCGATATCACGTAGTTTTAGAAGAAAATGTTTTAGACGGAAGTTGTATGGTTTCAAGGGGGACATAAGATGGTGGCAATGATTTGACCTTGGATAGTCATTTGAAGATCACGTGAAGGTCACCTTCAATTTCTTAAATGGAACCCACATTTTTTATTGCATATTCTTGTAGCTTACCTCGAGAGCTTTCCAAAACACTATAATAAAGTATTTTTTCATTAAGTACTTTTTGAGTTATTTTATATTTTAATCTGACATATTTGGACATAAAAAATAAAATAACTCGTAAAATATTTAGTTTTCGATAATCTCACCGTAATATTTTTATGTACAGAATAATGAGACAAATCAATTAGTATAAAAAAAATAATTGTTTTTAAGAAAAAGTTAAATATTTACAATGTATTTTTTTAAACAATTATTTGTCTTTTTCTTTACATTAATTGATTTGTCTCATTATTCTGTACATAAAAGTATTACGATAAGATTATCGAAAACTATATATTTTACGAGATATTTTATTTTTTATATCAAAATATGTCAGATTAAAATATAAAATAACTCAAAAAGTACTTAATGAAAAAATACTTTATTAGAGTGTTTTGAAAAGCTCTCGAGATAAGCTATAAAAATGTGCAGTAAAAAATGTGGGTTCCATTTAAGAAAACATCGATCACATTAACTTGGTCTTGAAAAGGTCACTGAAGGTCAAGTCCATATTTTCATCATGTGGCCTTCTCGAAACTACGCAACTTTTGTCTGAAACGTTTTTGTCTATCGGGCTCAGTTTTCGAGATATTCGTGTGGATTGATTAAAATGAATCACCCTGTTTATATATATACAGGGTGGTCCTCGTAACTGTCGCCACGATTTTTAAGGCACTTACAATAATCTGACATAAAAAAGTCATAAACAGAAATTTATCAGTTTCTAACCGGCAATAAATTGCAATAATAAAAATTGACCAAACATTTTTTTTTCCATAAAAAAGCAAGGTCACCTTCAATTTTTTAAATGGAACTGCCTACTTTTTATTGCATATTCTTGTAGCTTATCTCGAGAGCTTTTCAAAACACTATAATAAAGTATTTTTTCATTAAGTACTTTTTGAGTTATTTTATATTTCAATCTGACATATTTTGATATAAAAATTAAAATATCTCGTAAAATATTTAGTTTTCGATAATCTTACCGTAACACTTTTATGTACAGAATAATGAGATAAATCAATTAGTTTTAAAAAAAACGAATAATTGTTTAAAAAAATACATTATAAATAATTACATACTTTTTCTTAAAAACAATTATTTTTTTTTTACTAATTGATTTGTCTCATTATTCTGTACATTAAAGTATTACGGTAAACTTATCGAAAACTAAATATTTTACGAGATATTTTATTTTTTATATCAAAATATGTCAGAATAAAATATAAAATAACTCAAAAAGTACTTAATGAAAAAATACTTTATTATAGTGTTTTGAAAAACTCTCGAGATAAGCTACAAGAATATGCAATAAAAAGTAGGCAGTTCCATTTAAAAAATTGAAGGTGACCTTGCTTTTTTATGGAAAAAAAAATGTTTGGTCAATTTTTATTATTGCAATTTGTTGCCGGTTAGAAACTGATAAATTTCTGTTTATGACTTTTTTATGTCAGATTATTGTAAGTGCCTTAAAAATCGTAGCGACCGTTACGAGGACCACCCTGTATATACAGGGTGTTTCATTTTAATCGCCCCAGGCAAATATCCCGAAAAATATGAAAGATATGGAAAAACGTTTCAAACAAAAGTTGTTTGATTCGAAGGGGGACATAAGATGGTTTCATTGGTTTGACCTTGAGTGAACGTGCCAAGGTCATATGGAGTTCAACTTTATTTTTTAAATAGTGTCCCCTATTTTTTATTGCATATTCTTATAGCTTACTTCGAGCGCTTTTCAAAACACTATAATTAAGTATTTTTTCATGAAGTACTTTTCGAGTAACAAGGCTTGAAAGTTACAATTCCGCCGACATTAGCATTACCTAAGGTGCACCGCGTGAAGGTTGCCCAGTCGGATTTACACCTCTTTTGTGCTGTGCGTGTGTGCGTGCGTGCGTATGTGTGTGCGTGTAAGCAAAAGATTAAATAAAAATATATTTATTCAAAATGTTCGAAGTGTCACCAAAAATGTTAGCCCGCGTCCGAAAGTGTTTTCGTAAAATTATTTTAAAATGTATTTAAAATGTATTTTAGTATTGTGTACTTCATTTTAATCGCCCAGGTTGTTATCTCGTAAGGTAAGCAAGATAGCGAAAAATGTTGCATATAAATGTTTTAGGGTTCCGAGGGAGACATAAGGTAATAACATCGATCTTTCCGTAAAGGTCGTTTTTCAAGGTCAATTTTATTTTTTTAAATAGCAGCACTTATTTTTCGTTGCATTTTTTGGTTATAATTTTTGGAAACATTTTTTGTATCTTGATATTTTTTTGTAAAACTAATAGTTTTTGAGATTGGATTCAAAGAATAAAAAATCGTAATTTTAGGTCAGATCAAAATCAACTTTATTCTTAAAAAATGAAAACTATTTTTTATTGTACTTTCGGATTTATCTAATTAAAATTAATGTTTTTGATACCTTAACAATTTTTTACAAAATCAATAGTTTCCGAGATATTTGGACTAAAAATTGCGATTTTTACGAACACTAAAGCGCGCTGCCCTTTCATTTCAGGAGAATGCCTAGAACGCGTTTGAAGTATTCGGAGGATCGTCGAAGCTTGACTTTTACGAAATAATGAAGCAATCACAGCGCCCTTTTTCAGTATAGACTACTACCATAAAACACTTTCATTAGGCTGCCATTCAGCTGATGCTTTTTAGTTAAAATCGACTCGAGTTGGCTAGTTATTAGAGTAAATTTATTTTATTCCCTTTTGTTAATTGTTATTATCAACATGGCAGATTACCCGTCCTCAGAAATTGTTGATATGATTGGTATTTATTATGCCGCTGATAATAATGCTAGAGAAGCAGCTCGTCAATATCGAGATAAGTACCCGGATAGACGATATCCCGATCATAAAGCAATTTTGCGTTTAATAGCTAGAGCGCGTACGGGACAGATGAAACGCAAACATTCTAAAAAACCATTAAATAACGACGATGCTATTATCGTAACTATATTAGGAATGGTAATAATGAATCCGCACATTAGTCAACGTCAAATTAGTCGTGATTTAAATATGTCTCCTGCGACTGTAAATAGAATTTTACGTGGCAATCACATTCATCCTTATCACATTTCACTTAATCAGGAGCTTTCTGATAATGATAAAGTTCTTCGTGTCACATTCTGCAGGTGGGCTGTAGCTCAAATTCAGCTCGATCCATATTTTTTTCTCGTGTTATGTTTAGTGACGAGGCTGCATTTGAGAGCAATGGCATACTGAATCGGCATAATAGCCATTATTATTCTGATATCAATCCGCACTAGGTTCGTCATGTAGATAATCAGCATCGGTGGAAGATGATAGTTTGGTTAGGTGGTATTTTAGATAGTCATATTGTTGGACCCCACTTTTTTGATGGTAATGTTACAGGGGAATCATATTTACGTATACTACGAGATGTGTTGCCAAGGATGTTACAGTTTGTCGATGAAAATACAGTCCAACGTATGTGGTTGCAACAGGACGGTGCACCACCACACTACGCACACCCTGTAAGGGACTTTTTAAATTTAACTTATCCGCGCCGTTGGATTGGACGAGGTGGTCATGTAGCACGGCCATCCAGATCACCAGATCTAACATTACCAGATTTTTTCTTATGGGGCTATTTAAAAAATACTGTTTATACCAGGTTATACCGCACTTACCATAGCTGAAGACCTAAAGGACCGCATCAGACGGGCGTGTAGAAGTATACCAACCATCGTTCTCAGAAAAACAGTCGATGCATTCGAAAAATGGTTGCAATTATGTATCCAATAGAATGGTGGTACATTTGAGCATTTGCTGTAGACCAAAAATACATTCAATATGACTTCGATGTGATCCTACAGAGTCAATTGGTCTTGCCTTCACTGGCCGGCACACCTTGGGTAATGCTAATGCCGGCGGAATTGTAACTTTCAAGCCTTGTAACTCAAAATGTTTCATCAAAAAATACTTAATTATAGTGTTTTGAAAAGCTCTCGAGGTAAGCTACAAGAATATGCAATAAAAAATGGGGGTTCCATTAAGAAAACATCAATCACATTGTCTTGGCCTTAAAAAGGTCACTCAAAGTCAAGTCCATATTTTCATCATATGTCCCTCTCTGAACCCTACAGCTTTTGTATATAAAACATTTTTTTCCATTTTGCTTACTTTACCAGATATTTGCGTGCGTTGATTAAAATGACTCACTCTGTATATGTTCTAAGGTGGATGATGGGCATCTCTTTCTAGTATTATTTGGTTGGTCCATGGCATGTCACATGACATCATTCTCAGTTTTACTATTTTTGCTACAAACCACTGAACGTTGTACATATGTATATATGTATGTATGTATGTCTATACATATGGGGGTCTATTACGGTTCTTGAAACAAGGTGAAAATGATAAAAGTGAACAGATTTACTAGATTTCGACAAATGAAATTGTAAATACTCTAGTGAATTTCTTTACTTTTGTAATTTTCACTTCGTTTTAAAAACCGTAATAAGCCTCAAGGATACACAATCGACTCCCAGTATTGAAGCCTATACGTATGCATGGCGTCACCGAGTCAATGTTTTTAATAAGGTTTTACATCGATAAAAAGAGATGCCAGTCATCGAAATGCATCTCTCTCTCGGCAAGATAGTGGCGACAGCCAAACAATGGGATCAGTGGCTCATTCCAGTATGTATAGAGTTCAGTGCGATCGCTAGAAGCGCAACGAAGCTTTGGAAGGACCGCGCTACAAATGACAACGGTTATGTACGAGCGGTATATAACGCTAGATTCTCACGTTCTACCCACCGCATATTAGTGGCTGTCCTCACTGCACGTATATCCTCGTGCAAAAATTGGCCGATCTTTTTTAATTAATCTCTTAAAAATGTTTTTTTTCGAGATTTGAGAAAAATGTTTCAAATAAAAGTTGTAGGGTTTTAAGTTGCGCATTAAGTAGCAATATTTTAGTGTGACTTTAAATAGCATTGTTAAGGACACGTAAAAATCACTTTCGGATAATATTAATGGCGATACTGTACCTTTCAAGGTACAGTTTTATAACTCGGAAAATACTTAATGGAAAGGAACTTTATTATAGTGTTTTGAAAAGATCTCAAGAAGGGCTCTAAAAATATGCAATAAAAAATAAGGGATTCTATTTAAAAAATTGAAGATAACCTTGCCCTGATCTTGGCGACGCCATCCAAGATCAATTTGATAAGATCAGTAAATAGATCTTTTTAAACTCTACAACTTTTATCTGAAAAATTTTTTTATAAAACTTATATTTTTCGAGATATTCCAAGATGGCGACCTTTTTTATACACTGTATATGCACATATATGTATACACAAATATAAAATTCACAAAAAATGGGCGCTAGTTAATCTTGTTATTACTACTTTCTACCCCGAGAGGCCAGAAAGCATTTTCAAGTCTTAGGCCAGTGGCACATAGAAAAACTTAAGCAGTAAGACTTAAGACTTAGGAATTTCATCTATACGGAATTTTCAGCGTTGCTTACGTTTCAATATGGCTGCCTTACTGTTCGATCGTGATTGGTCAACTCGCTTACGTCTTAAGTCTTACTGCTTAAGTTTTTTTATGTGCCCGGACTCTTATCTCGACCGTAAAGCAATACGTTACAAGAACAAAAGGATAGCGCGCTTGTCGGTACTTGTTTATCTCCCAATAATCGCGTCCGTGTGCTCAATATATCAGTTTTGTGCTTACACGGACATTATGCATATATGCGATGCAAGAGAGACAAGAACGGCGCAATCATTTTTTTGTCAAGTGATCAATGTACTACTATAAAAATTTTTACATGAATCGCTCCTTACATATAGATCTAGTGATATCCTTTCTTTTCCTATGTAACCTTAAAGAAGTCATTCATACAGCACAGAACGTTGCAGCAACATTGCAGCAATATTGCAATATTGTAGCAACATTGCGGCAATGTTACAATGTTGTTGCAACGTTCTGTGCTGTATGGGCAATTGCCCACACTGTATGAGCAGTATGAAACTTTTTTACCATATTCCTCACAAAGTTAATTTTTCGCTGAAGAACCGAATTTTGCATTTTAATTTTCAAAACATTTATAATAAATAAAATACAACTCATGGCTAACTGCACCTAACCCGCCATGAGTTATACATTGTTTATCAACTCATGAAATTTTATTTTTACTCTTTATTCCAAAAAATCACTCTTTACCAAAAAACTTACGATTCTACTGACTGCAAATATTGCAGTTATAATATAATTTTCTTCGTATTTTGGCTGTAACATAAGAAAATAAAATCCGTAATTCACAGCCGGCCGACAGAGACTATGTTTATACGTCACTCCTAATTGGGTTTAATAACATCAGTAGTTCTAAGGCTGGCCAACAGTCATTCAATTCTTCAGAGAAATAGTTATGATTGGCCAGTTTTACAACTACGGACGTTATTAAACTCGATTAAGAGCCAATTTCACCAAGTCCGGTTAGATGAACCGACGGTTAAAATTAGCAGGGTGGCCAACAGAAAATAGAGGTGAAGGAAAATCAAGCATTCATATCATTTCAATTGGAACTCTGCTAATTTTAACCGTTGGTTCATCTAACCGGACTTGGTGAAATTGGCCCTAAGGGTGCCGTGTAACAGAGCTTATTGACTACGTTTACACGTCACCTCTAATCCGGTTTAATAACATTTGTAATTTTAAAACTGGCCAATCACAACTATCATTGATTACATTGACTACGTTTACACGTTATCCTTACTCAGGTTTAATAACATCCGTATTTCTAAGGCTGGCCAATCGCAGTCATTCCATTCTTCAGAGGAATAGCTGTGATTGGCCAGTTTTACAACTACGGACGTTATTAAACCCGATTAAGGGCCAATTTCACCAAGTCCGGTTAGATGAACCGACGGTTAAAATTAGCAGGGTGGTTACTTGAAATGATATGAATGCTTGGTTTTCCTTCACCTCTATTTTCTGTTAGCCACCCTGCTAATTTTAACCGTCGGTTCATCTAACCGGACTTGATAAAATTGGAACTAAAGGCCGTATTACACTACGGGTTGCGGGTTCGGTTGCGATTGGGGATACATTTGACTATTGCGGATTGATCAATCAGCCGGCAAGCTGCCTTGCTTTGATTGGTCAATCTGCAACTGTCAACCATATCCCCAACCGCAACCGAGCCCGCAACCCGTAGTGTAATACGGTCTTAAGGGTAACGTGTAACAGTAATCATTTACACGTCACCTTTAATCGGGTTTAATAACATGCGTAGTTTTAAAACCGACCTATCACAGCTATTTCTCTGAAGAATGGAATTACTGTAATTGGCTGCTTTTAGAATTACAAATATTATTAAACCGGATTAGAAGTGACGTGTAAAAATAGTCACAGTCTCTTCTATCGACCTCCCTCCCTTCTTAATGTTCTCTGTAGACATTATAGCTCCTAAAAAGTTGTGCCCATTGAGACTTTTGCTCAGCGTCATATGAATTATAGAATTCTAAAGTTCGAAAAAAATTCACTGGGAGACAATTTTCTGTAAGATGTATATGGGTCCTTTCTTCTAATTGGTCAAATCTCAATCTTCAATCTTTAATCTTAATGCATAGTAATCTGATACGGGTTTAACAACAGCATCATCGTTATTAAAAGTTATAGAATCGCAATATTTTAAAAAGGCGTCTTGTAATTATAATTGAATAACCAACACAGTGTATAAGTATACATAGTAACATAGACTTCTATATATGTATTATACTAGACTGCTAACACGGCTGGGTCTTAATTGGTGAAATATGATGCAAGGACAGCCATTTTTTTTTCTATGTGGGCAGAATGTCATACCGGGTATCGTAGAATTCGATATGCCGTGTTTCTCGATAAGACGTGATAGCAAATGTACATTTTAAAGTAAAAATAAAACAGTGAAGAATATCAAGTGTATATATAGTGCACATATAAAAATAAAAAATAGGCCAATGACTCGTAATATACTTGGTTGTCTAAGCAGATATTTTAAAGAAAAAAATATCAAATTTTTGCAATAAATACTAATCTTTTTCTCTTATTTTTTTAAAAACTTAAACTAGACTTTTCTCAAGAAAAATATAATTTTTTACTTAAATTATATTTTCATGTATTGTTAAATACGTATAAAATATTTAAAAAAATCAATTTTTATACAAAATATTGCAGCCCTCTTTTCAAAGATAAGTGTCAATGGACAGCTTGGTATATGGTTTTATAAATAATGCACAATAATATAATATTTTAGTTTCTAATGCGCATGCGTCGGTCATCTGACTGAAGATATGAGGTTCGTTCCACTTATAGTTTGCAACGCAATTATTCGTTCATTTGTCAACGTGGTAGTAAGTGGAACAAATTATAAGCGTCATGAAATCGTGAACATGGCGGAGATTGTGATTGCTACTACCGTGCAAATATTAATGAATTATTCCTCGAAAAGTTCGAATTCGAGTTCGGATGATGAATGGCAATTAATAGAAAAAAAAACGATCTGTTGTTGCGCGTTGATTATGAATTTAAAAACTATTTTAGGTTAGTTATTAAATTGTTTACCATTAGTATTAGTTAAATTCCTAAGTAATTATTTATGTAAAAAATAATTTTAGTATCAAATGTAATTTTTATATTGAATTTTACAATGTTTTCATACTATTATTTATCTAATTTGAAATAGTAATTACTGGAAAGTATAATAATTAATAATTAAGTATAATTATTAATAATTATTAATTTTGTTATTAATAATTATTAATAATTATATATTAATTCATAATAATTAAGTTACTTTTTCCATTTTTATGCATGAAAAACTAGAATATGGAAGCGCGCGAAACAATTCTTGAATCTGTAACGTCAAACGCTCACGCCGACCCACCTCCTTAGCACGACCGTTGTGAACGTTCATTTCAATGGTCTGAAGTTGACTACTACAATGCCCGGTGAATGTAGCGGTCGTCAAATGGAACGGCATAAAGGACAATCTAGGCGTTGCGAACTACAAATGGAACGCACCCATGGCTGTGCCTATCGCATTATAATAACCAAAGAGAATTAGATAGAGTGGAAGGTCCCATAAGAGCGTAATGTATTTTTGCGTATACAGTTTTCAGTGCCCTCTCGTGAGTCTGATGCCCTAAGTGTATATCTCTCATTCCCGATATTACGCGATATAGAATTCGTATTGATGGAAGCATTTCATGCAATCAATGTCACTTTTTGATCAAAGTGAAATGTGTTACATAATAAATTTTAATAGTTGCGATCGAATTTGAACAAGAAGAAGCTAAGTAATTGGGCATCAGACTCGGTAGATGGCATTGATCGCTGTATACGCTTACCTTCCACTCTATCTAATCCTCTTTGATAATAACTATCCTCACAATTTATTGAGACCAATCAAAGCTCTGTTTCCAATTTAAGCTCTGTTTCAAAATAGCGACGGGTCATGTGATAACTACATCAAAGTGCGGACAGTTTATGGTACGTTCAGAAGTATCACCCGTATGCAAACGAACGTCGTTCTATCTTTGTTCAACTTTTAGTAAATAATAAAGATAGAACGACGCTCGTGTACACACGGGTGATGTTTCCGAACGCAGCCTTAGTGCCATTATTGTGTATACTTGTAATGTATAACCGATCTGAATAAAAATTTAATAAATTTTTTGTCTTTTGATTGGAATAAGATTAATGCTCAAGCATGGGCGCAATGCCTGATACAGTAATAAATATACACTATACGATATATGTGAAATTGTCGGCCATTTTTTAAATCTCATTCCGAGCATGCGCTTCATAAAAAAAAGGTAGAAAATACCTTTCCCCCTCTCTCTCCTTTTTCTCACCTAACCATTTTTCTCCCTCTTCCCTTTTCCCTTCCCCCTCTTTATCCTCCTATCTCCCTCTCTCTCTATATATATATAAGGTCTATGACTTGCGTAAACTCGTAGTTTGCAAATGTCGCTTACGGAATGTGCGCGCAATTATTGCGACGGGTAAGACACTTGCTACATTAACGTCGATGACGTTGAGATTTTCTAATTGGAATGAAGGAGGATTGAAGTCATTAAAATTCAACAATGATCTCTGTTTGTTCAGCGCAACTCGTTTCAGATCCGACTTTCTCATAATTAATGATCGTCATGTTTTTCGTTGTTCTCGGAACTCATTTAGGCTTACTTTGTTTATCACGCGTGGATCTCGATAGGATCGACAGACGGCCCGATGATGATATGGAGGACATTCCGATTACAACGGCTATTCACGAAGATAGTGGACGACGTGGACTGAATGCGTGCATCTTTCCACATTCTTCTTTAATGGTATGGTTGATTTTTGCTTTTATCGGTTAAGATGCTGTACTTCTATTACTTGTCGCCGCCCCTGGGAAATGTATAGGGAATACATCTAAAAATCTAGAGGTTGATCAGCCGAGCCTTCAAGATCTTGAGCAGAATCGGTATCATCATCTTCATCATCATCGAGATCTACACTGTTGGTCTTGAGTCCACCGCTGCTGATCTTGTTTACAATCATGTCTGTAAGGCAATTTATTTGTTTTGAGACATAAGTGCATGCTTCACAGAAAGAAATACATACAAGGTGTTCCGTGAGGGAACCAACAAACATTTATAATGTATCCCAAACAATAAAATTTATAATTTAACATAATTTAACATAAATTTATAAATAAACATTTATAAGCTCATTCTAAGCAATAAAATTGATGTACACTATACTCAATTTGGCTTAGTTATCGAGATATAGACAATTTTATTATTATTGTAACTGACAAAAAATAACAGACATTTATAATTTTTGTGATTGTATCTCTTAGTCATATTTATCTAATTCATATTAATTATTTTAAATGTTTACCTTTTATTTGCGAACATATTGCTGTTCATTATATCATAGACCGCCGCCAATTAATTTACTTAAGTTCAATGCTAATACTATCTATGGCCTCTCTATTATTCTATTAACTAACAGTAAACAGATCTCATTGCTCATACAGCACAAAACATTTCAATTACATATTGCAGCAAAGTTACAATTTTGCAAGTTGTAACGCAATATTGTAGAGACATTACAGGAATATCCCAGGTAGCAAGGTGTCGTCATTATAACATTATTTTAAGGTCATTTCTCGTCATATGACGTCAGTCGACTAAATAATAACGTAATACAGACGTGATATTTTTGACGACATATTATCGTCACAGAAATAACGTCATTTAATCGTCTTTTTAAGGTTAGTTACTGATCAATTAAGTAATTGTAATGTTGTTAAAATACGTCAATATTAAAATTATCGTATTTGTATAAGGAAAATAATAAATATTTTATGATACTTATAAAGTTTACATGACTTTCTGTTCAAAACCCTTGAAAATACGGTATTATTATATTACAAAACTATGAAATATTGTTTAATATTAATAATTGAATTTGATGTGCATGTTTATCTATATCGAAAATTATTATTTATTTAATATTTCATGAAAAATGTTACTGCGCGCAACATTTCAAAACTTTACAAAAAGATAGTTCATACTTCAGCCGCTAGTTCGTTTATTTACCGCTATGCGACGCGCGATGCGCATTATCTTGCATTTGAGTTTCAGTCATGAAAATTATATAAAGCTTCGAGCAACTGGCAGGAGATTAAAAATGTATTTATTTCTATCAGTTTAATTTCTGATGCAATCCCAATATAGGGAATTCAGATATTTGACTGATAATTTTAAAAGTCGATCAGATAAATGTCCGATAAAATTAAAATCATCCGTTTATATACTGGGTGTAACTAAACAAACGCATATGGACAATGCTATCAGATACAGAACAACAATTCAAATAGAAAAGTCCTGAACCATTTTTTGATTTGAGCTTTCTTTTCGTTGTTATATGATGTTAAAGTTAACTAATCAGCGCCTGTCTACAACGGAAAACAGAGAAGGTACGACAGGGGTCGGAGTAGCGGGACGGCTTTCTGGTGTATAGACAGGCGCTGATTAGCTAACTTTAACATCACATAACAACGAAAAGAAAGCTCAGATCAAAAAATGGTTCAGGACTTTTCCATTTGAATTGTTGTTCTGTATCTGATAGTGTTGTCCATATGCGTTTGTTTAGTTACACCCTGTATATATATAAAATCATATTTATTACATTTGTAATTCCATTAATATATTCTATAATAATTCTATGTTTATTATTCTATTTGATAAAGAGTTAAAAATCCAATGGATTTGTACAATTGAAAGAACGGAAAATTTTGAGAAGTAGCCAAAGTTCACCAATTTTATACGTCATCTTATATTAGAGAAATGTCGTCATTTTATCGTCATAGATAATGACGTCAACGGTCTGTGACTTAGGACCGTCATTCTAACGTCACTTTTACGTCATTTCAAAAGTGAATTTGACGTAACCAATGACTAAAAAATGACGTTATAATGACGACACCTTGCTACCTGAGATGTTGTAAGGGTGAGGTTGCTAATTAATATTCACTTTGTTTTATTTGGCGGTCTTGCATAGTTTTTGAGATATTTAAAAAAGGTTTACCCAGTTATACAATTTTACATGGATTTATAACTTTCTGCGCGAAGCGAGGTCCATCCCATATCGCCTTGTGCTTCGGACGCGAAACGAGGTTTATAATTAAACGATTTCACATGGGTTTGCAACTTTTTGCGCGAAGCGAGGTCCACTCCATATCGCCCTGTGCTTCGGACGCGAAACTAAATCGGAAATAGGTTTGGGTTAGGTTATATCTTCCAGAAGTGATGCCCCCCGGAGGGGGGGGCGGAACCCACTGTGTTCACGCATATACTTTACAACGCGAAGCGAGGTTCACCCTACAATTGTTGTATGGATTGCCCTTTTTCTGTATAATTACCTTTGAAAGTTACAAATCCATGTAAAATCGTATAACTCGGTAAATTTTTTTCGTTAAATATCTCAAAAACTATACGAGGCCGCCAAATAAAACAAAGTGAATATTAATCAGCAACCTCACCTTTACAACATATGTGAAGGTCAAGGTCATTGGCGAGATATTTGCTAATGTAAATAATTATCACAATTATTATACTTTTTACCATTTTCTCTTAAAAAATGACTTTCTCGTAGGAATCGCCAAAATTCCTTTTAGGGGCTTTTATTTTAACCTGAAAGGAAGCTTTTCGCAAAGTTTAATCGAAATCGGAGCCGGGCCCTTTTCGGAACTTTATCCGTAAATAATAAAGTAATATTTGTACTACAAATATATATAAACTTCTGACAAAAATTAGAGAAACACTTAATTTTTCTTAAAAAATAGACAAAATTTAGGCAGCTGTAACTTTATTAAAAATGAACGAAATTTAAATATAAAAAAATGTTTTAAAGCTTAAAATCTCTACTTTCAAAAGGACACTATTTTTGAGTTTTTGTGAGTTTGGTAATTTTTACATATAGAAACTACGAGTTGGACAAAATGGGAAATTTTCTTCTCACTTTGTGGACCTGTCATGTGCTCAAAAAAAATCTGTGAAAATGTTCCACTTTCTAATGTGAAAACTTGAAGTTTTCCCTATAAAAACGTTTTTTTAAAATGTTTCTTAAATTTTTTGTTACTGAGTTATCGCGGATTATATAAAAAATAATCATTTTGCCTTTAATTGCTCATAACTCCGTTAAAAATCATCATACGCAATTAGAAAAACAGATTTTTAAAGCTAAAACTTTGGTCTATCGTCTATCGAATGTATAACTGCCAAACTTTTTTTAAAAACATGATGTAGATATGATACAAATGGATGAAAATAACGCAAAAAGTCAAATTTTTTCCTTTTTCATTTTCACTTAGAAAACAATTGTGTAGAATAACAAAAAAAAATTATTTTTCATGTTTTTTTTGTAGTTTCAAGTACCCTGCATTTTAAAAAAATTTGCCGAATAGCTATGAGATTTTTTTTATGGCCACTATGGTTTTATGGTGGATAAAACGTGCAAAAAATTGTGAAATTGCTTAATTTTAGTGATAAAAAAAGGAAAATAAAGTTCAATTGACAATAAAAATATGGTTTTTAGTGCACTGATAGTATACATCATCTTTATTAACTGTCAATAAAAACAAAAAAAAAATTTTTCAGTTTTTTTACCGAAATTTCAAAAAATATTTCTGGCGTTAACATTCTCCAAAGTACATTACAAGGAAGCCGGATTTTTGAAAATTTTGGAAAAAAGAAAAAATTTTGTTTTTGTTTTTGTTGACACTTAGTAAAGAAGCTTTAAGAATCTGTTTTTTGAATTGCGATATGATGATTTTTAATGAAGTTATGAGTAATTAAAGTCAAGATGCTTATTTTTTATTTAATCCGCGATAACTCAGTAACAAAAGATTTTAGAAACATTTAAGAAAAATGATTTTGTAGAGAAAACTTTAAGCTTTCAGGGGTTTTAGGAAGTCGAAAATTGTTGCAGATTTTTTGGGGGGCACGTGATAGGCGGGTGTAACGATTGGACACCGCTCGATTGGACACGTTCGGATTGGACTCAGGGTTGCCATCTCCACATTTAAGTTCACCTGGAGATCGGCAAGCAAAAAAAAGAAAAGAAAAAGATAGAAATAGTTACTAACACTATGCGCTACAAGCTGATTAATTTGTACTATCTATTATTTTTTATATTGCACAAACTTAGGTACACTATCATACATCATTATCAATATACATATATATTTTTGTATCATCTTTACAGATTACACTAACCGAATTTCACTGATTGAAAGAAAATTTGCATCCAAAAATGAATAGAATGCATACATAAATATATTAGTTATTATTTTTTTTAAGTAAAGACAGTGCATTAATAAGAAATATAATTAATGTATATAAAAAAGTTATCAATAAAGGTATCGTAAAAAAATACAGTTTTCTTACGTTAAATAAAGAAATAGATATTATTGGTTCAAATTTTAAAAGAAACAATTCACAATGCAAAACACAATATAAATGATTATAAAAATAGGAAGAGAATAATATGATATATAAAAGACTGCCAAAAAACTGTTCTCTCAACCGCTACTTCGAATAAAGTTATTTTACGATTCGCTTTTGTCGTTTTTCAACAATTTTCAACAACATTTTTAACAGTTGTCGATCGACAATGCTGGCAATAATACGAAAAGCGCCCGCACTTGTCGTTTTGCGTGTCTTACTACACATTCGTTGCTATCATATTTAATATTTATTACAATTCCTGAACCGCGAGAAAAGGGAAATTGTTTATAAATATTAACTCAAATTAAAATATTACTCCAGCGGCCTGGAGATTTTCTTTTTCAGTTGGAGATCTGGAGATTTTCTCTTTCACCTGGAGACTCCAGGCCAAAACTGGAGAGGTGGCATCCCTTTGGACACCGTACTATTAGACACTGCACGATTAAAATGTATAAATTAAGATGAAAAGCACTTGTATTTCACATTATTATTAATACATTACATTGTAATATCATAATGTTCTATTGCAATGTTACTGAGGATGGACATCTTAATTTTACTGCAATGCTGCAACAACATTGTAGCAACATTTTGCAATGTATATGCAATACTCTATTGTTAGATTAAAATATTTATGTAATGTTTCTGCAACTTTTTTGTGTTGTATGAGTGTATACATGAGACTTTAAAAAACTCTAAACAAAAAAAGTCCAGAGGTAATAAGTTAGGAGATCGAGCAGGCCATGATACAGGATCAGTATTACTAACAAGAATTAAATTCTTCATATCTCGAAAACTGAAGCGAATTGACCTATAGTGATACGAATAGTATATAGTATGAATTTTTTTGCTTAGAATGAATTACATAATATATTCTAGAAATTTATCGGTTTCCACGCGGAACACCCTGTATATGTAATTCTATTTACATTTAACTCAAAAATATTATTTCAATTTTATATACATATTGGGCCAGTTCAAATTTCGGTTTGAATTTTCGATAAATGGCTTTACATGCAGCTGAAACAAGAAATATTATTGGAACAAAACCATGACGGATTTGAGTCACATTATTTTTCTATATTTCTTTGGTTTTCTTTCTTTTTTCAACGTTTATCTTGAGTTATATACTATCAGTAAGCGTCAATAATACCTGCATTTTTGGTTTTGCATTACTGGAACAGATACAATATTGTTTCTAATTTCTAGTTTCTAGTTTTATTGTTTCTTCGTAGTCACATCGCGACTATTAGTTCTAAAAATTGGAACAACTTTTTGTAACGATATTATATACAGGATGTTCCATTTTATTTTTGTCAGTCAAATATCACGTAGTTTTAGAAGAAAATGTTTCAGACAGAAGTTGTATGGTTTCAAGGGGGACATAAGATGGTGGCAATGATTTGATCTTGGATAGTCATTTGAAGGTCACGTGAAGGTCATCTTCAATTTCTTAAATGGAACCCCCATTTTTTTACTGCACATTCTTATAGCTTATGTCGAGAGATTTTCAAAACATTATAATAAAGTATATTTTCCTTAAATACTTTTTGAGTTATTTTATATTTTAGTCTGACATATTTTGATATAAAAAATAAAATATCTTGTAAAATATTTAGTTTTCGATAATCTTACAGTAATAATTTTATGTACAGAATAATGAGACAAATCAATTAGTGTAAAAAAAACACAAATAATTGTTTAAAAAAATACATTATAAATAATTACATACTTTTTCTTGAAAATAATTGTTTTTTTACACTAATTGATTTGTCTCATTATTCTGTACATAAAAGTATTACGGTAAAATTATCGAAAACTAAATATTTTACGAGATATTTTATTTTTTATATCAAAATATGTCAGATTAAAATATAAAATAACTCAAAAAGTACTTAATGAAAAAATACTTTATTATAGTGTTTTGAAAAGCTCTCGAGATAAGCTACAAGAATATGCAATAAAAAATGGAGGTTCCATTTAAGAAATTGAAGGTGACCTTCACGTGATCTTCAAATGACTATCCAAGGTCAAATCATTGCCACCATCTTATGTCCCCCTTGAAACCATACAACTTCCGTCTAAAACATTTTCTTCTAAAACTACGTGATATCGAGATACTTGACTGACAAAAATAAAATGGGACACCCTATATACAGGGTGTCCTAAACCACCCGTACACCCCTTTTCTTTCAAAAACTAAGCATTTTAGAGAAAAACGTTTTGAACAAAAATTGTATGGTTTTGAGGGGAACATAAGATGGTGTCATTGGTTTGACCTTGGATGGCATCGTTAAGGTCAAGTCAAGTACACCTTTAATTTCTTAAATGGAATCCCCTATTTTTTATTGCATATTCTCATAGCTTATCTCGAGAGCTTTTTAAAACACTATAATAAAGTATTTTTTCATTAAGTACTTTTTGAGTTATTTTATATCTCAATCTGACATATTTTGATATAAAAATTAAAATATCTCGTAAAATATTTAGTTTTCGATAATCTTACCGTAACACTTTTATGTACAGAATAATGAGATAAATCAATTAGTTTAAAAAAAACGAATAATTGTTTAAAAAAATACATTATAAATAATTACATACTTTTTCTTAAAAACAATTATTTTTTTTTTACTAATTGATTTGTCTCATTATTCTGTACATGAAAGTATTACGGTAAAATTATCGAAAACTAAATATTTTACGAGATATTTTATTTTTTATATCAAAATATGTCAGATTAAAATATAAAATAACTCAAAAAGTACTTAATGAAAAAATACTTTATTATAGTGTTTTGGAAAGCTCTCGGGATAAGCTATAAGAATATGCAATAAAAAATAGGGGATTCCATTTAAGAAATTAAAGGTGTCCTTGACTTGACCTTAACGATGCCATCCAAGGTCAAACCAATGACACCATCTTATGTTCCCCTCAAAACCATACAATTTTTGTTCAAAACGTTTTTCTCTAAAATGCTTAGTTTTTGAAAGAAAAGGGGTGTACGGGTAGTCTAGGACACCCTGTATATACAGGGTGTCCGGAGTTAATCATATCATCCGTCATGCGCAGATAGAGCGGGTTAAACCAAGTAGAAAAGTCCTTTACCATTTTGCGATTTTCGTAATAATTATTGAGAAATTAATTAAAAAAGATCGATCAATTCGCGCGAGTATAAGTGCGCAGTGAGAAAAGAAAACCCAAAAATTTGCGGTCGCTAAGCACGCGACGAAGTTTTGGGAGGAGCGCTCTACAAATGACAACGGTTACGTATGGGCGATAAATAACGCTGGATTTTCGTGTCTTAATAACCACATATCAATGGGCCGTATTTTCTTGCCACATGCAGATTTATAATTATAAATACTCGCGCGAATTGGCCGATCTTTTTTATTTAATTTCTCAATAATTATTACGAAAATCACAAAATGGTAAAGGACTTTTCTCCTTAGTTTCACCTGCTCTATCTGAACACGACGGGTGATACAATTGACTCTAGACACCCTGTATACATTTATATAAACTATATAAAATCATAAAGATATATAAAATTTATATATAATTTTTTATATGTATAATTATTGTTACGTCCTGGCGACTCCACGATTCCTTTCTTCCGCGAAGTTGCGGCAACGATAGTCGATCGGTGATAAAAATAAATCGTTCAGTAAATAGAGCATCTTGCGCCACACATTTCTTTAAACATTTAGTCACTTGTCAATATCTATATCTATGAGTAACCGTGAGAAAGACGAGAGACCGGTAACGAAACCGCGCCGGTCTCCTAAAAATAAATAAAAATCAGTATCCTCGCAATAGAATTTTCCAGCGGAAGAATAAATTGATACCGAAAAGATAATAAAATTCCTTCTAACGAAATATCTGACAAGTACGACTAAATCAATAATGATGAAACTTCTGTAACGAAATATTCAGTAAATACAGCTGCACTAATATTGATAAAAATAATCATAAGAAAGTAAGACTTTTTCTAATCAGATCACGTGCGCAAGGGAAATCTAATGCTCAAAGGACTCTGAACTGATATTGAGATCATCAATCGACGATCACCACGGATGAAAATTCGAAAAGTAAGAGAAACACCCCGCCTAATGAGGACACTAGCACAGTTTTTAATTCGTTAAGGTGAAGAATCCCCACTTCTGCGGGATTTCAATTCGTTGAAGTGTTGGAAGATTCCCACTTTTAGAAATTAGAATACACCCCCGAAAAGAGAGTTATAAAAAGAGGACTCGAAGGGTCATACACTTACTTACTTACGTACTTGCTCTCCAGCCTCGACATAGTCTTATTAAATGCCTTGGCACCGTGGTACGCGAATTAAAATTAATAGTGCTATACCAGTATCCTCATCCGGCATCATCGTTGATCAACCGCAACCAGAGCGACCCGCAAGGTATGAAGCCAGTCTAATAATCAAACCTACACCTTCTATCTACGAAATAAAAAGTAAGTTACATTTATCCATTTCATTTATACTATTAACCCTCGCGATAAATAAACGTTATTACATTACATTACATTCACACTGGTTTCGTATTGAAAATCAGATCCGGTACTATTCATACCCTACCATCCAGCCGAATAGTCATTCGCAGGACTCGGAGGACTCGAGCGCCCGTAGTATGCAAATTTTGCGCTATACACGTTAAAGGGAGCGTCCCGTTTGACCACGTTGATATTGACCACGGTCCCGATTGACCACATTGAGATTGACAACGTTGCGATTGACCACGTTGATATTGACCACGGGCCCGATTGACCACAGTCCCGATTGACCACGGTCCCGATTGACCACGGTCCCGATTGACCACGGTCCCGATTGACCACGTTGATATTGACCACGGTCCCGATTGACCACGTTGAGATTGACCACGTTGATATTGATCACGTTAATATTGACCACGTTAATATTGACCACGGTCCCGATTGACCACGGATCAATACATGTCGTTACTAGGGCATGTACTTTGCAAGTTGTAAAGCAAGGTCCATTGTGTCTGACTGGCGGAGGGGGTGCGGGAGGGAGGGACGAAGGCCCCCCTTGCACCCCCCGCATGTGTGTGTGTGTGTGTGTGTGTGTTACATGGTTTTTCAATCGGGACCGTGGTCAATATCAACGTGGTCAATCGGGACCGTGGTCAATATCAACATGGTCAATCTCAACGTGGTCAATCGGGACCGTGGTCAATATTAACGTTGTCAATCGGGACCGTGGTCAATTGGGACCGTGGTCAATCGGGATCGTGGTCAATCGGGACAGTGGTCAATGGGGACCGTGGTCAATTGGGACCGTGGTCAATATCAACGTGGTCAATATCAACGTGGTCAATCGCAACGTGGTCAATCTCAACGTGGTCAATTGGGATCGTGGTCAATATTAACGTGGTCAAACGGGTGCCACTCTACGTTAAACCATCACAGTAGCCGCCGAACCTACTCTCCCTCCCTCGCCAAATTACTCCTCCCACAGCTACTCCCCCATCTACTTCCCCGAGCATATCACTCCAGCCACCGAACCTCCGCTTTCCCCACGTACCTTCTCCTCCCTATTTACAATCCCCCTGAATAATTCACCCCCTTCTTCCCCGCAGTTTTCGGAATCAGACGATTTCGAAAAGGCTATAGAGGAGTTCTGCAACGAACTACCCGATCTAGAGTCCGATTCATCCTACCAGAATTAAATTAAACCGAGATATCTCCCTTCGTTCTCTTTCTCCATGATTCCATATTTCCTTTCTCACTCACACACGCACACATGTTTTTTTTTTGATTAATTAAATCTTCATATTGTATTAACCAGTCAGAACCTAAAATTAACGATAAAATCATTCCCTTGCATTCTGACTGATGCCCTCCGTATTAATGTAACACCCGCTAATTAACACACACACACACACATACACACACACTCACACATACTCAGAAAAAAAACCAATATTATATTTTTGTTTTTATTATATAATCATGTATTCCTATCATCTATTTTAAAAAATGAATAAATTTATATTTTGTTAATTAAAATTAAAGTAACCATTTATTAACCCCTCACTCACTGCTAGACAAAGATCGCACTTTGTCCCATCCCGCGTAAAAGAGATTAAATTCTCTGACCAAAAAGGGATTGCCAAGCGAACTTCCGAAAAACAGTGTAATAGCGACCCGAACGGTCGTTTACCTGATTTTCGGACCGTCAAGTTTGTTCGACTCGATTTTAACGTAACCTCGAGACGTTTGACTTCGGGATTATAAAGATAGTGGTTGCGCCCTTCCGTCGACTCACCCTTCCTCGAGTCTGGACGTAACATACTGTTCTTTAAATTTTGGGGGCTCAGCCGGGATTGTAATGTGCGATCTTTTAAACTGGAATGAGTAAAGGGACAAGAGGTACAGCTGATAAAGATGAAGTAGAACGAAATTTTCAACTTGCTCAGGAAACATACAATCGAACAAAAACTAACAAATCAGGAACACACCACACTTCTATTCCTAATAAATCCATTACTAAAAACATTAATTTTTCATTAGACGAAACGGTAATTGAAAAAGATTTCGAAAAGGGTTTAGCGAAACTAACTTCGCCGATACCTATAATAAGACTATTTTACCTGAATTTAATAAATCTGAAAAAACGGAAAGCTCGTGCGGTACCGGCGGCAACATGACTCAAAATAATCCTTTCGCTACTTTGAAATATGCGGTCGAAGCCGTCCCTTATTTTGACGGTTAAAACATTCCATTAAATTATTTTATCAAGGGATGTGAAGAAGCAAAATCTATGTTGCCTGAAGTGAGGCTGAACCACAGTTTACCAAAATAATAAGAACTAGGATAATAGGTGAGGCTCGCCGAACTATACAAGACCAAGATCTTAATAGCGTTTCCAAGTTAACTAAATATTTAAAACAAATTTACGGTCTAGCAAAAAATGTTTATCAATTACAAGGGGAATTGGGTTGTATATATTAAAAGAGGGATGAAGATGTAATTACTTATGCAAATAGAATAAAAATTCTCGGGAAACAAATTTTAGAAGCATATAGAAGTTCGGGAAATGTGTCATCTGACCAAAATATTAAAACATCATTAGAACAGGACATGTGCAAATGTTTTATTAGAGGGCTAAAACCAGAAATTGAGCAAAGAGTTGCAAGAAATTTATTAGATATACAAGAAAGTGCAGCTGACGCTATAAGGATAGAGAGAGAGCTCCGAACAATGACAGATTTACGACAGGGAATAGATAGCATTTCAGGTAGACAAAAAACTAACAGCCTAAGGGAAGTCTGTCAAATCTGTTATAAGAAAGGGCATATAGGTAGTAACTGTAGGAAATATTTACAAACATCTCAACAAGTTAACAACCAAATTGATTTAGGAACCGCGATAGTATGTCAAATTTGTAAAAAACGTGGGCATGGAGCAGAGAAATGCCGCTTCCGCGATCCACAACTTCACCGACCGGTAAACGTAGTTCAAGGAAGAATAATAACTTGCCAATTATGCTTAAAATTTGGTCATGATGCAAAATCTTGCCGACAGAATAATACAACTAATAACAATAAAATTTCGGTAATTTGTCAATGGTGCGAAAGACCCGGCCATTCTGCAAATAATTGCTCGAAGAAACAGGATGAACAACGTTATACGGAAAACAAAGCTCGTGTAACTTGTCAAATTTTCAACAACTTCGGACACATTGCTAAAGATTGTCGATCAAAACTAAACCAGCAAACGGGATCCAGGAATTCTTTATCCTGCCGCTATTGTAAGGAGCAAGGTCATCTTCTCGAAAATTGTCAATTACGCCATGCCAATAACTTTCGACAGAAAGAAAATAATCAGGGAAACTACAACGGCCCCTCGACGTCGGGTGCACAACAGGGGTCCGAACGAGAGCCGCACCCGTCCAAAACTCAGATAGCCAAGTAGACAAGGACAGAACTATCATAAGACCCGTGACTGTAAACCTCGACAAACATAGTCGCGTGCCTACCGTTCTAATCAATATCGACAACTTAGCTACTCGTATAACTTTTATGCTAGACACGGGATCTGATATAATTAAACCTAATATAATTAAAAAAAATCTCGTTCCCGAAGAAATAAATATTAATTACACTAACCTCAAATTGAATGGCATAAATAATTATCCTGTGTACACCTTAGGTGAAATTGCATTAACTCTTTTCGAAATACCGGTTATATTTAATATGGTATCTAACGATTTTCCAATTTCACAATCCGGCATATTAGGAAACGATTTCTTTAAACAAACCTCATCGAAAATAAATTACGCACAAGGGCACTTGGATGTCTCCGGAATCAACATACCTTTCTTATCACCTGAAGCCATTATAGTACCTCCGCGATCCAAATCATTATTTTATGTAAGAATAGAAAATCCAGAACTAAAAGTAGGATACATCCCAAGCCTAAAGGTGGCACATGGAATTTATTTGGGAGACACCATCGTGGAGAACGTTGCTGGAAAGGCATATTTAAATGTTATAAGTACTTTAGATGAAGAGGCGGAAGTACATGTTCCGACTTTGCGCCTAAAACCATTGGGCGAATTATTAGATAACCATGATTCAAAAACCGGGGCTCTAAACAATCCAGAAAAGCCAATGAATAAGGAAAAAGAAGAAACCACTTACGGAACATTTATACATAATAAATACGATTATGAAAATTATATGAATATTGAAAATGAACATGAAAATAAAGATGAAGAAAATATTATTATCAAGGAAATCAACTATGAAGACGAAGAAAAAACCTTAAATCAAGAAGAAAATAAAAATGAAAATAAAATTAAAAAGACAAGATAAAAAATAAAACTGAGAGAAAAAATACAAAAATGAACAATTTAAAAATCCTTGGAGAGAGAAATTACCAAACCTCTCCTGAAAATCCAATACATCCAACCATTCCTGGAGGGGGAAGTTACCAAATCTCTCCTAAAAATTTAATTAATTTAGAAATCCTCGAAGAGAGAAATTACCAATCCTCTCAAGAAGGGAATAATTCTAGGATTTTGGAGGGAAATTTCCAAACCTTGTCAGGAAATCCTAGCTCCGTCGATTGCGACGAGGGAAATTACCAAACCTCACTACGTATTTCGGCAATATCTTATTCCAAAAAGGGGAGAAGTTCTTTATCCTCCCTGGATATCAAATTTCCTAAGGTTGAATTATTTAAAGAAGATAATGATAATGAATTAAAAACCTCTCATGTTACAATAAAAGACCTCCTTGAAGAGGCTCAAAAATATAATTTAAATATTAAAAAATCGAATCAACGAAATCTTAAAAATAAAAATAAACCGTCTTTAAAAATCCTTACATCCTTGTTGAATAAATCTCAAGAAATTTTAGAAAAATTTATGCGAAAACGTAAAACAAGATATAAAACAAAACAAGAAGTTGAAAATTATAATTTGCATAATTGTCTAACAATCTCCGAAGAAAAAGGGAAGGAACGACTCGCCGAAATCATAGAATCGTTACGATTAGAACATTTAAATGAAGTAGAAAGAAAAAGCATTATAAAATTAATAACGGACAGTCAAGATAGATTTCATATTCCTGGAGAAAAATTAACCGCAACTCACATATTACAACATCGAATACCTACTACAGATGACCAACCAATAAACACTCGTCAGTATCGATTTCCGCAAATTCATAAAGAAGAAATAAACAGGCAGGTAGAAGAACTGTTAGAAGGAGGAATTGTAAAACACTAACAATCGGCATATAATACGCCTATATGGATTGTACCTAAGAAAGAAGACTCCAAAGGAAATAAACGATGGAGAATGGTATTAGATTTTCGCGCTTTAAATGATAAAACTATCGGAGATGCATATCCTCTACCGAATATCGTCGATATATTAGATCAATTAGGAGGAGCTCAATATTTTTCAGTATGCGATTTAGCATCTGGATTTCATCAAATAAAAATGAACCGCGAAGATGGTCATAAAACAGTTTCACTACTCCTTTTGGACATTACGAATTTGACCGAATGCTGTTCGGTCTAAAAAATGCTACGGCTACTTTCCAGCGCCTAATGAACTTAGTATTAACGGGGTTACAAGGCAAGGAATTATTTGTTTATATGGACGATATCGTTATCTATGCAATATCTTTAGAAGAACACGAAAGAAAATACAACGCTTTAATGGACTGTCTTCGAGAAGCTAATTTAAAATTACAGCCAGACAAATGCGAATTTTTAAAAACGGGAGTAACTTATCTGGGACACGTAATTAGTAAAAACGGAGTAAAACCAGATCCAAAAAATTAGAAGCGGTACAACGATTCCCAAGACCTAAAACACCTAAAAATATTAAACAATTTTTAGGACTTACAGGATATTACAGACGTTTTATACCGAATTTTTCCAAATTCGCCAAACCATTAACAAATTTATTAAAAACCGACACCCGCTTTGAGTGGACATCCATGCAGGAAGAATCTTTTGAAATTTTAAAACAAAAACTATGCGAAGAACCATGTTCAAGATTGAAATGTTGAATTTAGTCGATAAATTTAAACGGTAAATTCAACCGACAAATCTGAACGGTAAGAGCCGAAATCAAAACACGAGCGAGAATAAACATCGTCGCAATCAGCCGATCGGCGCGTGATCGAGTGATCATAACAAAGAAAAACTGTGACAAACATCTAGATTCTCGAACGTTCGATGCCGAAAATATCCTATTATGGAAATCGGTCGATCGCAAGTCTTACCGGGCGTTAGTCAGTCTGCCGCTGACGACGTTTCGAGCTGGTCGATAGGGGAGCGTCTCGTTTGACCACGTTGATATTGATCACGGTCCTGATTGACCACGTTGAGATTGACCACAGTCCCGATTGACCACGTTGATATTTACCACGGTTCCGATTGACCACGGTCCCGATTGTCCACGATTCAAATTGACCACGGACCCGATTGACCACGTTGATATTGACCACGGTCCCGACTGACCACGGTCCCTATTGACCACGTTGATATTGATCACGTTAATATTGACCATGGTCCCGATTGACCACGGTCCCTATTGACCACGTTGATATTGATCACGTTAATATTGACCACGGTCCCGATTGACCACGGATCAATACATGTCGTTACTAGGGCATGTACTTTGCAAGTTGTAAAGCGAGGTCCATTGTGCCTGACTGGTGAAGGGGGTGCGGGAGAGGGGGCCGAAGGCCCCCCTTGCACCCCCGCATGTGTGTGTGTGTGTTTCATGGTTTTTCAATCGGAACCGTGGTAAATATCAACGTGGTCAATCGGGACTGTGGTCAATCGGGACCGTGGTCAATATCAACGCGGTCAATCGGGACCGTGGTCAATATCAACGTGGTCAATCGGGACCGTGGTCAATCTCAACGTGGTCAATCGGGACCGTGGTCAATATCAACGTGGTCAATCGGGACCGTGGTCAATTAGGACCGTGGTCGATATTAACGTGGTCAATATCAACGTGGTCAATCGGGACCGTGGTCAATATCAACGTGGTCAATCGGGTCCGTGGTCAATTTGAACCGTGGTCAATCAGGACAGTGGTCAATCGGGACCGTGGTCAATATCAACGTGGTCAATATCAACGTGGTCAATCGCAACGTGGTCAATCTCAACGTGGTCAATTGGGACCGTGGTCAATATTAACGTGGTCAAACGGGTGCCACTCGGTCGATAGCAATCAATCATTACTTCTCGAGTAGCATTATCTCGTGTCGTATTCTCGCTCGTGTCTCGCTCACGATCGCATCATATTATCGTGGCAATCAGTTCTTTATGGTTAAATCGTTTAATCGCTTTTTTTTGTTAGTGAAGATTGTTAAATTGTAAGTGGGGAGTTCTCGAGAGCCGCCGATCGTGCACCGCATCGCGCATGTTCTCTGCCTCGCGCTAAAAACCATCCGACGTCCGCGCATAAGATTTCCGTTCTCGCGAGGGCTTCTAGCAAGAAGCCCTTCAAGATTTCCGAAACGCGGAGAAGGGCAGGTCATCGAAGGACATTCAGAAGATTTTCGATCTTAGTAGCGGGACACGTGTCGAGACTTCCTCCCGGTGTTTTTCTAATAAACGTTCTTAAAACTACGCTCACGTGAGTAATCTTTCAACTCCTATTCCTCCAGCGAATCTACGGATTCGCGCTACACATTGCTTCTCGCTCAACTCTGAACGTATCTAAAAGATTCGGACGATCTCGTTGAGGTCGACTCCCGAACAAACCAGTACTACAATATCCAGATTTTTCCAAACCATTTTTTTTAACGACCGATGCATCAGGAATAGCCGTTGGAGGAATATTATCACAAGGAGAGATAAATAAAGACCAACCGATAGCATACGCCTCACGAATCTTAACAGATAACGAATTAAAATACGATACATATGAAAAAGAAGCATTGGCTATTGTATATTGCGTTAAACATTTTCAACCATATTTATATAGAAGGAAATTCACTTTAGTTACAGATCATAAACCTTTGATGTGGTTTAAAAACGCACAAGACGCAAATATGCTAATACTCCGTTGGAGATTAAAATTGGCAGAATATGACTACGATGTTGTATATAAGGCAGGAAAAACAAACGTAAACGCAGACGCATTATCAAGAAATCCTGTAAATATCGAAGAAATAAATTGTAAAATTATAAAAAACAAGAAACTTTTAAACCCAGATAATCCTAAAGATGCACAATTAATTGCCGAACTATTAGAAAAATCCGATAGCGAAGAAGAAGAAAAAGAAGATGACGATTTCCATTTATGTTTTTCCGATATCGAAGAAAACGAAGAAATAATACCTGAAAGCGATTTATTAAATAACAATAACGATACTCTTCCATTTACACCTACGGAATTAAACGAACCAGATTATTTATCAACTACCGGAAAAGCTTTAATACATGATCCTCCTAAACAAAATAAAATTCAAACAAGAAGCCGAACTGCAAGACAAAATATTGAGCAAAATAAAATAACCGACGAATTGCATAGCGACGGAGGAGAGATTGAAGAGATTGAAGAAAGAAATGATTCGCTTGATAAAAATTCTGACAGTGAAAAAGAAGACGAAAAAGAAAATGGACAGGACATTATTAATAAAAATTTAAAATCGAGAAAAACAAAACCCGCATTTATTGAAAATAGAGTAATTCATAGTAACGTCATAGACTCTCGGGAATTATTATTTCTACGAAAAGATAAAATGGTATATTTCGTCGACACCCAGAGAAGACCTTTAGATTCAGGCTCACAAAAACTTTTCAAACGAAAAGAGCTTCCAAACCTAGGATCTCTTGTTCCAGGAAAGGTCAAGGCCATAAAAAAAAAAAACATTATCATGTGGCTTTACCTGTCAGCGAAGAACAACGAGAAGGCCCTACGGCTACTCTTAATCAAATTGTTAAAATCTTAACAGACTTGCGAAACATAACCGAAGATTTAAAATTAGAAACATTTAGTATTGCAAAAACCGAATTTATTAATAATGTTCCATGGAATGATGTCAAATCAGATATACAATCAATATTCACCGACGCTCCTACTAAAGTTATTATTTGCCACGGACTAATTAAATATCCACCGAAAGATTTATGTTCCGTTATAATCAGTGAAATGCATTGCTTATCAATGGGAGGACACCGTGGAGTCACAAAAACTTACAATCGAATAAAACATAATTATTACTGGGAAAACTTGAAAGCAGATGTTCAACGGTATACAGGGTGGTCCTCGATTCGCCACGATTTTTAAGGCACTTACAATAATCTGACATAAAAAAGTCATAAACAGAAATTTATCAGTTTCTAACCGGCAACAAATTGCAATAATAAAAATTGACCAAATATTTTTTTCCATAAAAAAGCAAGGTCACCTTCAATTTTTTAAATGGAACTACCTACTTTTTATTGCATATTCTTGTAGCTTATCTCGAGACCTTTTCAAAACACTATAATAAAGTATGTTTTCATTAAGTACTTTTTGAGTTATTTTATATTTTAATCTGACATATTTTGATATAAAAATTAAAATATCTCGTAAAATATTTAGTTTTCGATAATCTTACCGTAATACTTTTATGTACAGAATAATGAAACAAATCAATTAGTAAAAAAAATAACTGTTTTTAGGAAAAAGTATGTAATTATTTATAATGTATTTTTTTAAACAATTATTCGTTTTTTTTTAAACTAATTGATTTATCTCATTATTCTGTACATAAAAGTGTTACGGTAAGATTATCGAAAACTAAATATTTTACGAGATATTTTAATTTTTATATCAAAATATGTCAGAATAAAATATAAAATAACTCAAAAAGTACTTAATGAAAAAATACTTTATTATAGTGTTTTGAAAAGCTCTCGAGATAAGCTACAAGAATATGCAATAAAAAGTAGGCAGTTCCATTTAAAAAATTGAAGGTGACCTTGCTTTTTTATGGAAAAAAAATGTTTGGTCAATTTTTATTATTGCAATTTGTTGCCGGTTAGAAACTGATAAATTTCTGTTTATGACTTTTGCATGTCAGATTATTGTAAGTGCCTTAAAAATCGTGGCGACCGTTACGAGGACCACCCTGTATACAGCAATGTTTACAATGTCAATTGAAAAAACTTGTCCGAGTAAAAACGAAACAACCAATGATAATCACAGACACACCAGGATCTTCTTTCGATAAAGTAGCCATAGATATTGTAGGCTCTTTACCTAAAACTGAAAGGGGAAACAAATACATTCTAACATTACAAGATCAATTAACTAAATTTTGCATGGGAATACCATTACCGAATCAAACTTCCGAAACCATCGCAGAAGCTTTTGTAGATCAATTTATTTGCGTACTTGGAGCACCAAAAGCAATATTAACGGATCAAGGCAGAAATTTCTTTAGCGATCTAATAAAGAAAATTGCAAAATTATTTAAAATTCGTAAATTTCGCACAACACCCTTCTATCCTCAATCAAACGGATCATTAGAAAGATCACATCACGCATTAGGCGAATATTTAAAACAATACGCGAATGAACAAAAACAATGGGATAGATGGATTAGCCTTGCCATGTTTAATTATAACACGAGCGTACATGAAGCAACAAAGCATACTCCATATGAGCTGGTTTTTGGAAAGATAGCACGTGTTCCATCGAACGAACTTCTACCTCCTGGGGATAAATTAGCAAATTACGATGAATATTTAATAAATCTTGTCACTCAACTTCGCGCAATTCAGGGAAATGCACGCGATAATGTTATTCAAGTCAAAATTAAATCAAAAAATTATTACGATAGAAAAATCAACCCACAAATCTTTAAACTAGGAGATCAAATATTTTTATTAAAAGGTCCCAAACCAGGTAAATTCGGAGATCAATATACTGGGCCTCACGAAGTTCTAGAAATTTTTAATAAAAACAACGTCAAAATTAGGATAAAGAAAAATAGCCGAATTGTACATCCTAACCGCTTACGAATTTCATATATTAAACCTACTGATAAATAATAATTATCAAAACTTTCAGATGGATCTCAACATTAAGCGACTAATTGCGATACTGGTAGTGCTAATAAAATTTTATCGAACTCTTGGAATAATAGGGTATGACTGCGGATCTTCTTCAGCAAATCTAACGACATTATCTTTATTAACTATCCGAAGAATGTGACATTCCAGCGCAAAATGTTAAACGCGAACAAGTATATATACAATTACTCCAAATTAACGAATTCGAATCTGTGAAAGTAATACAGTGTAAAGTTGAAATTGACCGATTAATTAAAAAATGTGGAATGTTCTCTCACACCATGGATGTATATAATGGAAAATATTCATACATAGAAGAAATATCCCGCGATATGCAGAAGAATGCACGATTATGGTACCTATCAAATGGCAAATACTTACATAACTGGCTTAAAATCAAATCAAACCACAATACGTCCAATAACACCCGCTGGCAGTGTGGACAACGACGGAGGCTGCATCGGAGGAGCATATTCCGATCCTTATGGAAAATGGACAGACGTAATAGTACTCGCAAGCGTAAGAATTACGCTACAAGATTATATAGCAGACGTAAAAATAAACACTAATCGAGTGCAGCTCAGGCCGGGTGTAGCATGTAAATTTGGCTCCACACATTGTACAGATGTAGAGGGAGGAGATACGTATTGGGATCCAATATCTACCGATACTTGCAAACTTTATAATTTCGGAACATTATTCGAGGGGTACGCATACAAAATAGTCGATAAAGATAAAGATCATCCGCAAACAGTTTACTCTTTAACCACACAAGACACAGTATTTGCACTGACTAGCAAAGGAAAATACAATACATGTGGATATTCATTAATAACAACAGAGCATCCTAAATTACTAATTTTCGAGACCGTACGCGGTACCACTGTCTTTAAAAAGCAATCTGGAATCTCAAATCTCGATATTTTTACCTATATGAATTCTAAATTCGTATACGTAGAGAAACACGTCCGCAAATAAACGAACTTTATAGAAATTTATTACTACACCAATGTAATTTGGAAAAACGAATGTTGCATAACGCATTAGCAATAGCTACTCAAGCACCTGATATTTTCGCATATCATCTAATGAAAGGACCTGGATATATGGCTCTTTTAGCAGGGGAAGTAATTCACATAGTCAAATGCGTACCAGTAGATGTAAAACTCGCAAGAAGAAAAGAATGTTACGACCAATTATCAGTAATCCGAGAAAATTGAACACATTTCTTAATGCCTCAGACTCATATATTATTACAACACTGAACACAAACTGCATGCAATCCATTTGCACCTGCCATGTACCTCTTAGGAGATTCATGGTACAAATTTATACCTAATCCGGTAGATACCTTACCACCAACCATTATGAAACCATTAACCAAGCCTACTTGGAAGTACATCAACCCAGGATCACTAGCCACCAGTGGCATATATTCTGAAGGAGAGATTTTAGAGATCATATAATGTTTCCGGCCGAACGACCATCAGTACTCAACACCGTAGCAAGAGGAGTAATGGGAAGATCCACTTCTCTACAGGGGTGCTCCATTTCCAATTTATTGGATGAAGCATCAATGGAAAAGATAGCCGCTTCCGCTTGGAAAAAATTCTGGAATAAGTTCCTATTTTTCGGCAATATCAGCGCTGGACTACTCGGCATATATCTAATTGCAAGAGTTTCCAAGTTAATATTAGACACAGTTGTGCATGGATATGCCTTACATACCGTGTACGGATGGTCAATATATTTACTTGGAGCGATCTGGGATTCTCTTACAAATCTTTTATTACATCTGGGAAGACGGAGGCGACCCGAAAGACCACAGCCGAGTCCACCACCACCACCACCGCCAAGCGCACCGCAGGAAGACAATAAAGCAATAAAACTCACCAAACAAGAAACCCATAACACCATGGAAATGAACGCGGTATATCCTCTGCTGCGACCGGAAGAAAACTCTACCTATACGTTAGAGATAAGAGTGTAACGATGCATTCCCCCCATCGTTACTGTACCGTACCCGGCCGCTGATCCGCCGGAAGTCCGCCGCCCGACGAACACCGGTCGGGCAAATACGGAAGCGCTCAGCGCCCATTTTTAAATAACATCAGAAACGCGTAAACATATAACCGCCGTTAGACGCGCGAAAACATCGAGAGCCGACGACGCGCTCGGATAACCGTCCGACCGTTACCGAAAATACCCGAGTCGCGCGCGCCGGTTCAACGATAAACCAGATACCGTTAGAACAATAGGCGAATTACGCAGACGCGCGCGCCGAAAACCGGTATAAATAGAGCGCGTTTCTGAATATCGGGAGCAGATCTTCCGCACCGCCAGAGTCTGTAAGACGCCTGGAAACCGCCTAGATCATTTACCGCTCAGAGAGAGAGAAAACGGGGTTGGGTGTACTCAGCCTCCGCCGAGAGTTTGCGGCATCTTCGAGAGCGTTCCTTCTGAAACCGATTAAAACGAGGCCAACGGGAACGGGCGTACTCGTCCCCGTCGAGAGTACTCGACACCTCGCATACATCCGACCACCCGCGTGCAACGGCGACTTTCTAGTGGTGGGGAGTTCCCTGCCATCGACGGGTGTTCTCGTCGGCCGTTGCACTCCTGAATTACACGGGGAAAGACCATCCCGAATAACTATCGAATGCACGAGACGCGTTTAGCTAATACGGCCCGACCGCCATCACGACATCCGGACTCGCCATTGATACAGCGCGCTAAGTCCCGCGCCGGGGGATGATCCACATGCCTACCGCGACACCGATCGATAGCCGCCATCAATAAGTACGCGTCAAAGGACCGCCCACCGGGCCGACCGAAATTACCGCCCGATAGGTAACGTCATCTGCCGAAATCACGGCCCGCGAGCTATAATCGATATTCGATCGATCCGCCGAAAGCGCGCACCGCGCAACGCACCCGCGCGTTGCATTGGATGCACCGCGCCTCAATACGACCATACCGTTCTTCTTCCTGCATCGTACACGCATCTACCTTAGATCTATATCGATTGTAAGCATTTATATCTCACGTACCGCCGTACCGCCGTACGGACGACCGATACACACACACACTACGATACATTCCATAATCTGCGCTCCGCTCGTCATTGTTATACCTTTGCGCACACACTCACTCGCCACTCGTCTCGCACGCACAATAATACAGGCGCACACCTATACACTCGCACACACATATAACACACACGCTGTACATATACACCATAACACGCAATAAATTATCTTTTACCTAACATCACTTTCGTTCGTCTCTCGATACCCTTTCACGAGCCCCGGATTCCGATCGAGTTATCCGTCACCGCCTCGCGAAAGCGGTTAATTACAAGAGAATAAAAAAAGGAAAGAATAATTTTTTTTTATTTATTATTTTTGTTTTATAATAATAATAATAATATTAATAATAATAAAATAATAAGAATAATATAAAAAAATACAATAAGAAAAAGAGAGAAGAAAATATTCAATCACTAAACGTCTTCTCCCCTCTTCCTCTCCATCAACCTTAACCAGTGGGCCCCTCTTAAAATCTTTCCAATTACATCAAACAAGTCTTACCTATTTTTAGAAAATGGAGATCAAGAACATCAGCACCCACGAGTTAATCCGCGGACGGCTGGAAGTATTAATAACTCGCGCAGAATCCCTATCACTCTTCTGGATCTAACTGAAGAACAGTGAGAGAGACTTAATAGAGCTCATCGAGGAGCTCAATTTTCGAATGGACCGGCGAAGCCACTACCTCCACTGTTGGCCCGAAGATTTGAAGGAAGACGAACCATGTGCCGTCAGAGTAAGAAATATCTGGCAACGCAGCCTTATCATAAAGGTCAATACCACGACATTTATGGTGAAAATCTCCCTTAGAGACTCTGAGGGGCCTATCAGTCTGGAGGCCAATGGGACAGGTATACTTCCTGGAAGACCGATTCCGAGAATTGCCATGGCAGAGCATCAAATGCGGCTTGGCACACACGGGTCCCGTAATAAGAAAACCTACGGAATGGCCCGAAAAAACGCGGCTGCTCTGCAAGATTCTCGGAGATCGCCAAGAGGGGTGGATACAAATTATCCATCCTCTGGTTGAAAGAGAGCCCATGGTGAAACTGATGATTTACAACGAGAATACCGAGAGGACCCACAATCTACGAGACTCATTAATCCAGCTGGGGCACGCGCGACTCATCGACGACATATAAAATTAAAAACATATATATCCTATAGTATTAATAATAATAGTAGCAGTAATTTTCATATATATACCCAGTCAGCCACGTCTGTTCTAATAGATATTGCCAAGTGCTTGCTACAAATTATTGTCAGCAAAAAGGCTACAAATTTGGTACAAGAGTTGTTATTACCGATTAAGCTGGCAGATTGCCGGCAAGAACCAAGCAAAGCTTGCTAACATAACTAGACAGCAAATTGGCGGCAGAAACCGAGCAAAGCTTGCTGACATGATTGACATCAGATTGTCGGCAAAAACTGAGCAAGATCTGGAGTGCGCAATCTGATGGCAAATTGGCAGCAAAAACCGAACAGAATCTGCAGCTTATTACAAAGTATTATAAAATAGTTCAGTCGCTTATCGCTATGCGGCACGTTATTCATTATCTATACCCGTATTCAAATTCTTGTCATGAGTGTATATAAAGCCTGCGAAATGCTAATAATATTATAATATATATATTTCTATCAGTTCAATTTTTGACACAATTCTTATACAGGAAATTCAAATATTGAACTGATTTTTGGCAAATCGGACAGATAATTGTTCGATTTTCACTTATTCGAACAATTTCTGTCCAAAAAGATCTTTAATTTTATAAATTAAATTATTTAAATTTACCTATATGTTTTAACACATTAATATATGATTTTATATAACAATATTGTAATTTGTCTCAGAAAATGGTCTCCCGTAGATGTGATATATTTTGGGTCTCATGAGACCTAACTTAGGATGTCTAATTATCTAATGGTCATTTTATGACCAAAACTTATCATCATTTTGTTACTTAGGGTTGAGACTTTAAATCCATTTAAATATACTATTTTATATGAATGGCCAAAAGCTGTAGAATTTGTTCGGCTTTTGCTGACAATCTGTTGTCAGATTGTCTTGCGCAGATCTTGCTCGATTTTTGCCACCAATTTGACGTCAAATCATGTCAAGCTTTGCTCGGTTTTTGCCATCAATTTGCTGTCAGGTTATGTCAGCAAACTTTGTCATCAAAACACAAGCTTAATGCGGACACAGATGGCACTGGATTTGTTACCAAGTTTTGAGCGAATTTGATGCCAATTTGGCAACAATTTGTTATCAAATTACTTACTAGGCATATACTACTGCAGTAATAATAATAATAATAATAATAAATTGCTTTTATAGCTGAAAGAAAAGGGAAAAAATATATATAATAGGTGTACAACTTTGCTTCCGCCGTTTTTTTTTCCGAAATTCCAGGCTTTATTGTAAAAAACTGTTTATACATTTATGATTCAAAGTATTGTCCATCGCTGGCCACTACTTTCTCCCATCTTTCGGGCAGCGTATGAATCCCGCGTTGAAAAAACTGGTCATCTTTTGAAGCGGTCCACGAATCGATCCAATTTCTTACTTCTTCATAAGACCGGAAGTGCTGGTCAACCAGGCCGTGTGCCATTGATCGAAACAAGTGATAGTCAGAGGGAGCAACGTCTGGAGAATACGGCGGGTGGGGTAGGACTTCCCATTTCAACGTTTCCAAGTATGTCTTGACCACTTTCGCAACATGGGGTCGAGCATTGTCATGCTGCAAAATCACTTTATCGTGTCTCTCGTTGTATTGCGGCCGTTTGTCTTTTAATGCTCGGCTCAAACGCATTAATTGCGTTCGATAACGATCGCCTGTGATTGTTTCAGTCGGTTTTAACAGCTCATAATACACTACGCCGAGCTGGTCCCACCAAATACAGAGCATGACCTTGGAGCCGTGAATATTCGGTTTGGCCGTCGACGTGGAAGCATGGCCGGGATATCCCCATGATTTTCTGCGCTTGGGGTTATCGTAATGAACCCATTTTTCGTCCCCAGTCACAATGTGATGCAGAAATCCCTTCCGTCTTTGCCTTTCAAGCAACTGTTCACAAGCAAACAAACGCCGTTCAACATCTCTCGGTTTCAACTCGTACGGCACCCAATTTCCTTGCTTCTGAATCATTCCCATGTCTTTGAGGCGTTTTGAAATTGCTTGTTGAGTCACTCCCAATGATCGTGCCAATTCTTCTTGACTTTGACTCGAGTCTTCATTAAGTAATGCCTCCAATTCTGAATCTTCGAAAACCTTCTCTCTTCCACCGCTGTGCCGGTCTTCGACGTGAAAATCACCGTCCTTGAAGCGTTGAAACCACTCACGACACGTTCTTTCACTAATAGCGGCCTCACCATAAGTATTTGAGAGCATTCGATGAGCCTCAGCCGCAGATTTCTTCATATTGAAGCAGAAAATTAAAACCTCCCGCAAATGATGAGAATTTGGCTCGTAAACTGACATTTTCAATCGAGAATAACTTTATGATGCAGACACAAATCGACTAATGTTTCTATGGGCTTATGTTGACAGATGCCCAAGTTTATTGCATGACGTCTATGATCTATTTATTTCGACCACTACTTACCGCTAAAGCCATCTATAGGAAAACGGCGGAAGCAAAGTTGTACACCTAATATAATCATAGTAATAATAATTTCCTTCATTATAATTTCAAAAAAAAAAAATATATATATATATATATATATATATATATATATACATAGATATTTACAATCTTACTATCATACATATTTTATAATATCACCGTATTTTATTTTTACATTAACTAACTAACAAAAACAAAACTTCTCTAACACTTTAGAACAGTGTTGCCTGACCAGTGGTTACAAAAAAGAGGATGTCAACTAATATCAGCAAGCTAAAGGGAGAGATATACAGGGTGTTCGGTAAAGATTGTGCCAACGCTCGTGAGCGGGTAGAGCACAGTAATCTGAACAGAAAAGTCCTGTAACATTTTTTTATATAACGCGTAATAGAGGAATTATTATTGAGTAAAGTCTGGCCAATCGGCGCCAACCTTTAGCCGGGCGCACGTCAGTGAGCCCCGCGCTGTGAAGTGTGCGCCGCCGCATACTATCAGGCGGGCGGCTCACCGACGTGCGTCCGGCTAAAAATCGGCGTTAATTGACCAGATTTTACTCAATAATAACTTCTTTTTTAAGCGTTATATAAAAAAATGTTACAGGACTTTTCTGTTCAGTTTACTGTGCTCTAGCCGGTCACGAGCGTTGGCACAATCTTTACCGGACACCCTGTATATATGTATAACATGTCAATAAAAAAAAACTATTCCAGCATTTGTCGATCGACAAGTCATCGTTACATATCCATCAGCAAATCTATCTTTAACTCAGCTCCAGGCAAATGAAGCTTGGACATTCTACTATGGGATCCGACATGGAGTCCCAGTCAATGGCTAATCGCTCGTAATGAACGAAAATCCAAGCCAAATATCAAAAGCCTTCCCGACAAGCAGAACATATGCTGTCCAGAGGACACCAATAACACAAGAAAGAAGAAGAAAGAAAAAAAAAATATCCTATCTCTCTCACGGGGCAATTAAACCTCCAGCCGAAGACCCAAACTTATCAATAATAGTCAGATAAACGTTACGACACATATACAATTCCTTTTCTTTTTTATGCCATAAAATGGGCACTCATAAGAAAAGATAGTTTTGTATTCGAATTATATATAATAATTAACTAAAATTGTAAAAGAAGGACGAAGAAAAGAAGGAAGGGGTTTTGGTGGTCGCCTTCTCTTTCCTCCTTCTTAAAATCAGTATGCACGAAACCACATACAATTTACGACACTTTAGTTAACCGCGAAAGGAAGGAATCTATTTCCTTTTTTCTGCAAATGTCGGGTTTCTCCCCAACATTTGTCTAAGGCCGAGGGTGTTACGTCCTGGCGACTCCACGATTCCTTCCTTCCGCGAAGTTGCGGCAACGATAGTCGATCGGTGATAAAAATGATTCGTTCGGTAAATAGAGCATCTTGCGCCACACATTTCTTTAAACATTTAGTCACTTGTCAATATCTATATCTATGAGTAACCGTGAGAAAGACGCGAGAGACCGGTGACGAAACCGCGCCGGTCTCCTAAAAATAAATAAAAATCAGTATCCTCGCAGTAGAATTTTCCAGCGGAAGAATAAATTGATACCGAAAAGATAATAAAATTCCTTCTAACGAAATATCTGACAAGTACGACTAAATCAATAATGATGAAACTTCTGTAACGAAATATTCAGTAAATACAGCTGCACTAATATTGATAAAAATAATCATAAGAAAGTAAGACTTTTTCTAATCAGATTACGTGCGCAAGGGAAATCTAATGCTCAAAGGACTCTGAACTGATATTGAGATCATCAATCGACGATCACCACGGATGAAAATTCGAAAAGTAAGAGAAACACCCCGCCTAATGAGGACACTAGCACAGTTTTTAATTCGTTAAGGTGAAGAATCCCCACTTCTGCGGGATTTCAATTCGTTGAAGTGTTGGAAGATTCCCACTTTTAGAAATTAGAATACACCCCCGAAAAGAGAGTTATAAAAAGAGGACTCGAAGGGTCATACACTTACTTACTTACGTACTTGCTCTCCAGCCTCGACATAGTCTTATTAAATGCCTTGGCACCGTGGTACGCGAATTAAAATTAATAGTGCTATACCAGTATCCTCATCCGGCATCATCGTTGATCAACCGCAACCAGAGCGACCCGCAAGGTATGAAGCCAGTCTAATAATCAAACCTACACCTTCTATCTACGAAATAAAAAGTAAGTTACATTTATCCATTTCATTTATACTATTAACCCTCGCGATAAATAAACGTTATTACATTACATTACATTCACACTGGTTTCGTATTGAAAATCAGATCCGGTACTATTCATACCCTACCATCCAGCCGAATAGTCATTCGCAGGAGTCGGAGGACTCGAGCGCCCGTAGTATGCAAATTTTGCGCTATACACGTTAAACCATCACAGTAGCCGCCGAACCTACTCTCCCTCCCTGGCCAAATTACTCCTCCCCCAGCTACTTCCCCATCTACTTCCCCAAGCATATCACTCCAGCCACCGAATCTCCGCTTTCCCCACGTACCTTCTCCTCCCTATCCTCAATCCCCCTGAATAATTCATCCCCTTCTTGCCCGCAGTTTTTGGAATCAGACGATTTCGAAAAGGCTATAGAGGAGTTCTGCAACGAACTACCCAATCTAGAGTCCTATTCATCCTACCAGGATTAAATTAAACCGAGATATCTCCCTTCGTTCTCTTTCTCCATGATTCCATATTTCCTTTCTCACTCACACACGCATACATGTTTTTTTTTGATTAATTAAATCTTCAAATTGTATTAATCAGTCAGAACCTAAAATTAACGATAAAATTATTCCCTTGCATTCTGACTGATGCCCTCCGTATTAATGTAACACCCGCGAATTAACACACACACACACTCACACATACTCAGAAAAAAAACCAATATTATATTTTTATTTTTATTATATAATCATGTATACCTATCATCTATTTTAAAAAATGAATAAATTTATATTTTGTTAATTAAAATTAAAGTAACCCTTTATTAACCCCTCACTCACTCCTAGACAAAGATCGCACTTGGTCCCATCCCGCGTAAAAGAGATTAAATTCTCTGACCAAAAAGGGACCGCCGAGCGAACTTCCGAAAAACAGTGTAATAGCGATCCGAACGGTCGTTTACCTGATTTTCGGACCGTCAAGTTTGTTCGAACCGATTTTAACGTAACCTCGAGACGTTTGACTTCGGGATCATAAAGATAGTGGTTGCGCCTTTCCGTCGACTCACCCTTCCTCGAGTATGGACGTAACATTATATATAATTTTATATGTATCAATAAATATTAAAAATAGGGAATCAGAGCCACCCGCTGGGAGGAAGGCACCAAAATTATGTGAATCTTCTTAAATTCAGTAATGTTTATTAATTATAACTTTCGGACTCACATCGAGCGATCCTCAGTAACTATATAAAGAAAATGCAATAAATAAGAACAGTATGTAATAGAATAAAACTTAAGTACAAAAAGAGAAGTGCATACATATTTTTAAACGATATAGGTAATTATTGCATCTGAGAAACCAACCGCGGACGTCTAATTTAAAGAACCCCATCGTTGACAGCCGAGGGACGAAGCAGACGTCAAGTGTCAAACTCCATCCTCACAATGCTAAGAAATATATTTAATGTTAAAGAAAAGAAATTATCGAATAGGGAAAGAAACCATTCACCGAGATCCAAAGTAGCACCAGGAACGCATTGAACGCGAGACGTACTTGTCAACGGTTACGATACGAATAGTCTTTAACAAACAAATATGTCACATATGAAGGTAACGATCGATAAACAAAACATAAATAATAATGCAGTGACTTTGAAGTTTTTTAAAATTGTCTGCAATTGGTAAATACATTTGATCTAATTGGTCCGTATCACTATGGAGATTTAAACTATTTTTTTGCCTCTTGATGTGTGAATTATCTCCGATATAGTCTCTTTGCTAACTAAGATCGGCTCCTTATCCAAGATATCAACATTAACTCAATCGAATTTATAGTCTGTGGTCCGTAATCATTGAATGTTGTTATGTATTTTGATTAATATCACAATAATGCTCACTAATTCCTCCGCCCACGCATTCAATAAATAATATTTTTCAAGACAAGACTTAGAAATTCGTGTAGTCGCATGTTAAAAGCTGTTAACGAACTGCGGAAAATAGGTAAAATGGATTATTGACAAAATATCAATGATCGTGTATTTATCCCGTAAATGTAAACGAAAACTTTTTCCATGTCTACTCTACAATAAATACAACATACACAAACTGCACTTTTCCTAATGTTACTTTATAATACCTGAGAAAAAACATTAAAACTGTGAAACTTTAATTTGTTATATTTCCTAAACCAATGCCGTCCCCCACTTCTTTCTTGCGGGGAATTACTACTCAGAAGAATCTCCCCTACAACATATTTAAGTAGCAATAAAATCGGTAATGTGTTACCTTTTATGCAGTTTTACCATTTATTATTTAGAATCTCATATATTAAGCTAAGTTCCAAAACTGTGTAAAATTTCCCTTCCGAGGAAAATTTTAGTCAATGGCTGGCCTGGAACTAATCAGAAACTCTTAAAAAAGTTCATCATTCGGATCGGCCACCGAGTAAAATTTTCCTCGGAGAATATGTTTTGGAACGTAGCCTAAGTTATCGTTAATATTATATAACTGCATATACAATTATATATAATACTGTCTGATTCCAATATACAAGGTGTCCCAGAATTCGCGCACATGGAATGCACAGCGTGATTGTCCGTGCCAAAAGAAACTTTTTTCTCTGGCAAAATTATGTCTGAACAATACTTTTTAAATGAGAGTAATTTTAAATTAACGAATGAGCGCTCTAGGTTACGCATGAATCAGGGACAGCGCGCGAACGGCGTGCGTGGCGCGTGAACGTGTTGTACGTTATTTTATTATTTCGCTAAAGATTTTATAAGAATTATACAAGATATCTCGTTAGTTTAAAGTTGCTCTCATTTAAAAAATATTGTTCAGTTTTGCCAGAGGAAAAAGTTGTTTCTTCTGGTACGGACAATCACGCTGTGTATTCCGTGTGCGCGAATTCAGGGACACCCTGTATAATTATATATAAATTTTTTAGTATATATACATATGTATTATATATATATATGTATATATACATATTATAACGTCTCTTTTTGCCATCCGTCACAGGAGCCGAAAGCCCGACCGCAGGGAAAGTTTTTGGGGTCTACGTCCTCTCGTCTCGGAGGGGGAGCGGTTTGTGTCTTTCGTGTTCGCGAATTTTTGCGCGATTTTCATAATTATTTACATTTAGTTCTTAACGGTTAATGAGCCGCTAATATTGGTTGCGCGTCGAATCTTGTATGGCTCACTCAGTCGATAGGAAGAGGATCTGTATGTCATAGCAGAGGAAGAAGATTGTCGGAGAGCGGAAGTCCAGCCGCGAGAAACAAGAGTACGCCAAATTGGAAGATCTCTATAACATTAAATTTCGGCCCATCTCGCTACCGTAGAATAAATGCCGGCTATTTTAATTTTTTATCGATTATTTTCCAAGCAGTTACGAATGAACCACATCAGAGGGACAAAGCATCAGACTGCGAATAATACCGGCGAGAGGACGGTCACTCCATACGAAGGAACACGTGGAAGACTTCGTAATGGAGCGTCGTCAAACGAGTCCCGATCTAAAAGTGGTCCCAGACGCGAGCCGGGATTATGTTGGCGGTCGACGAACGGATATCTCATGCTCGGAAAACATCCAGGTGAGGTAACAGGCACCCACTGCCAAAAATTCGCTCCCGTATGGTTGAAATCTTTGTGATCCGAAGGATCTAGGCACGGCAGTAATAAGACATAACGACCTGTGAAGGACGCAATACGGCCCTATGCCAGGACGTGACACGCAGATGTGGGGAAAATGGGCTACCGCACAGTGGGAGAAAATGAGATTTCGCGGTGAAAAATCTGCCAAATCTGTAAAAATAAACGAATCTCTTTGAAATTTGTAGATTATACTAAATAAAGATTGGATATTTGAATTATGGATTAGTAAATTATGTATCATATATATTATATATACAGAGTGTTCGGATATTCAACCGACAAACTTTCAGAGATTATCGGGGGCACCCTAAGGATCATTTATTGCAAATGGACCTAGGGTCGGAAACGCATCGTTACATTACGACGACGTCGGAAATGTCGGCGGCACAAGGCTCTGAGCCACAAGGCAGTGGCCAAACAAGACGACGAAGAACATATCGAGAAATTAGACATGCTCAGAAAGCATATAAAAATCATGTTTCTATATCCCGGCACTGACCTACAGGGTGTAGTCGGCCACTGCTATTTAATTGCGGTACTATTCGGACAAGCAACGCGCCATGTGCTGTCTAAATTAAGCGTTTGTGACGTCATGTGCATGGCAGGCTATCTTGCTCAGAGCCTTGTGCCGCCGACATTCCCGACGTCGTAGCAATGTAACGATGTGTTTCCGACCCTAGGTCCATTTGAAAAAAGTGATCCTTAGGATGCCCCCGATAATCTCTGAAAGTTTTTCGGTTGAATATCCGGATATCCTGTATACAGGGTGTTAGAAAAGTCTAGAAACGGTCAAATATATCGTAAACAATGCATTTTAGAAAAAAATGTTTCAGACAAAAGTTGTATGGTTTCGAGGGAGACATAAGGTGGTGTCATTAATTTGACCTTGAATAGTTGCTTGAAGGTCTCGTGAAGGTCACCTTCAATTTTTTTAAATAGAACTGCCTACTTTTTATTGCATATTCTTGTAGCTTATCTCGAGAGCTTTTCAAAACACTATAATAAAGTATTTTTTCATTAAGTACTTTTTGAGTTATTTTATATTTTAATCTGACATATTTTGATATAAAAATTAAAATATCTCGTAAAATATTTAGTTTTCGATAATCTTACCGTAATACTTTTATGTTCAGAATAATGGGACAAATCAATTAGTGTAAAGAAAAAAACAAATAATTGTTTCAAAAAATACATTATAAATAATTACATACTTTTTCTTAAAAACTATTATTTTTTTTTACTAATTGATTTGTCTCATTATTCTATACATAAAATATTACGGTCAGATTATCGAAAACTAAATATTTTACGAGATATTTTAATTTTTATGTCCAAATATGTCAGATTAAAATATAAAATAACTCAAAAAGTACTTAATAAAAAAATACTTTATTATAGTGTTTTCGAAAGCTCTCGGGATAAGCTATAAGAATATGTAATAAAAAATGGGGACTTCCATTTAAGAAAACATCGACCATATTGACCTCACCTTGAAAAGACCACTTAAGGTCAAATCCATATTTTTATCATGTGGCCCCCTCGAAACCATGCAACTTTTGTCTGAAACATTTTTTGATATCTCACTTCGTTTCCGAAAAATATGCCCGCGTCACTATAAATGCCGCACCCTGTATATACACATATACAGGGTGATGCAAAACAACCTTCTGTCCTTACAATGTCATATACTTGACTCAATTCTAAGACGATTTTTCCTTTGCCAAAATTTTTTGCGAGGCTTAGTTTTCAAATTATAAGCCAAAATAGTTAACGAATTACGGGCCGCGTACGCGAGGCAGGCAGGGGCGGCGCAACTCACCGTCCGATGCTGGTGATTACGTGAAGCGCTCGCTGCGATCAACTGTTTGCTACATGCGATGGGGTGTATGTGTGAAAGAGAACGCGCGTATACGCGTATACACACACATACATATTCTCTCTCTCTCTTTTTTTCTCTCTCTGTCCCTTTCTTTCTCTCTCTCTCTTTCTCTCTCTTTTACACCCATCGCGTGTAGCAAAGAGCTGATCGCACACACGCTCTCTCTCTCTCTCTGTCTTTCGCTTTTATACCCATCGCATGTAGCAAACAGTTGATCGCAGCGAGCGCTTCACGTAATCACCAGCATCGGACGGTGAGTTGCGCCGCTCCTGCCTGCCTCGCGTACGCGGCCCGTAATTCGTTAACTATTTTGGCTTATAATTTGAAAACTAAGCCTCGCAAAAAATTTTGGTAAAGGAAAAATCTTCTTAAAATTGAGTCAAGTATATGACATTGTAAGGACAGAAGGTTGTTTTGAATCACCCTGTATATCATGACATGGATATTAGGAATAGTTGTATAACGCGATATCTTTAAACGTTTATAAAAGGAAGTTCGTGTAATCATTATAAATGTTGAGAACATATCTCTATTTAGCTTAATATATGGTTAAATATAAATAATATAAAATATATTTAAAATATTTTTATTAGTCGTATAATATTTTAGTTGTAAAATCATGTGTGTATATATTATTTTTGTGCAACAGTTTATTGACGTTTTAAAAACATAGATTATATTATTTATACAATAGTATTTTCTAAACATTTATAAATGAGATCTTTTTCATAAATTATATACGTTTTCAATAAACGTTTTTTCGATTACATAAATATACGATTTTAAGGAATAAAATAGACGTAGATACATTCTAGAAATTAAATCTTTCTTTTCGTATACTCGTATACTATTTTTCAACATATAAAATTCGTTTTGTATTATAAAAACATAATAAAAACGGATATCACTATCGTATATTATATGATCGTATAAAAACCATAAAAATTAAAACGTTTATCTGGTATACTTATACCACTTTTATACTAATTCTACATTTAATAAACGCTTAATATACCATCATGTGTTTATTGGGTATATATATATACAGGGTGATTCAAAACAACCTTCTGTCCTTACAATGTCATATACTTGACTCAATTCTAAGACGATTTTTCCTTTGCCAAAATTTTTTCCGAGGCTTAGTTTTCAAATTATAAGCCAAAATAGTTAACGAATTACGGGCCGCGTACGCGAGGCAGGCAGGGGCGGCGCAACTCACCGTCCGATGCTGGTGATTACGTGAAGCGCTCGCTGCGATCAACTGTTTGCTACATGCGATGGGGGTATGTGTGAGAGAGAACGCGCGCGTATACGCGTATACACACACATACACATTCTCTCTCTCTCTCTCTCTTTTACACCCATCGCGTGTAGCAAACAGCTGATCGCACACACGCTCTCTCTCTCTCTCTCTCTCTCTCTCTCTTTTACACCCATCGCGTGTAGCAAATAGCTGATCGCACACACGCTCTCTCTCTCTCTCTCTCTCTCTCTGTCTTTCTCTTTTATACCCATCGCATGTAGCAAACAGTTGATCGCAGCGAGCGCTTCACGTAATCACCAGCATCGGACGGTGAGTTGCGCCGTCCCTGCCTGCCTCGCGTACGCGGCCCGTAATTCGTTAACTATTTTGGCTTATAATTTGAAAACTAAGCCACGGAAAAAATTTTGGCAAAGGGAAAATCGTCTTAAAATTGAGTCAAGTATATGACATTGTAAGGACAGAAGGTTGTTTTGAATCACCCTGTATATATATTTTGAATTTTGATTATAGTATTAATAATTTTATGGATTTCTCCTAAAACTAATGTGACACGCAATTTTGTTGTTATGATAATAATAATAATAACGTCTTTATTTAACCGAGTTTACAATATGGTAAAGTACATCAGTACAAATATTTACTCGGCTCAAATGGCGAGAGGTGCACATTCCAATGGCTGTTTTACAGCCGAATGAGATATATTATTACATTAAAATATAAATATTTTAATGATTTATAAAATATATCGTATGGATTATATACAGCTCATTGGAATAATCATTGCATTTTAATATGTGTAAGTGTATTCTGAAGTGCGTATGTTTCATTTTCTGTGAAGGAAAGTGAATTTGGTTCAAGTGCATATAGATATATGTTCAATGGTAAGTAAAATTAAAAATTTACTAAAACGGCTTCATAGTATTGCCGGCAACAAAGAACTATTGATATTCGTCTTTTGTTAAACATAAGCATCTCGATTCCGCGGTGAACTGGCTGTCCGGCTGCCGCTACTGCTATAGCTGTGTTGCCACACGAGATCCTGGCTCACACGCACACAATCAGAGAACCCCGTACACGTACTGCGCAGAGCGCTCTGCGCAGTACATGGACGAGGTTCTTTGATTGTGTGCATGTTAGCCGGGACCTCGTTCTGGCAACAAGCTGCCATATCACTTCAGTCAGTGCCGACAGCTCCACGGATCAAATAACGTTCCTAAAGCTTAAGATCTTGTCGGGTTTTTGTATTTTATTTTATTTTGTGTTTAACTGTCGCAAGTGTGTGTACATTTTGGCATTTTCTATCAATATTCGTGAATTGACGAAATAATTAACAAATTGAAAGTTTTAAACTGCGGAGAATAGTGCCGAAAACTGCCGAGAACTGCCGCAGGGAACGAGTTTGCGATCATTCGATCCATTTCTTAACGATTCCATCGGTGATATTGAATTTTGACAGCGTGTTCAAAGGTGAAAATCTTATTATTGTATTTTTATATTTTGTTTCGCTTCTTTTTTCTATTTCGTTTAACTGCAATGAAAGTATTTATACATTAGTATTTCATATTAACATAATTAATGGTTTTAAAGTTTGTTTTATTACGTAAGAGGTTTTTTCTGATTTATTTTTTCGAATTATTTGAAGATTTATTAGTTGGAAAGACTATTTATTACGCATATGTACCAAACGTTTTTCACATTAGATTTTAAACATTAATTTATATGTTCTCGCGCAAATCGATGAAAGTAATGATATTTTTTCTTTATTTTAAAATTATTGTTGGATAAATGTTCAGATTAACTTACACTTCACGGATCATTTTCATTTTTACATATATTATAGAGGGCACATTCTATAATATATGTGAAAATGAAAACGATCCGTGAGGTGTAAGTTAATCTGAACATTTACCGTAGTAGTATATTTGGATAAAATATGATCTATTAATTTTTCGAAATAAGCATTACCTATGAAAAAGTGCGAACAATTTAGTGAAACATAGCGCTTTTCATTGTGGCTAATTTTCAACTTATTATTTAATTAATTTAATATTAACAATTCAATCAATTACACAGGAAATTTCAGATTTAAACAAATAGAACAGACTCTCTCAGTATATCTCGGATAAATTTTATATTTTTATATTTCTGTTTTCTCAAATACACCGTGTATTTAAAAAATTCATTTATATGTTATTATACATATATTTATTATTATGTGTTAATCAGATTTATGTATATATATTTTTAACATTTTATATAAGAAATATATAGAAAATGTTTACATTTTATGTATCTTGTTACAGGTATTTTAAGAATTGTTTACGTTACAATAGACATGTGAATGTTATATAAAAAAAATATCAAATTTTATATTCAATATTATATTATTGTTGTTCAATGTTTTCAATCGTTACATAAATCATTTAAAAAATGTGTGAGAATACAAAGCTTCTGGGTAATCGACAGTTGCGTCGAAGGATAAATAATGCAGTACAAAACATATTATTGCCCTCGTGTACACAAGCAAATGACTCTAATTCTACTTCTACAAATACGCAAAATTTATCACCTATACGCTATGCAATTGGAAATAATGAAAGTATTACCGATGTAGATATAGTAAATGCCACTAATGAATCCCCTCCCACATTAATGCTCACAGAATTAAACTCTAATAACATGGATGATGCATATATGTTATACACTGACGACAGTGATATTTCTAGTGCTGAGAATGATGAAAATTATCATGATAATGGTCTTATAACGCATACATTTGTAATAAATCCAATCAATTTTACGAATAACTTGCGTAGGCTAGCAATTGATAATAATTTAACACACACAGCGTTAAATATGATTTTGGAATTAATTAATCCAGCCTATCCATTTTTACCACGTACTGCCAGAACTCTATTGCGTACTCCTAGGAAATTGGAAACCATTTCTTTTGATAATGGCAAGATGTATTATTATGGCATTCAAAAATGTTTAACGCGTAGATTACAGAATGGCGGATTGAATGGCAAAATTTCAACTATCAATTTAATTATAAATATTGACGGTTTACCCGTATTCAAGAGCAGTAGAATTGATTTGTGGCCAATTTTAGGTCGTAGCGATGATATTGTAGATTCATGTCCATTCATGATTGCATGTTTATGTGGTGAAGGAAAACCAATAAATCTTGAAAAATATCTAAAGCTATTCATTGAAGAAATAATTTCCTTACGAGAAAACGGGTTTCAATATAACGGAAGAACATGCTATGTTGAAATTGAATGTTTTGCGGCTGATGCACCCGCAAGAGCCATGCTAAAGATGATCAAAGGGCATACAAGTGCGTACGGATGCGAAAGATGTACTATTAAAAGAGTAAAGAATCAAATTTTTTTTCCAACTAAAATAAGTAATTCGGTAATTTTGAGAACAAAATACGACTACATAGGTGAGAAGACTAATGATAATCATGTGAAAGGAAAATCGCCATTACTTACTTTAAATATAGATCTCGTGAAGCAGTTTGTATTGGATCCCATGCATATAATATACCTAGGTATTACGAAGCGTTTACTTGTAAAGTATTGGATAGAAGGAGGGCGTCACTGTAAACTCTCCCGACAAAATCTTGCAGCAATTGATTATAATATACAGACAATACGTACATTCGTCACGTCTGATTTTTGTCGAAAACCTCGAGCTTTAGTAAACTTAAAAAAATTTAAAGCAACCGAGTTTCGATTCATTGTTTTATATAGGCGTAATCATTTTCTACAATATTCTTGACGACATAAAATATCGTCACTTTTTGCTATTTCATGTAGCAATTACTATTTTATCTAGCGCACCTTTGATCGAGGCTTACATACACATAGCTGAAGAAGCTATTAGGAAGTTTGTTCTGAAATATATGGTGAGGATTTTGTCGTGTATAATGTACATTCATTACTACATCTTTGTGCAGACGTACAAAGATATGGTCCATTAGAAAAATACAGTTGTTTTCCTTTCGAAAATTATCTTCAATCTCTAAAAAGACGAGTCCGCTCTAAAAAATTATCTTTGCATCAAGTATGCAACCGAATTGCAGAAGAAGAAAATATCGATGTTGAAATTAAATCTTCTGTAACTTCAACTTACTTTCCTAAGCAACTTTTTTTTCCCAATCCAAATATCACTGATCATTTTAAATGTGGAAAACTAATTTATAAAAACATGAAAATATCAGTTAAACTTCCCGATAATACTGTAGCAGTAGGCAATCAAATATATGTGATCAAAGAGATTATTTTCATCGATGGTAAATATAAATGTATAGGGACTACATTTAAGTACGTCGAGAATCTATATCGAAATCCGATACATTCATCTAAACTGGGAATTTATTATGTAAAAAGTATTAACATTAATGCATCTACCATGTTTTTTGTTGACGACATATCCCACAAATGCCTTCGATTACCTCTTAAAGAAGGTTTCGGGGTTTTCCCATTATTCACCAAGTTGCGTAATAATTTGTTGAAACTATTATTATATTTGTAATAAACTGATATAAATATTATTTTATTTAATATTATTTTGTTAATAAAAGTTCATGAAAGTATCAAACGAAACAGAAGTGAACAATTTTGAATATAGCTTTATGTTACAGTCTTTGTACGTATGAAAAACGGAAAATATTCTGGAAAATCAATAAAATTCTATTGAGTTTAAGTTATTGCAGAATCTACACTAAGGAATTATTTTGATATTGGAATCGCGATTAATTAAAACGTATTTAAATAAAAAAATTTTTTATAAGCATTCATCGTATTTGAACATATATAATCACAAATTTGTTTAATATCGTGCTTTCTTGTAAACAATAATAAACTGTAGATATATAATATAAAGTTGTCGAAAAAAGTAGTAAAATATAATTATATAAAATATAAAAAATCCATAGGAACATTGAATCATGTCTCCAAACGTAAACAATAAAAAAACATATGCCCTTGTGGAATTTTTAAATGGCAAAAAGAAAGAGTGTGCTGTCGTCCCATTGATTTGGCTGATAGATGACCGAAAGATATGTTATTGGCCAAAGACTAAATCTCAAGAAGTTTTTGATGAACTGGTATTGGATAATGAACCATATGACGCTACATGGATGAAATATAAAGTCCACCGAGTGTTAAAAGTCTCAGGTGAGAATTAGTGTAAAGAAGAAATATATAGACTTAATAGATTTTTATTTTATTTATATATTGGTATTTCATGTTCATTTTTATTTCATTTTTTAATGTAAGCAACTAGAATATTTGTTTGTGCTATTTTGCCCTTTTTACAAAATGTAAAGATTCTTCATTCCTTTATAGTTTATTCTTTTATGTTATAACATTCAGTATATTAGATACATAAGATATTAAATCACATGTTGAACGTTTCTTTATTGAAGTTTTAATTAAATATACATATACCTTATTTTTTTATGTAATAATGTAATATATACTTGTTGATGTACTTATTTCTTGTTCTGCATAATTCTGATTTGATTAAGATTTTATATGAGCATTAATTAAATAATGCAGCAGGTGAAAAGAAAGTTTATCCTTTTTTCACTCTGCGATGTAATGTAAAATTAAATATTATTCAGAACTTTTATGATTGATGACTTTAACTTTAACCAATATTGTCTGGATAAAACTATTTAGGAAATACACAAATATTATATTTTCGGTTATGAATATAAAAAATGATATTAAATCTCTCTTAACTTTATATTCCTACTTCGTACATAATAAATAATCATTTAAGTTTAACATTTTTAAAAGCTTATTTTTATAAGAGGAGATGCGTTAATAAAGCAATTAATGTTATATTGAGTGTACATTCTCAATGGATGTACCTTAGTCAAAAGTGATGTAAAATTGAAAATAATGGATTTCTAGATATCTGCAAGATTATTGTAATCTGCAAGATTTAAAAAGATATATTGGAAATTTTAAATAGATCTTTTCTTACAATTTTTGCACTTATTTTTAATTACTGATAAAAAAAAATATTTTACCTCATTCTGAATATACTGAATATATTAAATTTCTATCTCTTTGGAAATTTCTACCTATCATATAATTATTTAAATATCAATATTAATATAAAATTTAAGATAATATTAATATTAAGGTTTAAATGTTAAGATAAGAAAGAATATCCACGGACCTTTGAGATATGGCACAATTGTTATTAATAAATAATACTAAATAAAATGTTAAAATGAAGAAATGTACACAGATTTTTGTGATATGGCACATTTGTTATCACTAAATAAGAAAATAATTTTGATTGGAGAGAGGTAAAATTATAACCTACCATCTTGTTATCTAGATATTTAATATTCACCATAATATCAGGTTTTATTAAATATTGGTAATTGTAAATTACCAAGTTGATAATTTACAATTACCTCTTTAATCGAGGGTTCTTTCTTTATTTATTATTAACAACTGTGCCATGCTGCACAGATTTGTGTACTTCCTCATCGTAACTATTATTTATTAAATTCAATAATCCATTAATGCACATATAAATACAAATTTTATATATACTTACATATATATAATTTTTATACAATTATATTGTATAAAAACTGATTGCAAATATTTCAACAATTTCTGTGCATTTTTATTTTGCACCAGTACAACCTTAATTATACTGGATTCTCATAAAGACTAAGTGCCATTCATTCATCCTACATTAATTATGTGCTTGAACCTACATATTTTCATAATGTTCAAATAATCCACTCAGATGACTATGGCGGTATTATGAAGTATATGGATATAATTTTGGAACACGGTTCAACAGAAGATGATGGACTGGATTCCATAGAGATCTCACAGAAAAAAATTGTTGAGCTATTTGATAATCGAGAAGAGAACGCATCTGATTCGTCCAATTCCTCCAAAAGAATGATTATCAAAACTAAATGCAGAAGTCAAACGAATATGCGAGAAAGCATTAATCGCGAAGAGTCTGAATGTTCCTATTCAAGCAGCTCAGAGAATGAGATTAGTAAGAAAAGAAACCTGAATTTTGACGATTCTCGGGAACGCAATTCGAGCTCTAGCGAAAAGAATGTTAATGGAAACTTGAAAAATAAAAATGCGTCTACATCTACTTTACGTACAGACAGAAATAAATCAACCGAAAGAAATCAAAATCAACCTTCAAATGTTGATGCCAGATATAATAGTGGAATTATTCCACATTCTGAAAGTTAGTATATGTAAATAAATATTTCTAGTCATAGAAAAATATTAATCATTTTATTCTTTAAAATTTACATTATATATTAAAATGTTTAATTATTATATCGATTAATTTAAAAAAATATACTTGCATATTCTATTTCCTAAATTTCAAATGTAGAGCATTTATGCATTTTTAGAAAGAAACATTATTTTATATACTGTTGGTTTTATGAATCTTGATTTATCAATTGTTATATCTGTTGTATAAAGGCGGGAGCACAGACTTTTGCACATAACCATAAATATAAGAAAATTGATTGGTCCATTTTCTTATGCGTATGCTTATGAAGCAATCAATTTCCTTATGTTTATGATTATGCACTTATGCAAAAGTCTGTGTTCCTGCCCTTATACAATTTTTTGCAATAGAATTATGTTTGATAATGACGTAATATGCAATTGAATTCAAAATATGTGTGTAGATAACTTTCAATGTGTAATAAAACTTTTCGTATTAATATTTTTTTGTAAAAAACGTATCAGAATATCATTATTTTAATAAATGTAGAAATTGATATTGTATAATAGAAATCATAATAATTAAGTCTTTATCTTTCTTTTTTATTTTTCTGTAGAAACAATAAAACCAATAGTAAAGGATATCAGTTTCGATTATGTAGATAGAGTTAGGTATATATAAAATATATATTTCATTACAGATAAAATATTTATTCTAAATTACGATCTGATATTATTTTATAGGTTCGTCATCAAAGAATACACAAAACATTGACGTTGAATTTAACAGACATACATCGTCAAGACTGGAAGTAGGTGCAAGGACAATGTCTCAACAACAATTTCAAAAATATGTGGTAGAGCGAATGGAAAAGATAACGATTTTATCTGAGCAGAACAATGCCTGTATAAGTCGATTATTACAAACTATGTCGACATTTTTAAATCCAACATCGAAACCGGACGGATTGCCGGAGTTACCGCTGAAAAGCGATGATGATTTCAAAAAATTGGAAGAACTGCTATCTAAAAAAACAGTAGATGCTGGGGGTCATGAAATACCCGCCCCTGCTTACACCTATCTGGTACGGTTTAAAATTATGATAATCTCAGATACTCTCAGTTGGCCGAGTCGCGTATAGATACACGATGCGTCTCGCCGTTGCTGCACGCGATCTTTGCTTTATGTGACTTGGCGCGAGACACTACCGTGTTGATAATCACGTCTACTTCTGTAATTTGAAAACATTTAAACTTGACTAATGTGGCAATCATGATTTTTCATAGAAAGGACGTCTTTCCACGATTGGCGGACCTGACCAAAGAGCCAGCGTAATGAATATGCTAAAATTCGTAATCACAAACGAATTAGCGATGACCTACAACTGGAAAGGGCAGAAGAAAAGAAGTTTCGAAACCACAAAATTACGTGAAGTTATCACAGGTATATATAATACAATCTTTTCAATTGGACATCAGATTGGACATTGAAACAAGTTCATATAATAACACTGTTACAAACTATTTATCTTTTATAAATCAATTACTATATTCTTTCTTTCTTCTGTCACAATAACTTTTTACAAAATTGCAATACTAGTTTTTTGACATTTTACATTTATTTTTATATATTATTAAAAAATATTTAAATTTCTTATAATTATTACATATATTACGAATTTGTGTTATTACATAAAAAAATTCAAAGCGGAGTTCATGAAAATTGAAGGATTATGGAATTTTTTGAGAAGCATATTTTTGTTTAGTGTAAGAAAAGCCCTACAAGAAACACCCATTATTTGTTGAAATACAAAGTTGATCAAAATTTGTTGTTTAATGTAATCTTTGTTTATTACTTTTTAAAATACATATTTTTAGTATATACAAATTTTTATTTTTTACAGATGCTGCTCAAATGCAATTTAAGAAAAATAATTCTTCTGATCAGTGCATTAAAGATGCCATACAATCGTGGCTAAAGTTGGCCAAAAGTCGTCACATGTACAATGCAAACGCAAGGAAAAACTGAAGAGCAGGAAACTAATTTTCTTATTATTATGATTACTAACAATAACTTGAAATAACTCTATTATATAATAAATAAATATATTCTGTTTTATTATTATAAATACTAATCTTTTTATTAATTATGTAACGCATATTCTAAAAAAATAAAAGAAAAATTACGATTGAAATTTATTTGTTACTATTTTATTTTATATTCAAGTGATATATATTATCTTCTTTGCACTAAAATCTTATTATTTATTATTATTGTGTTGTAGCTATATAATCGTATATAATATATTCATTTAAAAACAAAAATTGCTTGAAAGGATAATAAAGACAACGTATTTTAAACAGTCATTGCAATACGTTTATATATATATACTCGTTATTCGTAAAAATTATGTATTCGTAAAACATAATTTATTCGTTTATCAAATACGATTTTAATTGGTTGGAGAATAGCATTAAAAATACGAATAAATGTAGTTTATGACAACGTATATCAACCGGACATCACAACTAAAATTATACGGAATTGATATACGTTGAATCTATTATATTTAAATACCCCGTAAATACTTAATTTAAACGTATAATATACCGTCGTGTGTTTATTGGGTATATATATATATATATATATATATATATATATATATATATATATATACATATTTCAAGGGCATTTAATTCGAGGAGCAAAAATGTGGTACCAAATTTTAAAATTAATTAAAGGTATGTAAATTTGAACAAAATACTGAATCTTGTACGTTAATGTAATATTAAAAATCAACTCTACATAAAATTATAAGTATTATTTTTCAAACATTTTTCTTAAACATTTTTTTTTTTTAATTTTTTTATTTTCCTAGTATAATTTATAATTTTAAACATATGTTTTTTCTTCATTCATAAAATTTACTCACCATAGATACTATTCTTTAATAATTGTTTTGCTTCTTGCGTTAATTCTTTCAGTTTTTTATCTTTTTTTAATCTTATTGCGCTAATAAGTGGATCCGAAGAAATCAGCAGAAAATGCAGTGTATCTTCATTATTAGCTACACGAGAACAAAATCGGCTATTGTGTGCTTATACGTTTTTAAAAATTTTGTTACTAGCTTCTTGAGCTTCCTCAGACAAATGACTAATGGGTATAGAAAGTCCTTCCATTATTTTTTTGCTATATATTAATACTTTGTGTACTGCAGGAGACATTTTGTACAAGATATAATGCTGTACAAATAGTTTTGCAGTTTCGATAATATATTTTTCAAACTTATCTAACAAGGGAAGGTAGACAACCCGGAAATTCAGAAAATTCGTGCAAAATTAAGGTTTGAGGGGGTGAAATCATCCCTTGAAAAAAATGTAGACCTTTTTTTTGCGAAATAACTGCCAAACGGTGAGAGATATCGAAAAAAAGTTTAAACAAAAATTGCATCTTTTTTTTATATCTGCTGCGTATAGATAAGTATCGAAAAATTCATGTTTTTCGAGTTACTCCCACCACCAACTTTTAAAATTGAGTTTTTGTATTTCGTAAATTTATGCAAAAATATTTTTTTATAACCTCTTTCCATACATCATAATAAGTTCGTGTTCTATTAAAAAAAAAAAAAAAAAAAAAAAATTGGATTTTTGAATTCTATTTTAGCAGTTTTAATTATTAGAATGGTTTTATAAAGCGATATTTAATTTATTTAAATTATTATTAATATAAATTTCAGACAACTTTTAATTATTTAAGCAAGTCAGTATGTACTTACGACTACATGAAAAATATAATTAAAACTAATCAGTGACGTATATGAATCATGATAATAGCAACATACATTACTTGAGATGTTATTTTATTAGACAATTTTGCAAACCGCACGATAAATAAAATATTGCATGAAATTCTATTTTAATATTAAATGACGCAGAGTCACATTGATGCGCCGATAACCTTGTCGAATTTTCTGATTTACGTAATGCGAATGTGTTTGACCCCTGATTACTAATATATATTGGCAAGATAACCTGTATCGATATAATGATGTAACAATAATTAAATCATAATTTATATGAATTTCAATCATCTTTCATTTATTTAAGCAAGACGATTCGTACCAATCCTGATTATTCTTGATATATAAAACATTTGCATTTGCTTTTTATACATGCTTTATTGTTTAATTATACATTGCAAGAGTTACATTATAAAACGGCAGATGCATTAAAAATTACGGATTGTAATTGGTACAGTAATTATATTCTTCATAGAAATGTTTAAAACAGAAATATTTGCCACATCATGCACAGCGCATAAAAGCGGCCATTCCACAAATACTACATTTGGGTATATGCTTTTCATTTTTCAAGTAACAGAAATCTACAGGATTTTGAAATTCGCTGGGATGCGTTTCTACATATCCGCTTTTAAACCAAGCATACTGGAAAAGATTTTTAAATCTAGGCGAAGAAAGCTGATTGTGGGTTAGTGATTGCAATTTAATTATTTCATTACGGGCGTGCAAATTGACATTTCTCTCTTGAAGAATTATATTATCCGAAAATGATCGCACAAAATTTTTCCAAATCCGGAATCTAAACACATCTAAAGGCTGAATGATGCTCGTCGTTTTTTTTTGAAATGGTTAAAAATTGTACTTCTTTGTCTTATGAAATCAACTGCTTTAGCTGGCTCGGACAGTATCCCGTCCACGAGTAGTAGCATGCTTTTACGGCCAGTATTCGGTAGATACACTTCACTGAACCAAGTTTTGAAATATTTAGATGTGAGTTTTCCTGATTTTGAAGCTTGGATGTAAATGTTAACTGGACGGAAAAGATTCTTGCACTCTCGGACCAAATGTTTCTGTAGACTCCTTTAAAACTATGTACAGTGGTGAAAGAAAACATCCGCTTGCCGAAATAATCGGCATTATAGTGTAACTATGTGTCGTAGAAGATACCGATTGAACCGTTGCTTCAACTGTTTTCAATTCTGATTTTGCCAATGTTCGCCCAGAATGTATTTCAAGATTGAAGCCATACTCGTCTGCATTATAAATTTCTTTAACTCCGATAGCTGGGATGTTAGAGCTTACGTTTGAAACAAACGATTTTGCGATATCTTGTAGGTTGCCAATATCTTCAAGCACAAATCGCGTCCTGAATGTTGTTATCTTGCGGGAAACAATTCTGTGCACATTCTTGAATTTCCAAATCTACTATTTATTTGCCTTAAATTCGGGTAGGTCCACTTGGTTCTTTGCCTCCAAGGCCCATAATCTTAAATTCATGTCATGAACAATAGATCTTCTATCATAAGCTTCTTCAAACTTTTGCAGTACATATTCCGTAATAAATGCAAATTTATCTGCATTTGTTCCACCTTTCTCTATACTCGCTTCCCACCTGTATAGCTGCTGTAAGGATTTAACCTTGCGAAATTTGTCCTGTACACGCAGTTAAAGTTTGACGTGCCTTCTTTCCGCTTTTTCAAAACTCCACAGCTTTCCTCTTATATCTAAAATCGACCTTTCCACCTTCATCATCAACAATGCATTCTTCAGAGGGGCGAGGGGAAACCGGCGCGGGGGGTATGACGTCACGCGGGGGGACAGCGGCGAAACCGAAGACGTGGGGTCCGCGGAGAGGGGGGAGGGGGAACCGCGACCTAACCGGTAGGCGAGGGACCCGCTAACCTAACCTAACCAGTAGGCGAGGGGTCCGAGGAGAGGGGGGAGGGGGACCGCACGAAATCGGTTAGCGAGGGACCCGCGGGGAAGAGGGAACGCACGCGAGTAGGTGTGAGAGAGATAGCGCGAGGCGTCCGCAATGTGTTGGAGAGGGATAGCGCTAATGATATTCTATGGGCGTGGAAGGAGGATAGCGCGAGGCATCCATATGAGCGTAAGACAAGGATAGCGTTTGCATGCACGTTGGAGAGAGATGGCGCGAAACATGCACTTGGGAGAGAGAGAGAGAGAGAGAGAGAGAGAGAGAGAGAGAGAGAGGGAGAGAGAGAGGGAGAGGGAGAGGGAGAGGGAGAGGGAGAGGGAGAGGGAGAGGGAGAGGGAGAGGGAGAGGGAGAGGGAGAGGGAGAGGGAGAGGGAGAGGGAGAGGGAGAGGGAGAGGGAGAGGAGAGAGGGAGAGAGGGAGAGAGGGAGAGAGGGAGAGAGGGAGAGAGGGAGAGAGGGAGAGAGGGAGAGAGGGAGAGGGAGAGAGGGAGAGAGGGGAGAGGGAGAGAGGGAGAGAGGGAGAGAGGAGGGAGGGAGGGAGGGAGGGAGGGAGGGAGGAGAGAGAGAGAGAGAGAGAGAGAGAGAGAGAGAGAGAGAGAGAGAGAGAGAGAGAGAGAGAGAGAGAGAGAGAGAGAGAGAGAGAGAGGAGAGGGAGAGAGAGAGAGAGAGAGGGAGGGAGGGAGGGAGAGAGAGAGGGAGAGGGAGAGGGAAAGGGAGGGTAGAGGGAGGGGAGAGGGGGAGGAGAGAGGGGTGGGGGAGGGTGGGAGGGAGGGGAAGCGGGAAGGGAGAGGGAGGGAGAGGAAAGGGGGAGGGGGAGAGAAAGAGAGAGGGAGAGAGAGCGGGGAGAAGGAGAGAGAGGGGGGAGAGGGGGGAGAAGAGGAGAGGGGGAGAGAGAAGGGTGAGAGGGGTAGAGGGGAGAGGGGAGAGGGAGAGAGGAAGAGAGGGAGAAAGGGAGAGAGATAATGCGAGGCATGCATGTAGGAAAAGGAAAGAAGAAGGCGCAGAAATAATCGATATTTTTTAATATAATAATAATAATAAGTTTATTCGAAATATGTATATCATAAAATTGTGTGTGTGTGTGTGTGTGTGGTGTGTGTGGTGTGTGTGTGTGTGTGTGGTGTGTGTGTGTGTGTGTGTGGTGTGTGTAAAATATAAAATATAAAATAATAATAATGATATAAAATATATATGTATATATATATATAATAATTATAACAAAATTTAAAGGTGACGCTGAAATAGAAAAATATAAGTCTTGTCAGTATAAGAATTTAAATATTATACAATTTTTTAAAAATAGATACAATTAATTCTTCGAGTATTTCAATGCGGTTTATAACGAGATGTCAGCTGCGTTTTATATATCAAAATCCCATTCCTTGTACATCACTTCTTCATGATCTCTCAGACGATGATCCAAATCTATTGCATTAGATTTCTTCAAGCCGATTTCTCGGCCTTGTACCATTTGTACAATTGAAGTCACAGGAGTGTTTGTCGATAGCGCCGGGACACGGACATCTATGGGTTTGTAACGTTTGCGTAACGAATGTCTTAAACTTTCAAGTCGCGCGATTCGGCCAAACAGCGATTGAATTCCGCGCCTCTGTTGTAACATCGCGAGTCGATACTGTTCTTTCAACTACTCGAGACATTCAAGGCACGTTCTTTCCCATAACCCGCATGCACACGCCGAGTTCGCCTCTATGAAATCCTCCCATAGATATTGTTCTAATCGCGCAAAACGTTTGGAATCCTCCACATTTCCTATTCAAGTCTTTTCACAACACAAGTTTTTGTCCAGCTTATACAATGCAAATTGGGCACATATTGCAGGGCATTATCTGATACAGCGGTTTTCTACACTCTGCGCAAGACGATCCCAGGATTAGTGCATAAATTGCACTTTCATGTTCTCGCACAACACGAATATTCGAAAATAGGTCTGAAGTTCGCATAAAACAGTATGTGCAAAATTTTTCGTTGACGTCACTTTTATTGTGAAAAATTCTTATACAAAATAATGTTATTTTAATACAAAAACACTGTCATATCCAAACTAAAAAACTGTTTTACAAAATAGTTGTTTTAATATTCTACAAAAATAGTGATATAAAAATATTGCGCCAATTAATAAAAATTTATTTTACAAAATTCATTTATTATTATTTCTAATATTAAAAATTTCAATGTGATCAAAATAGTGGAATATATTTAAGTGAAAAAAATTTTTAATTCAAAAGACAAATTTAAGTATAAAATAACTTTTCAATTAGAGAAAAACTTGACGCTGCTAAATTGAGTATATGCTAATCTAATTAACGTGTTATTTATATTTTGAATTTAACAGCGCCAAGTTTTTCTCTAATTGAAAAGTTATTTTATACTTAAATTTGTCTTTTGAATTAAAAATTTTTTTCACTTAAATATATTCCACTATTTTGATCACATTGCAATTTTTAATATTACAAATAATAATAAATGAATTTTGTAAAATAAATTTTTATTAATTGGCGCAATGTTTTTATATCACTATTTTTGTAGAATATTAAAACAACTATTTTGTAAAACAGTTTTTTAGTTTGGATATGACAGTGTTTTTGTATTAAAATAACATTATTTTGTATAAGAATTTTTCACAACAGATTGAAATAACACTATTTTGTATAAGAGTATTTTTATAGCGAAAGGCGCTTCTGCGCGTGCACTTGGCGCCTTTTTTCACTTTTTTTAAAAAAAGGGTAATTTTTTAGCAATTATATCATTTCTTTTTTTACTGTGTGTTATATATTATCTTATTTCTGCAATCAGATTAAATGAATACATCTATTGTATTTCTGAATTATAAAAGCAACTCTTTCATTTCTTTGATTGATACTATACGCTTGTGCTATACTATAAATTACCTAACTAATCTGTCTCGTAAATATATAGAATACACACATCATAACTTATATAATTTATATTATATTATAACTTATATTGTAATTTAAATATAAATTAAAAAGTGATAGATGTTATGTTTCTTTTTTTAAATATTTAAGATCTTAATTTTATTGATATGAAACTGATAAATGTAACGTTTCTTTTTTTTTTAATATTTAAGATTAGAATAAACCTTGCTAATTATATATAAAGTTATAATATGAGTTATAATATATAAATTATAATATAATTTATGATGTATGTATTCTACATATTTACGAGACAGACTAGTCAGGTATACACAGCACAAGCAATTAGTGTAAAAATTATGTGTATCCTACATATCTACAAGACAGATTAAACAAATCAAGTACTTTTATAAAAGTGATAAATGTTACGTTCTTTAAAAAAAAAATACTACAATCAAAATTAAAATATATTACTATATGCTTGTGCTGTGCTATAAATTATCTAACTAATCTGTCTTGTATCCTGATTATATCAAAAGCAAAAGATGTAAAAAGGAATACAGTGTATTTAAATGTATTTGTCAAATGATTGTCATCATACAGTTATTTGTCATGCATCATATGCAGCTACAGGTATAAGTAACATTAGTAAAACATAGTCTGTAAGATTAATATGTATAAATCTTTTTAATTTATATTTATATCTTATTTCCATTTCTATTTATTTTTTTTTAATAATTTATAAATTTTTATAATAAATTTATAAATACATTTATTTTTCAATGGAATTTTTTAATAGAAACATTTTTCAAGCTGTTAAGATTTTGACAAAGTCTGCGACAACACGTCTATTGCAAACCAACATATTGTAACCAATCTTTGTCTCAATGCTAAACACAACAAAATTATCGATAATGTCAGTTAAATACTAAATTTTATTTGCCAAATATATATATCAAATAGCATTCTGACAAATGGAAAAATACCATGTAACAGATCTATTATATTCATTAGCTATACTAAAACATGCTTCATCTATTTCAAGCGATGCATTAGCATCGCAACAAGAATTGATTACAATATGTTGGTTTGCAATAAACATTTTGTCACAGGCTTTGTCAAAATCTTATCAACAGCTTGAAAAATTCTTCTAATTCCACTGAAAAATAAATGTATATTTATAAATTATTTAAAAAGATAAATAGAAATTTAACCTTACAGACTGCGTTTCATCAATGTTATTTATATTTATCTGTAGCTGCATATAATGCATGACAAATAAATATATGACAAACTATATGACACTCGTTTGACAAATGCACTCAAATATGTATTCTTGATGTGTATATCTATATTAACTGATATGAATGTCTATATCGAAAACTGCTCGCAGTTATCCATAGTGGCTTTTGACAGGTATAAGTTAAATTTTCCAGACTGCAACATTATATAGCGTAGCACTCTTTCATTTATAAAAAGGTGAAGCTGCAAAATTCTTTGTGATACTTGTGGATAGTTGAATCAGGTATAGGATACAAACACACATATATCTTATAATAAACATACTATAAAATACATATATCTCTTTCTTATCATAAATATAGAATATTTTTATATGTAATGCGATGTTTTGTTTTGTTTTTACACATAGCATAAATTACTTTCGCAATATTTTATTTTTCTCTATAAATAAGACATGAAAATATTCTATACATTTATGACAGGATGTTTATATTCTATTCTATATATATTTACTATCAGATATGTGTGTGTGTGTGTGTATTTAATACCTGATCCAACTAACCACGAGTATTACGAAGAATTTTGTTGCTTCACTTTTTTATAAATGAAAGCGTGCTACGCTATATAACATTGCACTATTGCATTGCAAACCTATTAACCTATATCTGTCAAAAGCTGGTATGGATGCAAGATGCAAGCAGTAGAAGCGCCGCTAGCGCAATCTTATGTCGAATGCTCGAACCGTACAACTTCTTGTACACATGCGCATTGGGGGCTTGGGCGTCGATGACGACGGAGACGTTTCTTAGTAAAAATTTTATACATTTCGACTTTGGATTATAATATCTTCATTTATAGGATACGTAGAAGAAAAGTAAAAATATTTTCATAATATAAAACACACTCAAGCTTTCGATTATGCTTATTAAAACATCAATCGGTTCAGCTGTTATTAAGGTTCGATAATCTAAGAACTCTTCAACTAGCCGACTCGCGTAAAGATACACGGGGTGCCTCACTGTTGCTGCGCATGACTTGGCGCGAGACACTACCGTGTCTCTTGATAATAAAAGTATATACAGCACATTTTCACCGAACCTAAACTATTTATTTCAACTCGGTTTAAAGTACGTTGCTTTATGTCCTCCGTAATATCAATACTGCAGTCACTATCGTAATCGGAATCCTTCGAAAGTACGCGGTCTTCGTCTGATGAATCGTCCAACAAATTCTCAAATGCCATCAAGTTGTCATCTTCGAGAATGACATCCTCATCATCATCAATAACCATAACTTTTTCGTCAGCCATAACACATATTGTTAAGATCGTCGTAAGGGCGTAGACGGTTGCGTACTATAACGTTGCACACTCCTCTCGATTATATATATTTTAATTTAATATCTTTTGACACAGCATTTTTCTGCCAGTCTGCAGCGCAAAGATCACGTATCGCGGCTTCTCCAGCTGAGAGGCGACTTTCACGGTCCACGAATGCTTGGTCGTATTATGCAATAGAGGAAATTCGTTTAGATCCCAAGAGCGAAAACTCATATTCAAGTATCGCCCGCTTTCCAACACGCGTAGCAAGGATAATTTATTGACCTCGCTCAATATTACATGAAGCATACGCCATTGTATCTTGAATAATTCGATATCAGCTTCAGTCGAAGCATTTCCAAATATGCAATTGTTGTCGTTGCGCGAACGTATCAGAATTAATTCGTGACGAGCGTTGATCACAACTCGCTTATAATCTTCGCAAAAACCCAATAGTATGTTTAGCGGCATGCAAAAATTGAAGTAAGCTTCAATTTTTGCATGCCGCTAAACATACTATTGGGTTTTTGCGAAGATTATAAGCGAGTTGTGATCAACGCATTATGCGACATATTCCACACAGCATTCTCCAAGATTTTACCTTTCTCGGTTGTTAGAGAGACATAGTTTTTAATCGTGGAAGTTATTCCAACGTTTCTGTTGCGATCAATCTCCACACCGTCGAGTTCATATCGAAGTTCATCAAACATAAACGCGACACAATTGTTGCCCAATACCACTCTTCCCTCTTCAGCTACTTTACGCACCATCAACTTTCCCTCGACGTATAGAAAACTTTCACATGGTAACGTGTACAAATCTTGATGTTGTATCGGTATCCGTATCTCGTCGCTATATCCAAGCGTTGTGTTGGCGTATGGATTGTACGTATGAGTCTCAATCTTGACGATACGATCGTCAAAGATCGGCTCGCCTCCGATATTCAAGATGTCAATCATATTGTTCAAGTATTTCGTACGACGAATCCCAATGATTTTAAAAACTCGCGATTTAACGCGCTGAGCTTCTTTTTAGCGTAACCAGATATCTGATTATTGTCACCCGATACCGCAGTCACTCGCCTACTCGCAAAAATATTGTCCCTCGCAAAAATATTGTCTCTCGCGTGCTCCGTGCTTTCGTTCAACACAAGCATTTCATTTGTCAAACGCTTTATTTTTGCCGCCGCCGTATATGCAATCTTACGGTAATTTCCTCTCCTCGAAAATCGAGCAAATGTCCTTCTTGATCAACAATGCGTATCGTTAAATCAGTAATGCTCCGTGCGACGATCGGTAGATAAATGATCTGTGCTAGCGTTTCCGATATCTTATATCCTGGCGGCACGCTCGGTGAAAATTCATGTATCGTATGTACGCGCTTGTCATTGCTGTACGCGCCAGTGGTTACGCTGCATTCTATACGAATAATATTTACGCTAATAATATTTATCGGTACATCCGATTCGTGCCATTTCCGAGGTTGTAATATACGATTCGACGAGAATCCCAACAACGATCCAACGTTGCCCGGTTTACTAAAATTTATTCTATAGACACATTTGATTTCACTTTTTAGCGTATTATGATTAGCGCGAAGCATTATTGGATATTCATCGTATTCTTCGCCATCAACAATATCGTTGGAATCAACTACGCGTCGATGTCGTAAAATTGCACGTCGGAGATATTCGTTTATAGCGTGTAATTCGTACGATCCCTCGGGAATCGTAATTTCCTTATCGTCGTTATCAAAATAAAATTTATTATTTCAAGAATTCACGTTCGATATCGTATGATAAGTTTCAAAGTCGTTAAACCAAGCTCGTAATCGCCATCGTTTAAATCTATAGCTGGAAAGTAGCTTACAGCAAGAACGCTACTCTTGCCAGTCAACGTAAGCGTGAGTGACATACTGGAAAACTGTCGAACGAATACTGAGTCGCGACGGTGAATTGTCAGGCTTTAAATTCATATCGATCATCGACCGTTTGAAGAAATCGAAGACACAATTGTCCACAAATACTTTGATTATAATTTTGATAGGCCGTGTGATTGTATTCTATATTCGCAACATTCTATCCAAAATATCGCACTAATTCCTTGGGCGGTCGAAGATTTCTAAAACTATCGAAATATACTACACGATCTCCCCTCTTTGCATACGCAACCCAATGAGTACCGAAACCATCGACGTCATCCAAATTGACGATACCGCTCTCAGTTCGCCGTACACCGTTTATCGGTAAATTATTGCGTATGAAAACGCCTCTAAAAAATGATATACGCATACGTCTTGCAAGTTGTTCCAACTGTACATTGGTCGTTACACCGGCAGGCATTTTTATTTTGACGTTTTTTTTTAGCCGCTATTGAGAACCCTCGTCCACGCTTGTATGGAGTGAGATAAAGTCCGTGACCTTCCATGGCGCGATTATGACGTTGCATTTCTTCGAGCTGACGTTGCGCCGCTTTGCTATCGTTCACCGCCTTCGCGATTCCCGCTGCTCCGCCAGCCAATGAACCGAGAACTCCCAATAATGGTAAAATGGGTAAGATACCACCGCGCTTCGCTATAGAAAGTATTCGTTTTTTCGCAGTCTTTTTCTTCATCGATGATTTTTTTGTTTTCATCGAGGATTTTTTTGTTTTCATCCCCATACCGAATTTTGTCTTTGCTTTCATAGCCCCCAAACAGCTGTAGCGGCTGCTCTTTTGCCAATAGTCGAATCTCTCGCGGTAATACGTGTTCGCGCTTTCGTGGCGAGTATATTATCCGCAACGTGTCGTTGACCGAAATCGTTGCTTCCAGAATAAGCTATGTCGCGACACGCGGCATCCAATGGATTGATACCTCGATCGCCTCTAGCCAATCGCGTTTCTAAATGAGTTCCCGGTCCGCAAAACTGATAGCCTGGAATATGTAATTCGATAGGAAGTGCGTTTATCGCACGATTTAACAAACCACCACCTCTTATAATTTTTGCTGGCATTTGCCACAATCTTTTATTAACGGTGTTGGACCATCGAAATGTGTTTGTTGCCACGGCAAATTATAATGTCGCGTGCATCGACGATACTGTTGAACCTCTGAGTCAGCTTTTATATGTTCGGGAAGCTTGTCCCACAATTGTTCCACATAGCTATCAAAGTAAAACAATCTTGGGGATAATCTGTAACTGCTCGGTGGTAAGCTCGAGAATATCGCTGTCAACCAATAGAAGAAGAAACATTTTTGAGACTGAGCGGTTTCGATTTGGTACGCCTCTATAAATAGGGCTCCGATGACTCATTTTCCAAAATCTGATTTGAGATTCGCGAGAGCAAACATGCGGTTCGCGCGACAAGCGACGATAATCAAAGTGATAAATTTTGACGATAAAACACAAGTAATGTCCGAGAAAGAAATACGCAAGCATGGAAACATGCTGCCGAATACTATACGCGGTATCATTTGCGGTCCTTCGAATTGCGGTAAGACTAACGTGTTGATAAGTTTGATAGAAAGTCCACACGGTGTACATTTCGAGAATGTGTACGTATACTCGAAATCACTTCAACAACCGAAATATCGATACTTGGAAAATTTGCTATTATCGATCGATGAAATTGGTTATTTTACATTCTCTAATAATAGTGACGTTATTCCACCGAGCAAGGCGCTTCCGAATTCCATTTTTATCTTTGACGACGTGGCATGCGATAAGCAAGATACGATAAGAGAGTATTTTGCAATGGGTCGACACTCGAGCGTCGACTGTTTCTATCTTTGTCAAACGTATCCAAGATACCCAAGCATCTTATACGGGACAATGCAAATTTACTGATTTTATTTAAACAAGATGGTACAAACTTGAAACATGTATACAACGATCATGTAAATACTGACATGTCTTACGGCGATTTTCGCGCATTCTGTCAGAAACATTGGCAACACGAGTATGGATTTGTAGTGATTGATAAAGACAGTTTACAGACTAATGGATGATATCGAAAAGGATTTAACGATTTTGCAATACCGTAAAGTGGTTAGTCGCTATCGATACATCGATCGAGCAACGTCTAAAAATTTTCGTCCGAGCGCAACATGACGACGACGATTGACAGTGACGATCGTGAGAAGATTGCGAGAGAGATTGTAAAGACGAGCGAATCAATCCGCAAAAAATATCGTTTTTTAAAAACCGGTCAAATGGAGGAAGACGTCGCATTGGAGAGGCACTTTAAACCAATTATCGAACCTCTAAAACAACTTGTCCACAATCAATGTGGAATCTAATGAAGCGAAAATCGAACCATCGAGTATGCTCGAAGACAAGCATCCGAAAAAAGAGTCTGGAAGAAAGCGAACAAGGTCAAATATATCATTGAACGATTCGCTAATAACTTCTACTCCAAATCAATCAAAACGTAAGCGAATGAAACAATTATCGAATGTGGTTACTTCTACTCCGATAAAAGATGTACAATCGAGTCAAATATTGTACGAAAGATCGTCTCCGTATGTGGAAGAAATTTTCGAAACCACGCCTGAAACGCTTGTAACGTCGGTTCAACATCAATTACAAACGTCCGAGGATCAAAATACATTGCGCACACATCTGGGTCCACTAGGGCAAAAATATGTGGGAGCTATTTTGAGTCAAGATAAAAATAACAGTATGGATTATGTTTACGGTGTTAAATTTTGCAACGAAGGAATGATGCTTGGTGATAAAATTTTTGATGTGGATATAGATGTGGACAATATAATTATCGGTGGAATAAGATATGTGGAAACACCAGATCTCTACGAGTTGATTTTCAAGAGAATACCCGACGGTGACGTATACAATAACGATGATAAAATTAAATACAAAAATATATTACTGGCGACAAATGCGCATAGACGTGGCAATGATATGCGTAATCCAGTGTTAAGTAGCAAGGGATACAAGTATAAAAATATAATAGCGCCATTAATCTCTATTAAAAATATAATAGCGCCTGGAAAAAAAGCTGGAAGAGGTATAAACATACCGCGCGCTATGACGTTAAACGATAATAAGATCGATTACGTGCATTGGAATGATCCCAACGAGTTGGTAGATCGCTTGCGATTGCTGGAAGCTTCGCGTCAAGCCGGCAACAATGCCCACGACAATGAAATATTATCAATTATCGAGGAACTTTACGAAGCTGGCCTTATTATAAATTAATCTATGCGTCAGTCATTGAAATGTCGATTAATAAATTTGGATTATCGTTGGGAACACCGAACAACTCATACTATCAATGGAATGGATTACTAAAAAATTACGTGCGCGATAACGCTCTGTGTCAGACAGCCTCCGGCTTTGACGAAAGGTCGCGCAAGATACGACGCGTAGCGCAACCGGAAGATGATACTGATGCCGCAAACAAACAGTACGTGGAAATACGTGTCAAGCTTTTGGAGGACAGACAGGAAGAACTTGAGAAAAAAATAATCACGCTCGAGACGAATGTGCAAACGCTGCAAATAATGATGGATGAGATGCAGAAAATGCTTCGGTATGCAACTCACGCGCAGACTACATCTAATTCAGCGCAGGAGAAGAAAAATACATAAAGAATATACGTGGAGGAATTATCTCATTATTGCAAATTATGCCTCGATCAAATATGTCGCAAAAGAACTCTGAAAAACAGCTGCTCGTGGAAGAATTGCATGCTCCAGCGAGAAAAAATTTCCCACGTAGACGTGTCATAGTACGCGGATACGACGATCTATGGCAGGCGGACGTTGTCGAGATGCTTCCATATGCACGATTCAACAAAGGCTACAACTACATACTCACAGTTATCGATGTGTTGAGCAAGTATGCGTGGGCTGTACCGCTCAAGAGCAAGAGTGGAAACGAGATGTCGGATACGATCGCAAAGATAATTCGAGACGATGGAAGATGTCCGAAAACTTTTCAAACCGACGGAGGAAAAGAATTTTACAACGCAAATGTACAGAAACTCGTGAAGAAACACAGCATTAATTATTATTCGACGTACTCTATCATGAAAGTTTCGGTCGTGGAAAGATTCAACGGAACGTTAAAGAACAATATGTGGAAAATGTTTACGCTTAATGGAAATTACAAGTGGATCGACGCGTTGTCCCGGCTCGTTGGAGAGTACAATGCGCGAAAACATCGCACTATCGGTATAAGACCTATCGATGTTACTCCCGCGATCACCGATAAACTTTTAAATACGGTATACAGCAACGTAAAGATTGCGGCACCGGCAAGATTCAAAGTAGGCGATCCGGTACTCGTGAGTAAAGTCAAGACCATCTTTAAGAAAGGTTACACGCCAAATTGGTCGACCAAAGTGTTTAAGATCGTTAAAGTGCAGAAAACTAATCCCGTGACCTATGTACTCAAAGATTCGCGCGGAAATCCCGTCGCCGGCGGATTTTACGAATACGAGTTACAACGCGTTGCTAATCCCGACGTACATCTTGTGGAAAAGGTGATACGCAAAAAGGGTGACCAGGTTTATGTGAAATGGCTGGGATTTGATGCGACACGCAACTCTTGGATAGATAAAAATAATATATTATAAACATGTTAACAATAATACATAATAATATTTTATAAATATAAACAATATTGTACACTTTATAAAATATACATATAATTTACAATAAATATACATATAATTTTAATTTACAATAAATATACGTAATTTTTATTTACAATAAATATACATGCTTTTTATTTACAATAAATATACATGCTTTTTATTTACAATGGTATTTTATAATGTCCCCACGGTAGCGTGTCGGTGGTTTCAGGTACGATATACCGCTTGTCATCGTACGGACTTAGAGCAATTTTTGTCTCGCGGATGATGTATACTTCGTATAATTTAGATCTTATACAACACTGCTGACGTGTCATTTCAATCTCTTCGTTCAAACACCGCGTGTAATCGTCGAACGTTATCGTTCTCGCGACGACGTTACTCTTGACGCTTTTTACTTTTTTCGTATACTTCTTACCATCTACTCGCAACGCGTACATTTTTGCCCTAAGCCCGATGAATTCGGTCATGATGGCGCCATTATTCTCGTCCTTCATTAAACCCGGTATCTTTTTATTCGCGAACGGTATACCGTACACATTGTCCACCGCATAATCGCTGGTATCGAATCTGTCGACGTTGCGCTTTATATTCTCATATACATCGTCACACTCTATGTGATATATGAGACTGTCGGTGTCGGTGTACATGACTTTACATTTCTCTCGATACATAGGTACCATATAATCATGGTCAAACTTGTACAAACATGTCTTGGATATGTCGAGTATACACATACCCACGTAGATTGGTTTATTAAGTTTAACCTCGAGATTGCGCAATTCAACGGCGATCAGATTCTCCGAAAACACGCTTCTACTATGAAAATTTGGTTTTGCGATCATCGCCTCTGCGCCATATCTTTCATCCCAATGTGTCACGAGCTTAATATTAACGTGATTGCGCACATTTTCCATCGTTTTGCCAAATACAGCATTATTCATTAATTTATATAAATAAATTATTTTTAAAATCATTTTTTGCGAGTGTTCGGAATTGTGTATTGAGTTCGATATAACTGCGAAGCCATGGAGATTGCGAAAACTGTAATATTCGATGTATTTTTGTAACGCGAAGTCCGTGTCGCGTGCATTGCTGCAGGTTGCGGTAACGTATTACATAACGTTTCTTATCATATAAGGTTGCAAGCAGCTTATCCTGCCGCTTACCAGGTGGTTTGTCGCGTGTCGGGCAAAACGGTAGGTCGGTGTGAGCATCGTGAACACGTTGCGAATACTCGAGATCGACTTCAAGGATGTAGCCTATAGGCGAATCGAGCGCGATCGATGATGTATCAAAATCGGATACGTCGTCGACCCATCGAAAATCTGCATAGGGCAAAGGTTGACACATTGCCCAGCCGTATAAATTATTTAGATCAAAGTACGTGAGATACGTTGAAGGTTTCGATGGATCGTACGATTGCATATACTTGTTATTAGCATGTGCGTATCTGTTGGAACATTGATTCAAGCCACCGCGTATTCCGCGTTCGATAAATAAAACCATGTCGATATCTGTAAGCAATTCAAATGTAATATTCGTATGTCCAACATGGTGTCCCACGTGTATCCGGGAAGAGTATAGTAATACGCGGGGTCGAGCCCATAACTTTTAATACAACTTTCGCGGAAATTTTCAAAAATATCTGCTAATAACAAGACATCAATTTTGAGATACAAGTCGCTATATTCACCCATCGTTCGAATGGAGAACCGCTTCCAGACGTTCTCGGCGTGCGCGTAATCGCTCTCGGATATCGTGTCACCGGTCAAGGAACTGTAAAATGATTCGCGCGGTGGTAAACACGTATCTTGCAACCTGTCGACGCAGTCAATATATTCGTACGGAAAGACGCCCTTCCGTGTTAATAAATTGAAATTGTCATTCGATAAATTTAGATATTCAGATTTTAAACTTTTGAGTTTGTCTTTATTCAAGAATGATGCCAATTTATCGAGACTAGCTGTGAGAAATTTATACGAATCGATAAAACGCAAATTAATATGATTTTTTGATTTCTCTTCGCCAAGTTTAACATTTTTCGTAAATGATATATATTTTTCTTTTGTTTTTGGAAGTAACTCGATTCCCCCTTCGAACGCTGTAGCTATTTCCATGATAATAAAATGTGCATCGTAACCGGATAAATTATGAAAAACTATTAGAATGCAAAAAGAATCTTTATAATTTAAATTGCAATTTGAATGCGCGGTACCTCTATATCGCCCGGTCAGATAGCGATGATCGCGTACGCGTGTATCGTCTTGGACGAATGGTTTCTCGCAAATGTGACATTGTGTCGCGCTGTAAAATTTTTCCCAATCATCGGATTAAATTTACCATGGGGACATTAGCTGATAAAATACTTTTTACACGTTGCGCTAAATTTTTAAGTTCTTCGACGAACCATGACATGCAATCTGTACCGCGACGGGAATGATACGCGGATAACGATTCGTCGTACGAACAATGTACATAATATGCTATGCTAAATACTTTGTGATGCTGGTAATTTCTCTCTTCCTCCGTCTTCTCCAAAACGCACTCCAAGTCGGCGTATACGATAAAAGGAAGCCGCTCTTTCCGATTATAATTGTTGAACGTGAGCCACTTGTTCTTATCGCTCGGTAATCGGATAGCGCACTCGTTCATCTCTCGACAGTCCACCGTATGTGACTGTAAATTGTCATTCGAATCAAAGTAGTGCAAACATCTGTAAAAGAAATAATTTTTTATTTTTTGTTTAATTATTTCTGCAATATATTTTATTAAATATATACGTACCGATCACAGATATATCTCTTGTGTTCTTTTTTGCTCAATTGCGAGCTTATGAGGCGGGATAGATTCTTGATCCACGCGAAATGTCCAACGTTGTTGTCTTCCACGTACAGCAGGTTGACGTGTTTGTCTCTCTTTAGCTCGCTCAGACGTATCGGGACAATGTTCTTTTTCTCGATACTATATACATTGATTGAGATATCGTTAGTAAGTTCGAATTTTTTAATTTGGTTCACAGTCACTGGAAACTCAATGTCTTGGAGATTCAGCACTGTCATATAATGAGGATACGAAGATACTCGATAAACATAACTTTCAACTGGATGTAGAGCGACGACCACAGACCACGCGAAACACGCATTGTCATTAGATTGCACGTTGATCACCGTTCTCTTCATTATTATCGCCCGCGGTAATTTTATATGACATCCCGCGCGCAAAGGATTATATTTATTTATATTTACAGTTAAATCGAGTATTCGCGACAATGCCCACCCGCTATCGCGTTCCTGAAATTCTTCGAGCGATGCTAGAGTGGGCTCGACAACGCGCCGCTCGTACCATTCGCGTAAATCGGATGTGCGAAAGAGTTCATAGTTTCTCGTATTGATACTTTTATTTGCGCGTTTATCACCCGTCACAAATTCACCATTGAACAATGTATTAATTTTCACGTTAAAGTGTCTTTTCATCACATTTTGCACGTGTTCGAGCACAATGTCTTTGGCATCCTCGAAAAATTGACGATGCTCGATATGATTATGATTTATAACCACACCAGTCAATATGCGGCTCTCGAACGCCGTATCGATCTCTCGCCAAATCAATCCGTGTTGCCGCGTACTGCATCCTGCACCCGCGTGTACAATACGCCTGTGTAACGAGTTCTTCAATCCCTCGAGTCGTGCGATTCGTGCAATCAGCGATTGTCGAATCCCGATGGATAATCGTGGTTTGATTCGACTTTGCTCTTCCAACGATTCGATATATTCGTCGCATCGTTGCTCCCACGCAACGTACTCTTCTATCGAATTCACCCTTGCAGATTGCTCGCGCAGAATTCGTTCGGCACTGTTTTGCGCCATATTTCCAATTTTATGCCACAAATTTTGCTAACAAGATGCGCTTATTAGTAGCTCTTGTCTCGGAACTCTTGGCGAAAATACTGACAGGGTGTGCCTCTTTACCATGATTTTATATTCTATCTTGATGTCTCTTTCCATCATGTGTATCAACTAAATCTTTATTTCGCGATTTGTCACGTACATTTTGACTAATGTCGATTATTGCATTTTTTTGTCGTCTAGAGATGATGTCAAATCGCAAAAGTTTCAAATTACATGCTGCTGTCCAAGTATGTTAGTGCAATTTAATCATGAGGATTATCCTTATATTTCACGATTTTGTCATGTTTTGACACACGCGTTTGAATTCTGATATCTAGGGGTGATGTCATCGCGAAGCAGTCACACATCGGCGCTTGAAAATTTTATATTACGTTGCATTTTTTGTGCATTCCGCTAAATCTCACACCTGGTGATGATGATGTCATCTCAGCCCAGATGCATCAAAAAAGTTTTAAATTACTTGTATATTAACACAAATTAACCTTGATAATTATTCTTATATTTCACGATTTTGTCATGTTTTGACGCGCGCGTTTGAATTCTGATATCTAGGATTACGTCATCGCGAAGCAGCCGCACATCGGCGCTTGAAAATTTTATAGTATGTTGTGCATTCGGCTAAATCTCACACCTGGTGATGATGTCATCGCGAAGCAGCCATACATCGGCGCTTGAATAGAAAAATTGAAAAAAATATCGCGTCAGCAATAATCCCCACCACATTGCAATTTTGCAACGTTAATACATATTTTAAATATGTTTATTAATACGTTCAGTATTGCATCGATCACTTGTGTGAAAAGTTCATATAAAAATGTATCCCACTGAAGGAAGCCGCATGAATTATTACGTTCCGATTCAAGATGCTGATGAAACTTCACCGTGTAAGAAGAAGAAATGTAACAAGTAAGTTTTAATTAATGTAAAGAATTTTACACCTTTTAAATATTTATATAAATAATATTTTATTACTCCCTAGCATTTCATCCGAGCCTCGTCGTGCAGTTCGTATACTTGGAAGACGATACGCCTTAACCCCGACGTCATACAAATATTTGGACATTGGAATAAACGTTGGAGCTGTATCTTGCGTGGAATTGGTTCTCGGCGATAATCGGGGCAATCAAATAATATTGCCTTTTGAAACATGGAAATCGCTGATGCAGAAACGTGGGGACATTGAACGGCTTCTACAATCGACTAAAATCCCATTGCGGATTCGAGATTTAACATTCGAAGTAGTTAAAATATCTGATTCGAATATTATAAAAATAGGATTATCCAATAATTCTTTATATATGAAACCGCTAACTCTATTCTATTTATTCGATTTTGAAAAATGCATAGATCATATGTATTACTGGTTATGCGAAAATACGCATATTGTAAATGAAAAATTCAAACAATTTGTAACTGTTTTACAACAGAATAATATCGCTAATGTATGCGACGCTGCAAAAACGATACATGAAAGAGATATGTTTAACAGCGAATCGCTCATAGATTGCGAGTTATTGACATGTGCTGTAAATGATATTCTTCACGGGGCTTGTAATAAATAAGATATTTTACTAATTATCTGTGAATTTAATTATTTATCCCATCCTTTATGTATGTATGTATGAATAAAAACAGTGTAATAGATATGCACAGTCTGCAAAACTTAAATCTTTTTCTCGACACACTCTGCTAAAGATGTAGAAAAATGATGAGGTAGATGAGACGTGATACTCCAGTTAGAAGGAGACAAAAGATATTAAATTAAAATATATATAATCGAGAGGAGTGTGCAACGTTATAGTACGCAATCGTCTACGCCCTTACGACGATCTTAACAATATGTGTTATGGCTGACGAAGAAGTTATGGTTATTGATGATGATGAGGATGTCATTCTCGAAGATGACAACTTGATGGCATTTGAGAATTTGTTGGACGATTCATCAGACGAAGACCGCGTACTTTCGAAGGATTCCGATTACGATAGTGATTGCAGTATTGATTTTACGGAGGATATAAAGCAACGTACTTTAAACCGAGTTGAAATAAATAGTTTAGGTTCGGTGAAAATGTGCTGTATATACTTTTATTATCAAGAGACACGGTAGTGTCTCGCGCCAAGTCATGCGCAGCAACAGTGAGGCACCCCGTGTATCTTTACGCGAGTCGGCTAGTTGAAGAGATCTTAGATTATCGAACCTTAATAACGGCTGAACCGATTGATGTTTTAATAAGCTTAATCGAAAGCTTGAGTGTGTTTTATATTATGAAAATATTTTTACTTTTCTTCTACGTATCCTATAAATGAAGATATTATAATCCAAAGTCGAAATGTATAAAATTTTTACTAAGAAACGTCTCCGTCGTCATCGACGCCCAAGCCCCCAATGCGCATGTGTACAAGAAGTTGTACGGTTCGAGCATTCGACATAAGATTGCGCTAGCGGCGCTTCTACTGCTTGCATCTTGCATCCATACCAGCTTTTGACAGATATAGGTTAATAGATTTGCAATGCAATAGTGCAATGTTATATAGCGTAGCACGCTTTCATTTATAAAAAAGTGAAGCAACAAAATTCTTCGTAATACTCGTGGTTAGTTGGATCAGGTATTGAATACACACACACACACACACACACACACACACACATATCTGATAGTAAATATATATAGAATAGAATATAAACATCCTGTCATAAATGTATAGAATATTTTCATGTCTTATTTAGAGAAAAATAAAATATTGCGAAAGTAATTTATGCTATGTGTAAAAACAAAACAAAACATCGCATTACATATAAAAATATTCTATATTTATGATAAGAAAGAGATATATGTATTTTATAGTATGTTTATTATAAGATATATGTGTGTTTGTATCCTATACCTGATTCAACTATCCACAAGTATCACAAAGAATTTTGCAGCTTCACCTTTTTATAAATGAAAGAGTGCTACGCTATATAATGTTGCAGTCTGGAAAATTTAACTTATGTCAAAAGCCACTATGGATAACTGCGAGCAGTTATCGATATAGACATTCATATCAGTTAATATAGATATACACATCAAGAATACATATTTGAGTGCATTTGTCAAACGAGTGTCATATAGTTTGTCATATATTTATTTGTCATGCATTATATGCAGCTACAGATAAATATAAATAACATTGATGAAACGCAGTCTGTAAGGTTAAATTTCTATTTATCTTTTTAAATAATTTATAAATATACATTTATTTTTCAGTGGAACTAGAAAAATTTTTCAAGCTGTTGATAAGATTTTGACAAAGCCTGTGACAAAATGTTTATTGCAAACCAACATATTGTAATCAATTCTTGTTGCGATGCTAATGCATCGCTTGAAATAGATGAAGCATGTTTTAGTATAGTTAATGAATATAATAGATCTGTTACATGGTATTTTTCCATTTGTCAGAATGCTATTTGGTATATATATTTGGCAAATAAAATTTAGTATTTAACTGACATTATCGATAATTTTGTTGTGTTTAGCATTGAGACAAAGATTGGTTACAATATGTTGGTTTGCAATAGACGTGTTGTCGCAGACTTTGTCAAAATCTTAACAGCTTGAAAAATGTTTCTATTGAAAAATTCCATTGAAAAATAAATGTATTTATAAATTTATTATAAAAATTTATAAATTATTAAATAAAAATAAATAGAAATGGAAATAAAATATAAATATAAATTAATAAGATTTATACATATTAATCTTACAGACTATGTTTTACTAATGTTACTTATACCTGTAGCTGCATATGATGCATGACAAATAACTATATGATGACAATCATTTGACAAATACATTTAAATACACTGTATTCCTTTTTACATCTTTTGCTTTTGATATAATCAGGATACAAGGCAGATTAGTTAGATAATTTATAGCACAGCACAAGCATATAGTAATATATTTTAATTTTGATTGTAGTATTTTTTTTTAAAAGAACGTAACATTTATCACTTTTATAAAAGTACTTGATTTGTTTAATCTGTCTTGTAGATATGTAGCATACATATCATTTTTACACTAATTGCTTGTGCTGTGTATACCTGACTAGTCTGTCTCGTAGATATGTAGAATACATACATCATAAATTATATTATAATTTATATATTATAACTCATATTATAACTTTATATATAATTAGCAAGGTTTATTCTAATCTTAAATATTTAAAAAAAAAGAAACGTTACATTTATCAGTTTCATATCAATAAAATTAAGGTCTTAAATATTTAAAAAAAGAAACATAACATCTATCACTTTTTAATTTATATTTAAATTACAATATAAGTTATAATATAATATAAATTATATAAGTTATGATGTGTGTATTCTATATACACTACGCAAAAAAATTAAAGGGCCACTTTCTTCCTTCTACAAAAAAGGCAATTTTCAAGTGGCTGCAACTTCGTCGCATATAATCGGATTGAGATCAATAAAAAAGCGTTACAAAGCTTGAAGTTTCTAGTTTTAGAATTTTTTAGTCAAGTCCAATTCTTTTCATTTGTTACGAAGTTACATTATGAAAAAGCAACGTCCGTCGGTTGACTAAATTTTTCAAAAGTTTGTCAAAGAATGCCGAAGAAGAAAAAAATTGTAGCACAATTTCGTTAATTGGATTTTAAAGAGCAGAGTTTTATCTTTAATTTGCTTTTTTAATGAATGTCCTACGATTTTTTTTCGCCGAGTTATTCACTACTGAAGTAAAATCGATCTATTGACTTTGAGCGTTCATAACTAGTGAAAAAATTATCGCACAATGATCATTAAAAAAGCAATTTAAAGAAAAAAGTCGGCACTTTAACATGTACTAATTGCTTTTTCAATTAATATCCATTGTTAAAGTGTAATCATTACTTTAAAATCAAGTAAAAATTGCACTTTTTCCCTTTTTCATTTAAATCAATGCAACTTAATGAAAAAACGTTAACATTTTTATGAACTCTACAATTTTTACAAGTAAAAAGTATCCCAATTACATGTACAATCGGCCGAATCGATAAGATTTTTTTTTCTCTATATCTCGAAGACTTAAATCAAGTCTAAAATGAAAAATTCAATTACCGCCGGCATTAACGTTATCCAAAGCGTACCACGTAGAGGTTGCACGGTCGGATTTACGCTTCTGTGTGTGTGTGTTGTGTGTGTGTATTGTGTGTTTGTTGTGTGTGTGTGTGTTGTGTGTGTTGTGTGTGTGTGTGTAGGCGCACGAACAGAACGAGACCCCGCGATTCGTCACTCTCGCAGTATTTTATGACTCCAAACTCTCTGATGCGCATATGTATGTGTGTGTGTGTGTGTAATTAAATGTGCTGTGTAATTAAATTTTTTCAGAGTTAAAATCGTGTGTTGCCGCCTCTGTTTCGAATAACATCTTGCAAACGTTCTCGCATATTAATGCATCTTCGTATTTGTGCTTGCGGAAGGTTACGCCAAATTTGCTGGAGTGCGTGCGCTAATTCTTGTAGCGTTCTTAAAATTGGATATTGTCTTCGTAATCGACGACCAATCATGTCCCAAACATGTTCTATTGGATTTAAGTCTGGGCTCATTGCTGGATGGTTTAATACAGCAATATCATTTTTTCTTAAAAATCGTCGCGTGATGTTTGCAATATGAGGACGTGCATTATCTTGCATCAGTATAAAACAATTTCCTATCCGATTACGTATTGGCAAAACATGTGGACGCAAAATTTCATCGATATATCGTCTCGATGTCAATGCAGGTGATGAAATGACAACTAATGTTGTACGTAAATGTTGCGATATACCCGCCCAAACCATTACAGAACCGCCATAAAAAGCCGTAATCGGTAGATTGCAATCCTGATTATTTCTTCTGCCTCTACGACGCCACACTTGTGCTCGTCTGTCGTTTCCATAAAGACAGAATCGAGATTCATCCGTAAAAAGAACATTATTCCATTGTCTATGATTCCATCTTATGTGAAGACGTGCATACGCTAATCGGGTACGGCGATGATGATTATTAAGCATAGGCACACGTAAAGGACGAAACGAACGCAGATGAGCTTCTCTTAATCGATTCCTGACAGTTTGTGCAGTAATCGGATGCGGAACTTGTCGTCTATGATTATAAAAACGGCTTGCAATTACATTTGCGTGGACAAACGGATCTATACGAGCGTGTCGAGCAATAACTCTATCTTCTCTGGAAGTAGTAACACGCCTTCGTCCTTGTCCTGAACGTCGATGGTACTGACCAGTTTCCTGGTAGCGAGAATAGGCACGACCAACAACAGAATGGCTTACTCCTATTAAATTTGCGACTTGTCTTTAACTGTAACCTTCTTCTAAAAGGGTTATCAGACGTACTACCTCTAATTCCGTTAAATGTCGGCGCGGCATTGTACGTAAAACTAAAAAAAAAATTATTTAAAAGTCTTAGAAATAAAGATCATAATTTATTGCAGTAAAAGAGTAAAGAATCAAAGAAGTTATTGAAATATCAAAAAATGGTGTACCAATTGCTATAACAATGATAAGGAAATCACAAAAACTAGCGTCTTTTTTTATAGCCAGTTTGCTCATTCAAGTGACGCCGAGCAATAAGAAAGAATTGGCTGAAGTTGGCTGAAGTTGCTGAAGTTGGCGTATCAAGGCAGCAGTACTGCCACATTATGGGACGTGGAACGTAGAATGCCAATATTACAGATGTAGCACATTTGGCAACCAAAGTTCGTAAATGCTAACAATGATAAACAAATCAGAGAAGCTAGCATTTTTTTATATTGCGTCTTAAGAGAAAATGATATTGCTGTATTAAACCATCTAGCAATGAGTCTAGACTTAAATCCAATGAAGCATGTTTGGAACAAACATAATTGGTCATCGATTACGAAATTAATATTCAATTTTAAGAACATTAAAAGAATTAGTGCACGCACTCCAATAAATTTGGCGTAACTTTCCGCAAGTGGAAATACGAAGATGCATTAATATGCGAGAATGTTTCCAAGATGTTATTCAAAACAGAGACGGCAACACAAGATTTTAACGTCCTGTAAAAATTTAATTACACAAACACATTTAATTACACAAATACAATCAATATTTAATTATACACACACGCGCGCGCGCGCATTAAAAAGTTTGGAATCATAAAATACTGCGAGAGTGACGAATCGCGGGGTCTCGTTCTGTTTGTGCGTGTACACACAACACACACAACACACACACAATACACACACAACACACAACACACACACACACAGAAGCGTAAATCCGACCGTGCAACCTCCACGTGGTACGCTTTGGATAAAGTTAATGCCGGCGGTAATTGAATTTTTCATTTTAGACTTGATTTAAGTCTTCGAGATATAGAGAAAAAAAAATCTTATTGATTCGGCCGATTGTACATGTAATTGGGATACTTTTTACTTGTAAAAATTGTAGAGTTCATAAAAATGTTAACGTTTTTTTCATTAAGTTGCATTGATTTAAATGAAAAAGGGGAAAAGTGCAATTTTTACTTGATTTTAAAGTAATGATTACACTTTAACAATGGATATTAATTGAAAAAGCAATTAGTACATGTTAAAGTGCCGACTTTTCTCTTTAAATTGCTTTTTTAATGATCATTGTGCGATAATTTTTTCACTAGTTATGAACGCTCAAAGTCAATAAATCGATTTTACTTCAGTAGTGAATAACTCGGCGAAAAAAATCGTAGGACATTCATTAAAAAAGCAAATTAAAGATAAAACTCTGCTCTTTAAAATCCAATTAACGAAATTGTGCTACAATTTTTTTTTTCTTCGGCATTCTTTGACAAACTTTTGAAAAATTTAGTCAACCGACGGACGTTGCTTTTTCATAATGTAACTTCGTAACAAATGAAAAGAATTGGACTTGACTAAAAAATTCTAGAACTAGAAACTTCAAGCTTTGTAACGCTTTTTTATTGATCTCAATCCGATTATATGCGACGAAGTTGCAGCCACTTGAAAATTGCCTTTTTTGTAGAAGGAAGAAAGTAGCCCTTTAATTTTTTTGCGTAGTGTATTTACGAGACAGATTAGTTAGGTAATTTATAGTATAGCACAAGCGTATAGTATCAATCAAAGAAATGAACGAGTTGCTTTTATAATTCAGAAATATAATAGATGTATTCATTTAATCTGATTGCAGAAATAAGATAATATATAACACACAGTAAAAAAAGAAATGATATAATTGCTAAAAAATTACCTTTTTTTAAAAAAAAGTGAAAAAAGGCGCCAAGTGCACGCGCAGAAGCGCCTTTCGCTATAAAAATACTCTTATACAAAATAGTGTTATTTCAATCTGTTGTGAAAAATTCTTATACAAAATAATGTTATTTTAATACAAAAACACTGTCATATCCAAACTAAAAAACTGTTTTACAAAATAGTTGTTTTAATATTCTACAAAAATAGTGATATAAAAACATTGCGCCAATTAATAAAAATTTATTTTACAAAATTCATTTATTATTATTTCTAATATTAAAAATTGCAATGTGATCAAAATAGTGGAATATATTTAAGTGAAAAAAGTTTTTAATTCAAAAGACAAATTTAAGTATAAAATAATTTTTCAATTAGAGAAAAACTTGGCGCTGTTAAATTCAAAATATAAATAACACGTTAATTAGATTAGCATATATTCAATTTAGCAGCGTCGTTTTTCTCTAATTGAAAAGTTATTTTATACTTAAATTTGTCTTTTGAATTAAAAATTTTTTTCACTTAAATATATTCCACTATTTTGATCACATTGCAATTTTTAATATTAGAAATAATAATAAATGAATTTTGTAAAATAAATTTTTATTAATTGGCGCAATATTTTTATATCACTATTTTTGTAGAATATTAAAATAACTATTTTGTAAAACAGTTTTTTAGTTTGGATATGACAGTGTTTTTGTATTAAAATAACATTATTTTGTATAAGAATTTTTCACAATAAAAGTGACGTCAACGAAAAATTTTGCACATACTGTTTTATGCGAACTTCAGACCTATTTTCGAATATTCGTGTTGTGCGAGAACATGAAAGTGCAATTTATGCACTAATCCTGGGATCGTCTTGCGCAGAGTGTAGAAAACCGCTGTATCAGATAATGCCCTGCAATATGTGCCCAATTTGCATTGTATAAGCTGGACAAAAACTTGTGTTGTGAAAAGACTTGAATAGGAAATGTGGAGGATTCCAAACGTTTTGCGCGATTAGAACAATATCTATGGGAGGATTTCATAGAGGCGAACTCGGCGTGTGCATGCGGGTTATGGGAAAGAACGTGCCTTGAATGTCTCGAGTAGTTGAAAGAACAGTATCGACTCGCGATGTTACAACAGAGGCGCGGAATTCAATCGCTGTTTGGCCGAATCGCGCGACTTGAAAGTTTAAGACATTCGTTACGCAAACGTTACAAACCCATAGATGTCCGTGTCCCGGCGCTATCGACAAACACTCCTGTGACTTCAATTGTACAAATGGTACAAGGCCGAGAAATCGGCTTGAAGAAATCTAATACAATAGATTTGGATCATCGTCTGAGAGATCATGAAGAAGTGATGTACAAGGAATGGGATTTTGATATATAAAACGCAGCTGACATCTCGTTATAAACCGCATTGAAATACTCGAAGAATTAATTGTATCTATTTTTAAAAAATTGTATAATATTTAAATTCTTATACTGACAAGACTTATATTTTTCTATTTCAGCGTCACCTTTAAATTTTGTTATAATTATTATATATATATACATATATATTTTATATCATTATTATTATTTTATATTTTATATTTTACACACACACACACACACACACACACACACACACAATTTTATGATATACATATTTCGAATAAACTTATTATTATTATTATATTAAAAAATATCGATTATTTCTGCGCCTTCTTCTTTCCTTTTCCTACATGCATGCCTCGCATTATCTCTCTCTTTCTTCCTCCCAAGTGCATGCGAACGTCATCCTTTTCCCACGCCAATGCGGACGCTATCCTTCTCCTACACGCGTGCATGCTTCGCGCTATCCTTCTCGCACCGCCTTGCGAACGCCGCATCATCCACGTGCATGTCTCGCGCTATCTCTCTCTCTCTCTCTCTCTCTCTCTCTCTCCCATAGACATAGTATATCTAGACCGAGTGTTGAGGAGTGGGGGCCGATGCCCACGTAGAAAAGGACATACTCTGTTTCGTGCCCCTTGCGTTCTCTCTCGCTCGCACGTAGCATGACGAAAGAGAGCGCTATGCTCTGTGCGAGCGAGAGAGAACGCAAGGGGCACGAAACAGAGTATGTCCTTTTCTACGTGAGCATCGGCCCCCACTCCTTAAATAAAGGCAAACGCTCGGTCTAGATATACTATGTCTATGCTCTCTCCCAAGTGCATGCCTCGCGCCATCTCTCTCCAACGTGCATGCAAACGCTATCCTTGTCTTACGCTCATATGGACGCCTCGCGCTATCCTCCTCCCACGCCCATAGAATATCATTAGCGCTATCCCTCTCCAACACATTGCGGACGCCTCGCGCTATCTCTCTCACACCTACTCGCGTGCGTTCCCTCTTCCCCGCGGGTCCCTCGCTAACCGATTTCGTGCGGTCCCCCTCCCCCCTCTCCGCGGACCCCTCGCCTATCGGTTTCGCCGCGGTCCCCCCGCGTGACGTCATACCCTCCGCGCCGGTTTCCCCTCGCCCCTCACCCCCCTCAGAGGACCATGGCTTAGAACCGGCATAGATACACTACTCTTCAGGTTCAAAACTGTCTTCATCTTCTTCTTTTTCTGCAGTTATAATATACTCTACAACTTATGCTCCATGTGATTCTGATGGATCGGCAAAATCAAGCACGTAATCATGTTCAAATAATGATACCGAACGTACTTCTTGACAATTTTGTAGAATGTTACGAATTTCATTATGCACTTCAATTTCAAATGATGTTATAGGTGTCTGTGTTATACTCGCAATTTGAAACGTAGTCTCTAACATGTTTATTACGTTTGCAACATTAAACGACGTCATTTTAAAGAGAATTCTATCAAGCAATGATCACAAACTTCTCAACAGAATGATGATTGATTGCTGTCGTAAATGAAACTGGGAATAATACTTCCTCGGGCATATTTATATGAATTAAAAGATTACATAAACTTATCTTCATTTTATTCCTTTGCGATAGCAGTCCAATCTATGCCCCACAAAACACTATCCTTATCTTATTTTTCGTGTGGTTTACAAAATAATCAAACTCGTCCGCATTACGTAAATCGGAAAGTTCGACAAGGTTATTGGCGCATCAATGTGACTCTGCGTCATTTAATGTTAAAATAGAATTTCATGCAATATTTTATTTATCGTGCGGTTTGCAAAATTGTCTAATAAAATAACATCTCAAGTAATGTATGTTGCTATTATTATGATTCATATACGTCACTGATTAGTTTTAATTAGTTATATTTTTGATGTAGTTGTAAGTACATACTGATTTGCTTAAATAATTAAAAGTTGTCTGAAATTTATATTAATAATAATTTAAATAATTCAAATATCGCTTTATAAAACCATTTTAATAATTAAAACTGCTAAAACGGAATTAAAAAATTCGATATTTTTTTTTTTTTTGATGGAACATAAATTTATTATGATGTATGGAAAGAGGTTATGAAAAAGTATTTTTGCACAAATTTACAAAGTACAAAAACTCAATTTTAAAGGTTGGTGGTGGGGGTAACTCGAAAAACATGAATTTTTCGATACTTATCTATACGCAGCTTTGTAGACATAAAAAAAGATGCAATTTTTGTTTAAACTTTTTTCGATATCTCTCACCGTTCGGCAGTTATTTCGCAAAAAAAGGCTATATTTTTTTCAAGGGGTGATTTCACCCCCTCAAACCTTAATTTTGCACGAACAAAAAATAGTTTTGTGTTATGGATGACCTACTTCTAGTAGGTCTACAACTACTCTACTTGCACACAAAGTTTCAGAATTTTCTGAATTTCCGGGTTACCTTCCCTTGTAAGTCAATTTCCAAGCCACATAAAAGGATCTGCAGTATAGTATCGAATTTTGTAATTAAATTAACATCAGTTTCGAGTATTTCAGCTATTTTTTTCTTCAAAGAATTGTCTTGCTGTGTTGCTATCATTTGTAGTTCCGTATCCTTATCTTACGAAATCTATGCTAATAGATAAGTGTGATTTTAATTCACGTTGAATTTTCTTCTTCTTATTTTGTTTTAGTACTTTGTTCTGTCCAGAAGCATAACTCTTTTTAAAATCCACATTATACGCAATATGTAGAATGCACTCCATGAGTTTTATCCAGCAATGCAATGTGGATAAACCAAATTTATAATTTTCTTCATTCTCCTTTAGAGACATTAGAAGATTTAAATTATTCATTTGGTTTGGTTTAGCATCACAAATATTACAAGATGCTGACGATTTTTGATCTATAAATACATTACGAACTTTTCCATTGATCATTGTACATTTAATATTATGCGTAACTGTGAATGATATCTCATTTTTTGTTATTATAATTGGAACCAATTTGGAAATTCCTCCGTATAAAAATTATATTTCTGTAAGATTATCGAAGATGTTGCTTTAATAAATTCTAATTTTATGGGCCGGTAATATTGTACGGATGAAGGCCGCTCGTTTATCCATAAAATATCATTATCCTCCGAAATTATCTTCAGGCACAAATAAAATTATAAAGACTACTCTATCCGACTCATCTTTACCTTCTTCAATGAGTTCGACTTCTGTTCCGGATAATTTTTTTAGTGAATTTGAAATATTATTTTGATTACTGCGAGATTTTTTGGTTATTTACATCCATATTCCATCTTTGCTTAACCGCTTGTTGCCCAGAAGCTCCATCCATGCATCACTTACCATGTAAAATTAACTTTTTTGCATTAAGATCGTTTAATCGCGAATATTCTAACGAATATATAATTCTGTAGACAGTATGGTCGAGTAGGGATTGTAAATGTACATTTGCATCATGTTCCGTTACTGTAATATTAACAGGATAACAATCTTTCTTCAGACATCTCAATTTTTCATATGGAGGATAGTTTTTGTCCTTGAATAAAAGTAAATTGTATGAATATGAAGATTTTCATATTTTGCCTCTGACATCCCCAAATTCACGTACATTGCTAGGATTGCATTTAAAAAGTTACAGTCTTCATCAATTGTATGTTTTTTCCTGGGTTCATTGATTTTAGGCAAAACTGCTTTGGTTAATGCTTCTTGATCATAATTGCATCTAAGCTTTTGTGCGCGTCTTCTTTTTGATCTAACAGAATAATTTTCATAAGTTAACTCCGGCCGGCCTCGACGCGCAGGATCTTGGGTAGGAAGTAATGGATCGGAAGTAACTTTCACATCTGCAAATATCTGTAAACATGATTTTCACTAACTCTTATGGGGGATCTTAAAGAAAAGTTTTATCCAAAACAGAACTTGTTTATTGCTATCATTATAAAAAATGTGTTGAAAATATGACCATTTTTCATATATGAGTCTTCAAATCAGCTACGCATTCACAGACTGTTTAAAAAACAGACATGTAAGTTATTGATTTGATTCTTTCTTTGTGGATTCTACACATAAATATGCAATAAATTCAATTTACTCATAAAATAAATCTTAATTAGTTAATTTTTAAAAACAATTCAAACTTTATCAACAATGTAAACAAAAAAAAATAATAAAAATATACGACTTTTGTATACACAGAATCTCATTGAAATTTTCAAATACTTAATATGTTTAATGGTTATCAAATATTTTAGGATGTTATGTAACAGATTTCGTTCATTATTATATAAAATAAAACTGTTGTTAAAAACCTATTTTTGGCTGCAATTTCCCGATTTCTCTCACTGTGGCGCCGGTGGGTTCCCGCGGGATTCTTGCTCCTCATTGTTCGGTGAGTATACGAAGACAGAGGATGCAAACTCAGATCCCGTGATGAACTACGAGAACCGTGTAGAATCTTCGAGATTGATATACGAACATATTTATATTAATACGAACGTATTTCATTGTGACATCACCGATTTCGCCGCATCCGGATTGATCGCGCTCAATGCCCTCAAAGTTTATCGCTCTAATTTATATTAAGCGACGCGGTAACGTCGCGAAGCCAAGTATATGAAAAATTTTTTTCTGTCTTGTCAACGGTTTGCCTATGGACAGGGGCCGCGACGCTACCAAGTAGCTTATCCGGAGTTTATACTCTTAATAAACTTTCGATTAAAATATCTCAGGAACTAAAGCCGTAATCAAAAATCTAACGGCACTTTTCTTATCCCAATGTGGATGCAAGCTTTCGATTGCGATTAGTTTGAATAAGATTGGTGCAGTCAATCCTGAGGTATGATAATCGTATCAAGCGAAATACCAGAATTGTGACATTTATTTTTTCCCACTTTCCCACTTTCCAACATTCAGACTCACGCACGTATGCTCGCACGCACAAGCGCAAAGCGATTTTGTTCTTCAAGGGACATTCACATCGCTCATGTACGATTATTCTTTCGTGTATACTCTTTTATAAAATTATAATTTTAAAAATTTATAATAAATGGGAGAGAGAGAGAGGGGAGAGGGAGAGAGAGAGAGAAGGCAAAGAGGGGGGAGAGGGAGAGGAGAAAGAGAGGTAGGGAGGGCGAGAGAGGGGGAGGGGGAGAGGGGAAGGAGGAGCGGAGGGAGAGAGAGATAGGGTAGGCAAAAGAGGGGAGGGGAAGAAGAGGAGGAGGAGGAGAGGGAGAAAGGAGAGAGAGAACGAATATATGTATATGTACACTCCATTATACCGCATGATCATACCGCCAAATAAGTAAACAAAGATGCGTGTCGGTATGCGGCATATACAGGGTGTTCCGGAACAACCTTCCGTCCGTGAAATGACGTATTCCTGATACAATTCTAAGACGATTTTTCCTTTACCAAAATTTGAATTAAAGCGTAATTTTTGAGTTATAAGCAAAAATAGTTAGCAAATCACGCGTCGAGTACAAAAGGCAGGCAGGAACGGCACGGCGCAACGCGGCGCGGCGCGCCGCGAGCGCCCGGCACAGCTGACCGTCTGATTACCACCGCATGAGCCGCTAACTATTTTATCTTACAACATAAAATTATGCTTTAAATAAAATTTTGGTAAAGAAGAAAATATCTCAGAATTATGTCAAGAATACGTGTTTCTTAAAATAACGTCACTTTAACAAAAGTTGTTGCGGATCGCCGGCCGTCGGACACTGCAATCAGCTGATTGCTAACGCGATGTGTGTATGGCGGAGTATATGTGCGTAAAAGAAAGAGAGAGAGAGAGAGAGAGAGAGAGAGAAAGAGAGCGAGAAAAAAGTGTATGCGTATGTGCGTGCGTGTGTATAAACGTCTCTCCCTGCTTCCCTTCCTCACTTTCTCTCTCTCTCTCTCTCTCTCTCTCTCTCTCTCTCTTTCTTTTACGCACATACACTCCGCCATACACACATCGCGTTAGCAATCAGCTGATTGCAGTGTCCGACGGCCGGCGATCCGCAACAACTTTTGTTAAAGTGACGTTATTTTAAGAATCACGTATTCTTGACATAATTCTGAGATATTTTCTTCTTTACCAAAATTTTATTTAAAGCATAATTTTATGTTGTAAGATAAAATAGTTAGCGACTCATGCGGTGGTAATCAGACGGTCAGCTGTGCCGGGCGCTCGCGGCGCGCCGTGCCGCTCCTGCCTGCCTTCTGTACTCGACGCGTGATTTGTTAACTATTTTTGCTTATAACTCAAAAATTACGCTTCAATTCAAATTTTGGTAAAGGAAAAATCGTCTTAGAATTGTATCAGGAATACGTCATTTCACGGACGGAAGGTTGTTCCGGAACACCCTGTATAGCGCTATTGTATTGTGTATGGGATGTCTCACTTTGTTGTCATTCATACAGTGACAGTGAATAGGCAACAGCTCCATGTGTCGTTATAGTATGTGTCTCGTTATACGCGATCGCGAAAATTATTAAACAATATCTGAAACTCGATCGCTATGATGATTAATAATTAACGATTCATAAGTGATTGCTATTTGTCGAAGCAGATATTAATTTCGCATGATTTATTGTTATATGTATATGTATCTCGTTATATGCGATCGCGAAAATTATTAAAAGATATCTGAAACTCGATCTCTATGACAATTAATAATTAATGATTTATAAGCGATTGCTATTTATCGAAGCAGATATTAATTTCGTGTGATTTATTGTTATACTAATATACTAATATAAAGTAAGAATAATTACAAAAAGCAGTGAAATCCCATTAAAAAGAACCTCACAAAGATAAAAAAGATACGCCAAGTACATATTAAAAAATAACTTATAAAAAATTTTTTCCTAAAAAATAAGAAATAAAAACTAAATATGAAATCAATAGTTAACTAGCCAAGTACTTAGAAGCAATTCAGTGAGAATTTGTAATTTAAAATAGTATTTGTCATAAAATCAAAATTGTATTTATAGAAATGTTATACACAAATTCTCTCCATAAAATTAAAACGCATTTTATTTTTATTATTTTTAGAAACCTGATTTTCAAAATAAGTTCAATAGAAATAAAAAAATATAAAAAAATTTTAATTTAAAAAACTTGGCTGTAGAATGGACTCTCATTACACTGCTTCAGAAATTTTGATGGGGGGAGGGGGTTCGACTATCCTACAGCCCCAGCACCTTGCATCGAATGACTTTGATCTGTTCACATGCATACATGAAAGTGTAGTTAGGAATGCAACGATTCGAGGGCAACAAAGAGCTGATAAGCAGCGCTAGAAGTTGGTCGAGATTTCTAGTTTGGTGACATCATACTTTGATAAGGCATACAAAAGCTTATGTCACGCTACGATAATAACCTCAATTCAAAGCAATTATGTCGAAAAATAGTGTATTTTTGTGTGTAATAAAATATTTTTCCAGTTTCTTGTTTAATTTGTAAACTTATAAGAAATTAAAATTGATGTCCGAATAGCTCTTATAATTACATTTTCTTATAAATAAGACTTAAATTTTTTAAAGATCGTTTTACCAAGGAAATAATGGAACTTTTTTGTATTCTATTACATAGAATTTTTTGCTGAAGAGATAAATGCAAACATCTTACGTGAAAATTATGTTAATTGTCTATTGGCGAATTCGATTGGTGCGCACTCTTTCAGTATTTAGTATTCGGTTGGCTTGCCCTGTACTGGTTCAGAATTTTATGTGTATTCGGTTGATAGTGCACTGAAAACATGTGCTAGTGAAAACGTGTTCGACTGAACTGCATTATCCCAGTGCAGTGTTATTTGTACGTTCGGTTGAAATACATTGCATTAGTGCAGAAGGCACTGAATTGCACTGAGATTTTCGACAGTGCAGTTCAGTGCAAATTTGAGTATTCCAATGACAAAATATGGCAGCTAAAATATTATTATTAGATGAACTGTTAAATAGTTCGAGCAGTTCTAGCGATGAAGAAATGATGGCAGCATTAATGCGACATGAAACACAAATTCCAAAAGTTCGGAATATGATAAATATTATAAATAAATATTCTGATAAAGAGGTATTATCACACATAATTTCAATGTATAGTTTAAATATTTATTATATTATTTCATATTTAAAGTATCTCTCTTTGATTGTTGTAGGTTTTTCTCTACTCTCTTGTTAATAACAAGTCGCATATTGCACATGTGGGCACCACTAAAGAAGTTACTAAATGCACTATATTGGGATCAGTGCCTGTAATCGCTCCCAGGTCAGTGCAAATAACTGCACTCGGGTCAGTATTAAACTATGCGCTCCAAACATGTGCGTATGGTAACAAAAAGTTACTAGCCACTGAAACGGAGCGAGTGCACATCAATCGAATTCGCCATATATTTTTATTTTTTTTTATTATTGACTTATTGTTTTAGTAACGTCAAAAATTTACAGTAATATAAAGGTTTTCACAAATGGAAAGGTCTTTAAACCTAATTTTGCAAAAATAAATGTCGAAAATTATGGCTCAAATTGTAATTCTTGATTGATAGAATAAAATTTCGTCAGCATTTCTGCCATTTTCTTGCAGTATGTATGTGAGAGTTACTACAGATTAAAATATGTCCGTTGGAAGTATTTTTTTCAATGTTGTTACAAGCAATATTAGAAGATTTGTGATTGCATTGAGTTCTAATAATGTATTAAACCTCTCTCTAATAAAACTACTTTTGAACTAAAGGGTTTTATAAAACTTGCTGTTGCACTATTCTCTTTTAGCTAAATGTTCGGATTAACTTACACTTGATTTCACCACGTGTAACATGATGTTCAAGTAAGTAATCAATAAATTTATTTTTATCTGCAGTAATGGATAGAAATTCGTAAAGCTTCATTGCTACACTTCTTTCGAAATTTCTAGCGAAACCGAACAATAATTCTAAACCATACTAACAGTGACACAATGACAATAAATGTAAATAAGAAGAAATTCTTAGCGAAACTAAGAAGTAATCCAGAAGTGTACTGACAATAACGTAATAACAAGCAAATGTAAACAAAAAAAAATATAAACACGCAAGTAGGATATGAAAAGATGATACAAAAATGCGAAAATGATGATATTTCAAAATCGCATATCTCTGGAACCAGAAGAGAGTGCCACAAAATTGAAAGCATGTATTACTTAAGAATATACTGTCTATAATATATGTATGGGATATTCTTCCGAATGTGACCCATCGAATTGAGCATCGTCCTTTTAGGAACTTAAAAAGTAATCAAAAACAGGAAAAAAATAATTTTGGCCACGGAAAATTACATGTTAATTATTTTGTCATATGTTAAAATCTTACAAATTAACAAACACACTTACATTTATGTAAGAACAGTCCCTTCAAACATCAATGACCTTGACAAATGTTGTCAAGATCATTGTCCTGAGTATCCTCCAAAAGGTTTTAAGCGTTGCTTGTTTTTTATTACAAAGTTATTAACAAAAAAAGTTTATTAAATATAACTAATTAGTAACAAATAATTTTCTGAAATTAATACTAAAAGAAGCTGTGTTAAAGTGGTATAAGGTGTGAGGTCTGAATAGCTTAGTGGTAAGAGCAGTTGTCCGGAAAGCGAAAGACTCCGGTTCGATTCCCGATTCAGCTACTCGTACCTCGCATAGTTTTTCAGGTCCGCATTATCCGCAAATACTATTTCAAATTACAAATCCTCACAAACTGAATTGCTTCTAAGTACTTGGCTAGTTCACTATTGATTTCATATTTAGTTTTGATTTTTTATTTTGTAGAGGTTTTTTTATTTCTTTTTAGGGTTATTTTTTAGGGGAGAATTATTTTTTAGTTTTTTATTTTTTATGGGAAAATTATTTTTCAAGGAAAAATTTTTCTAAAAATTACTTTTTAGGAATAAATATTAAACTTTTTATTGCGTACAAATTAGGATTTTTTAATCTATTTGGCGTATTTTTTTTACCTTTGTGAGGTTTTTTCTAGTGGGATATCACTGCTTTTTGTAAAAATATATATTTAAACTCTTTGTTACATATAAGTTGATTTTTTATGTTTAATAATTTTCTGTTCAAGTAATTTTCTGTTCAATTTATTTGAAAAAATAAAATTTTGTGATCTTTTATTCGTGTAGTTTTATTTTAGCGGAATAAACTAATTTGCTGCCGATGAATAAAACTGCTGCCGTAGAAGAAATTTCATTCAATCTTCTTTGGCATTCTTCGGTATTCTTCGGCAAAGAAAAATATGGAAAAATAATAATAATAATTGTGACTCTGTTTCATTCAATCTTCTTTGGCATTTTTTGGCATTCTTTGCCAAAGAAGATTGAATGAAACAGGGTCACAATTATTTTTCAATAAGGCAAATATAAGAGAGAGAGAGATCAATAAGAAATCTGGATATAGTACGTGAAATATTGTTTTTAATTTTATATTATGTTACATTTAAGTAATTTTTATAAATAGTTGTCATAAGATTAGCGATGATAGCCGCAGACGAATGCAACTTTGGCACTTGTTTGGAGCTGGAACTCTTCTTAAACGGCGGCATTCAAACAATGGTTTTACAAATGTTATCCACGTAGTAGTATTTATATAGTATAAGTAAACAGTAGTATAGTCAATAGTAAATAGTAAATAGTATTTTAGTAGAACAAACTAATTTGCTCCCGATGAATAAAAGTGCTGCCGTAAATGAAATTTCATTCAACCTTCTTTGGCATTCTTTGGCATTCATTTTTTTTCAAAGATTGCTAAAGGATGCCAATGAAGATTGAATGAAACGGAGTCACAATTATTTTTCCATACGGCAGATATAGGAGAGAGAGATCAACAAGAAGTCTGGATATAGTACGTTAAATATTGTTTTTAATTTTACATTATGTTATATTTAAGTAATTTTTATAAATATGTAGTATTTATATAGTATAAGTAAATATATATATAGTATTTTTCTAAATGATAAACACATATTAAAAATTTTGTTTTATGTATGTTACATTTAAGTAATTTTTATGCAGTATTCGGTTCACGATTTGTTTTAATTGATAATGTCGATTCCATATATTTTTTATGTTCAACATTTTATCGATTCGTGTTTAATAAATATTAATCACTACATATGTTTTACGTTTAATTTGCTCTTGTATTTAATTCATTTTTGCTGCATAATATGCATGTGATATCCAGTCTTTTATATGTGCTATTTTATAAAGCATTGGATTTTTTAAATCAGCTTTACTGTATATGTTATAATAATTGTAAAATGTGATCATCTTTGTGCCTTCTATGATAAATAAAAATGATATAATAAATTTACAGTCGTGCAAATCCATCGTTAATATAAGACGAGATTAGTAATTTATAAGTGGAATCCACTACATTATGTACATGTGTCCGAAAATTTATATATTGAAAGCGTTAGTATTAATTGCAAGGATTTTAATGTAAATCTTTTCAAAATTATTTTATTTTAGAAAAACTTTAAAAGTCTAGACGTAGACAGATTTACATTGTTATATAGGTATACATATAGAGAAAATAAAGACAATCTCTAATGAAGAATATATAGCTTCACAGCTTTTAATATAATTGTAACGTGAACATAAATTTATTATGTTTTACTTTGATCTTTTTCATAAAATTATTTTAATTATTTTTTTGAAATTTGTATAAACGATCTTATAAAATTATTAAATAGTAATTAGCATATTCTTCACAATTTTCTTTCTTCATTTGGAAAGCATCACGGTATTCGCATCAACTGATTAAAAATCTTTTTTGTAAATTTCTAATTTTTCTAAAACTTTAAATAAAAATTCACCTGTTCACAGAAAAGGCATTAGAATAGACTGTAGAACAATAGACGATATAATCAAGAGAGATATCGGAATCACGATATATACAAGGTGTATCTGAAATGATGCACTAAACTTTAGGAGCATATTCTAGAGGTCAAAATAAGACTTTTTTTCCTATGAACATGGGTACGCAAATGAACCCTCTTCCGAGCTAGAGGCCCCTAAAGTTTGGGGGAAAAAATTAAAAATTGGCTGTATTTCAGAAAAAAAAATGGCAGAAGGTTGAAATTTGGTATAGCCCAGTAAATTATGAAGTAAAGTAAGCCACTAAAATGAAAAAATAAAAACGTATTTCACACATTTTCGAATTTTAGCTCGGAGGGGAGTTCATTTGCGGACCCATGTTCATAAGAAAAGAAGTCTTATTTTGACCTCTAGAATACGCTCCTAAAGTTTAGTGCATCATCAAGAGACACGGTAGTGTCTCGCGCCAAGTCACGCGCAGCAACAGCGAGGCACCCCGGGAATCTATACGCGAGTCGGCTAGTTGAGATACCTTAGATTTATTGGACCTCAATAACGGCTGAACTGATCGTATTATTAAAAGTGTGTTTATCTTTTTTCTACATGTATCGTGAACGGAGGTATATGAATGCAAAGTCTCAATGTGAAAATTTTCTTTTAAGAAACGTCCATGTCGTCATCATTCACGCAAGTCCCCAACGCGCATGCGCGAATCTTGTACGGTTGGAGCCTTCGACATAAGATAGCGCTAGCGGCACTTCGTGATGTTACTGCTCGTATCCATACCTGCTTTTGACAGGTATAGGTTAAATTTGCAATGCAAGAGTGCAGTGTTATATAGCGTACGCTTTCATTTATAAAAAAGTAAAACTGCACAATTCTTCGTGATACTTGCGGATAGTTGGATCAGGTATAAAATACACACACACATATCTGATAGTAAACATATATAGAATAGAATATAAACATCCTGTCATAACTGTATAGAATATTTTCTTATCTTATTTATAGAGACAAATAAAATATTGCAAAAGTAATTTATGCTATGTGTAAAAACAAAACATAACATTGCATTACATATAAAAATATTCTATATTTATGATAAGAAAGAGATGTATGTATTTTATAATATGTTTATTATAAGATATGTGTGTTTTGTATTCTATACCTGATTCAACTATCCAAGTATCACGAAGAATTATGCAGCTTCACCTTTTTATAAATGAAAGAGTGCTACGCTATATAATGTTGCACTCTGGAAAATTTAACTTATACCTGTCAAAAGCCGCTATGGATAACTGCGAGCAGTTATCGATATAGAAATATAGACATACACATCAGTTAATATAGACATACACATCAAGAATACATATTTGAGTGCATTTGTCAAAGGAGTGTCATTTAGTTGGTCGTATACCCACTCGGCATGTAATATTGCTGAAATACTGTAATGTTCGGAAATGGTACAGAAATATTTCATTAATATTTCAATTGTAACTTTGCATCCGAAATATTTCGGAAATGTACCTGTATCATGTTTTTTAAAATATTGCATTTGCAATATTTCTGAAATCTTTCAGAAAGTCCTTTTGTAACTAGTATTAAGGTTATAGTTTATTTGCTTACCGCTATGCGGCGCGCTATTCACTGTTTGTACCCGTATTCAAATTTTTGTCATGAGCGTATATAAAGCCTGCAAAATGCGGTTAATAATATTATAATTATTTTTACCAGTTTAATTTCTGATGAGATTTCCGTACAGGGAAATTCAGATATTGAACTGATTTTTAGAAAATCGGACAGATAAATGTCCGATTTTCACTTATCCGGACAATTTCTGTCCGAATCAGTGAAAATCGTTCGTTATTATCTGCTTAAAATATAAAACAGAAATTAACTTCCATATAAATAAAATCTTTAATTTTATAAATTAAATTATTTAAATTTACCTATAATATATATCACATTAATGTATATTGTTATATATTATTACTGTAATTGATTTTAGTTTTGCCGTCAAACAAACATCAGAAAATGACGTCTTGTGGATGTGACATATCGACATCATTTTCGGGTCTCATGAGACCTAACTTAGGATATTTAAGTGATCATTTTGTAACCAAAATTTACCGTCATTATGACGTCAGTTCGCTACTTGGGATATGTTTCAGAAATATTTCAGTAATATTACCGAAATATTGCTGAAATCTTTTAGCAAGGTTGCATTTGAAATGATTGCGGACATTGAAACATTGCAGAAATGTTGCAGAAACGGTCGTGAAATATTTCTGTAATATTGTTGAAAGGTGTAATATTTCAAATGGAATATTGCAGCAATGTATCAGAAATATTACATGCCGAGTGGGTAGTTATTTGTCATGCATCATAGACAGTTACAGATAAGTATAAATAACATTGGTGAAACGCAGTCTGTAAGATTAATTTTTTTAAATAATTTAAAAATATACATTTATTTTTTAGTGGAACTAGAAGAATTTTCCAAGCTGTTGATGAGATTTTGACAAAGCCTGTAGCAACATGTTTATTGCAAACCAACATATTGTAATTAATTCTTGTTTCAATGCTAATGCATCACTTGAAATAGATAAAGCATGTATCGTTAATGAATATAATAGATCTGTTACATAGTATTTTTCCATCTGTCAGAATGCTATTTGGTATATATATTTGGCAAATAAAATTTAGTATTAAAACTGACATTATCGATAATTTTGTTGTATTTAGCATCGAGACAAAGATTGATTACAATATGTTGGTTTGCAATAGACATGTTGTCGCAGGCTTTGTCAAAATCTTATCAATAGCTTGAAAAATTTTTCTAGTTCCTTTTCTAGTTTCATTAAAAATAAATGTATTTATAAATTTATTATAAAAATTTATAAATTATTTAAAAAAATAAATAGAAATGAAAATAAAATATAAATAGAAATGTATAAGATTTATACACATTAATCTTACAGACTATGTTTTATTAATGTTACTTATATCTGTAGCTGCATATGATGCATGACAAATAACTATATAATGACAATCATTTGACAAATATATTTGAATACACTGTATTCCTTTTTACATCTTTTGCTTTTGATATATAATCGGGAGACAAGACAGATTAGTCAGATAATTTATAGCATAGCACAAGCATATAGTAATATATTTTAATTTTGATTACAGTAATTTTTTTTTAAAAGAACGAATATTTATCACTTTTAAAAGTACTTGATTTGTTTAATCTGTCTCGTAGATATGTAGCATACATATCATTTTTATACTAATCGTTTGTGCTATGTATATCTGACTAGCCTGTCTCGTAGATATGTAGAATACATACATCATAACTTATATTATAATTCATATATTATAACTCATATTATAACTTTATATATAATTAGCAAGGTTTATTCTAATCTTAAATATTTAAAAAAAAAGAAACGTTACATCTATCATTTTCATATCAATAAAATTAAAATCTTAAATATTAAAAAAAACATAACATCTATCACTTTTTAATTTATATTTAAGTTACAATATAAGTTATTATAATATAAGTTATAATATAATATAAATTATATAAGTCATGATGTATGTATTCTATATATTTACGAGACAGATTAGTTAGATAATTTATAGTATAGCACAAGCGTATGTATATATTATATGTATCAATCAAAGAAATGAAAGCGTTATAATTCAGAAATGTAATAGATATATTCATTTAATCTGATTGCACGTAAACAGAAATAAGATAATATATAACACATAGTAAAAAAAAAATGATGTAACTGCTAAAAAATTACCTTTTTTTAAAAAAAGTGAAAAAAAGGCGCCAAGTGCACGCGCACAAACGCCTTTCGCTATATTTCAGATACACCCTGTATATATATATATATATATATATATATATATATATATATATATATATGTATATATATATATATATATACAGGGTGTCCCAAAGCACCCTTGACAACGCTCGTGAGCAGATAGAGCACAGTAAACTGAACAGAAAAGTCCTGTAACATTTTTTTTTATAACGCTTAATAAAGGAGTTATTATTGAATAACGTCTGGCCAATCAGCGTCGACCTTTAGCCGCGCGCCTGGTAGTGTGCGTGAGCGTTCCGTCGCTACGGCGACGCACACTAACAGACGGGCGGCTCACTGACGTGCGTCCGGCTAAAAGTCGGCGCTGATTGACCAGACTTTATTCAATAATAACTCCTTTATTAAGCGTTATAGAAAAAAATGGTACAGGACTTTTCTGTTCAGTTTACTGTGCTCTACCTGCTCACGAGCGTTGTCAAAGGTGCTTTGGGACACCCTGTATATATGTATATATATATATATATATATATATATATATATATATATATATATATATATATATCTAAGTTACAATTGTTTCTTTTTTTTACATAAATATATAATCAAATACAGTTTCTTTTTTCAAATCACACTTAGTTCGCAACCTTTCTTTCTGTCTTTCAAATGTGCTTTAAATATCTTTAAAAATTGCAGCCATTGTAAATGAGTATAAGCAATGGATAACATTTGTAAAGTCGTTGTTTGAACGTGAATACCGCCGTTTGAGAAGAGTCCCAGCTCCAAGTGCCAAAGTCGCATTTGTCTATCGTCGCTAATCTTACGATCTCGTCGAGTTTCGCGAACGGCATCTTTCTCTCGTCCGAAATATCAGATTCCTCTATTTATTTTAATATCTTTTGCAAATCGTCTGTAACATACCGATAAAAAATTTACTCGTATCAGCATTCAGTTACATTAAATGTAATCAAACTATATCATTAATTATATAAACAAAAAGCTTTTTAAATATACCGCAGAGAAATTTAATTGTTGAATGCAAATGCATCAATATGTTATTAATGCACCCAATTGTACTTATTATATGTTGCTGCCAAATCTCTATAATTTAACTGAGTCTTCTTATCATAAGGGATTACAATACCTGCTCTATGAAAAATTTGTGCTACAACTCACCTCTCTCTCGATCACAGGTTTATGATATTTTTTTCCAGAATTATGTTACGCTATTTAGTAAAGTTCTTCAAAGCTCAGAGCTGGAATTGCAGACGTATTACACCGATCTTCTCAAAAGGATTGGCCAATTTCGCTTTATCTTGCAAATAAACACTTTAATTTAGACAATGTTCAGATATATTGGATAAAACATGACATGAGTAATAATTTTGAAAAAGTGCGCATACGGCTGCCCAATGAAGTAATAACACACGTATACGCAGCGGCGTACGTTACGTGAGATCGGTTCAGTTCGGTTGCGCGAACACCGAATCTGGCAGTCGCTGTCTGGCGCTGTAAGAACGACGATCAAGTCGATATGTGATCATTCGCGTCAAACATAATTTGTCATACCATTGTTAACAGTGCCGTAATAAACTGTACAGTTATCACGCGCATACTGTCTGACTCTCTTTTGCTTCCGAACTCCATGATCCATACGAATTTCCAACAGGTTATGGGCCCAGGACGAAAAGTCTTAAAGACAGTGCGTGATAAAAGTGATATGAATTAACTGTAACTATCTTTGTGTGAGACAAAGACATTAAATGTAACATTCAATAACATACTCCGATCACGTGAACAGCACGCAAAACAAGATGGCGAAGGTCGACGAGCTTGTATTGATGGAAAAGCTGGCCGACGTGGAAAGCTTTCAGGTTCGGAAGTTTAAAATATCAGTTATATTAAAAGCAAATGGTTTATATCAAACCGTTATTGAAGAAACAGCTGAGGCACTTCGCACAGCTGAGTGGAATAAGAAAGATGCACAAGCACAAAAAATGATAGTAACGACGGTTGATCAAGGATTAATGCATATAATTAACTTCGATTCTGCGTACAAAATATGGATCAAATTGTAAGCAATATATCAGAGAGATTCTGAACAGCAAAAATGTAATTTATTACAAGATTTCTTTAGTTACACGTTCGAGAAAAATGTAGACATAGCGATTCAAATATCTAAGTTACAAAATATAGCGCACAGACTAAAAATATTAGAAGCGGATATCACAGAAAGTATGGTAATATCAAATGTTTTGGCGATATTATCTGATGCTTATAAACACTTTAGGAGCGCGTGGGACTCCACAAATCCAGATCAGAAGACATTGGAAAACCTGACGGTGAGGCTTCTATAAGAAGAGGTGAGAGGACAAGCAGAAAAAGTGGCACCGGTGGCATTCAAGACTCAAAACAAAAAATGCTTCAAATGTAACAAAGTAGGCCACGTAGCCAAGGACTGTAAAAACAAAAATCAATCAAAGATTAAAAAATGTTTTTCGTGTAATAAAACTGGCCATTTTTCGTCAAATTGTCTTACGAAACCAAACCAAAATGGCTGCTCTATATGTAAGAAAACCTAAACACATAGACAAAGATTGTTTTTATCGTAAAAAAGAAGACAAAATATGTTTCCTTGTGCAAGACAATTCTGAATATACGCAATGGATTGTAGATTCCGGGAGTACGTCTCATATGGTAAATGATAAAACTCTGTTTAAGTTTATTGAGAAGCTAGACACAAGAGTCGGTTTAGCGAAGAATAATGAATCAATGCGAGGACACGGAATTGGTGTTGTTGAATTACAAGAATGTAAATTAAAAAATGTAATGTATGTTCCAGGACTGTCTACCAATTTAATTTCAGTCAATGCTATAACGGATCAAGGCGGAGAAGTGGTGTTTACAAGAAACGAAGTGTTAATCAAGAAAAAAGGAAACATACAACTCAAAGGTACAAAAAATAGAAATGGCTTATATGAAATTGTATTACAGAAAGACCACACAAGGTCATATTTGGCAAATAATAAGAAGAAAAACATCGAGCTATGGCATTGTAGACTAGGACATTTAAAATCAAATAATATGAAGAAACTCGTAAAAATATCAGAAGAAATAAATTTACCTATCAAAGATATTGGAAATTTAGAAGAATTTTGTGAAATTTGCCTCAAAGCAAAACATGTAAGGACAGCGCACACAGAGACTCGAAGAAGAGCTAGTCGCTGCCTCGAGTTAATACATACGGACGTCTGCGGACCCATTGAACCCGCTATCTGAGATGGAAAGAGATACTTCATTACATTTATCGATGATTTTTCAAATTATGTAACAGTGTATCTGTTTAAAAATAAATTTGAAGTTCCAGGAATAGTAAAATCTTATGTAGTACGAATGGAAAATAAGTTTTCACAGAGAGTGACAAAAATTCGCTGCGACAACGGAAGAGAATATGCGAACGAAGACTTACAAAATTGGTGCGACAAAAAAGGAATTGAAATCGATTACACTATACCATACACACTACAACTGAATGGAAAAGCAGATCGTTTGAATCGCAGTCTCATGGAAAAGGCAAGATCTTTAATGTTCGGTTCGATGCTAAATAAAAATATGTGGGGCGAAGCGATTTACGTAGTCGCATATCTACACAACAGATTACCTTCGAAAACGATCGAGAACTACGTCCTTTAAAAAGGTGGAAGGAGAGAAACCAAATTTAAGCCGTATCCGCATTTTTGGTTGTGAAGCATTTGCGAGAACAGAAACTACTTAAAAAATTAGACGAGAGAAGCAAGAAGCATATTTTCATCGGATATGCACCGACGGGTTATCGATTGTGGGATCCAGAACATCGAAAAATAACGATAGCCAGAGACGTACAATCCAACGAAAAAAATTTAAAGTCAACGGAGAACAAACGTTTTAATATTCCAGAAAATTTTACAGACGGAAGAATGCAAGATATAGAAGAAGAAAATGAAGGAGAAGGAAACATTATGGAAGACAACCTACTTGCTGATGGAAGAAGAAGAAGAAGATTTTTACAATTCTGCTGATGGAGATAGCGAAGAACTTTACGAACAAGATACAAGACAAACATCACTCCAAGAGACCGCGGAAAAGGACTTAAGAAGATCGCAAAGAGTTCGAAGAACTCCGAGCAGGTATAATGAATATGTTTACTTAACTTATCACGAAGCTGTTACAGGTCCTGAAAAACAAAATTGGTTAACGGCCATACAGAAGAAAAAAAGGCACAAATTAAAAACGAAACATGGACTCTGGTCGACATAGATAAAGTATAAGGAGTCAAATCACTGACGAGTCGGTGGATATTCAAAGTAAAGGACAACGGGCACTACAAAGCGAGGTTAGTCATAAGAGAATGCGAACAGAAATATGGTATGGATTATGAGGAGACTTTCAGTCCCGTGGTGAGCCCAAATTCACTAAGAAGTTTACTTGCACTAGCGGCGGATAGGGATAGTCAAATAATATCTTTTGATGTAAAAACTGCCTTTCTTTATGGTAACTTGAAAGAAAACATTTACATGTATCCACCTGATGATTTTAACTGTAAGAATAAACTGTGTAAATTAAACAAGTCCTTATATGGCTTGAAACAAGCGTCGTTAAACTGAAATGAACGTTCCACACATTTCTTAAAACAAAATAATTTAGAACAATTAAAAACTGATCAATGCATATTTAAACATAAGACAGGTGGTTTAATATTAGCCATTTATGTAGATGATGGTATATTAATAGGTAAAAACGTGAAAGAAATAAACAAGCTCATCAGAAATTTGTAAAAGGAATTTGAAATTAAAGTAGAGAAAAATTCGAGAATTTTTTTAGGAAATCATAAAGCCAGAAACAAGTTTAAAACTTTGTCAGATGTCGTTGGCGAAGCGGATATTACAAAGATTTGGCAGGGAAAGTGCAAAAGTTGTAGATACTCCCGTAATAAAACAGGATAATGTTGAATTAAATACGTTAAATACAAATTTTCCGTATAGAGAAGCAATAGGTAGCTTGTTATATTTGGCGAACAAAACATGTCCCGATTTAGCCTATGCTGTCAATCTAGCGAGTAGGCATATTGAAAAACCTTCAAATAATGATGTAATGATAAAGGTACTCTAGATAAAGAAATAAAATTCTTTAATAATTCAAAGAGTGATGAAATTATGGCTTTTTGCGATTCAGATTTTGCTGGAGATAATGATTCTAGGAAAAGCACGACAGGATATGTAGTTTCTCCGCGGAGGTCCTATAGCCTAGTGTTCAAAAAAACAACCAACGATAGCCTTCTCAAGCACAAAGGCGGAATACATAGCCGCGTCCGAATGTTGTAAAGAATTGTTACATGTTAACTCGTTATTGAAAGAAATGTTAAAAAACCTGTGTCGACAATGTTAAAAATAGATAAGCAAAGTACTATTAGCCTAATAAAAAATGGAATTACAAATAAACGTACCAAGCATATCGATGTACGCTACAGATTTGTGCATGAAATGTACAAATCTGATACGATTAATATAGAATATTGTCTGACAGATGTACAACTAGCAGATGCCTTAACAAAATCGCTGGGTAGAGTAAAATTTAATGAATTGATTAAAGAAATAAAAAAACGTTGGACCGATTCGTTATCTGATACACGGTCCTTTTCAAAATAGTCCCTTCCTAAAGCAATGCACTTGGTTCAACGTTTTTTCCATTGCAGGAAGCAATCTTCAAAATCATTGTCCATGAGGCTGCTTAGAGCACGCGTCATCTATTCTACCTCCGCTCGTGACCCTCGATGACGATCCTTCATGTCTTTCTTGATTTTGGGGAATAGAAAAAAGTCAAGGGGCCCGATCTGACCTCCTCCGATTTTCTTCTATTCCCCAAGATCAAGAAAGATATGAAGAATCGTCATTGGGGGGTCACGAGCGGAGGTGGAATAGTTGACGCATGTTCTAAACAGCCTCACGGAGAATGATTTTAAAGACTGTTTCCTACAATAGAAAAAACATTGGACCAAGTGCATTGCTTTAGGAAGGGATTATTTTAAAGGAGATCGTGTATCAGATAACAAATAAGTATGTTCTGTAATTGTAACAAATATTTTATACGAACTTAATTGTCAGTCCTCATATATATACATACTGATTCTCTTTGTATATATAATATGATGGTAGAGCATTATGGATTGTGAAATAAATAACCACTTGTCGCAATAAAAATATTTTTATAATATTTCGTATATCTTTCAGTTGAATCTTAAAGACAGGATGCTGAAAAACAACCAATGACTCTGATAAAAAACCATTTATAGTGTAATAAGAAGCAATAATTACCTGATCCATATTATTGTAAGATTGAAAATAAATTTTCAAGATATTCAGCAATATTCTGCCTGGATTTTCATACACAAGTGATGATATTTTGTTCGCTTGTGTCTCTAAAACTACTTGCTTGTACAAATCTTCGAACCACAACATGTCAAAGGATATGCGCGATTGTTTGGAGCGTACAATTTTCTTTCATGCATTATTCCGCGATTATAATCTTAACATTATATCTTATACGTATGATATACACGCACATATATAACATTGTCTCTCAAGGCGTATTCGCACACTCAAGCGAATAATCGTATATGAGCGCTGCAAACGAACCTTGAGGGACAAAATCGCTTTGCATGTGTACGTGCGAGCATACGTACGTGAGAGGCTGAGAGTTGGAAAATTAAAATGTCACAATTCTGGTATACGATTATCATACCTCAGGCTTGACTGCACCAATCTTATTCAAATTGGTCGCAATCGAAAGCTTGCGTTCACATTGCATTCTACAGCCAAGTTTTTTAAATTAAAAATTTTATATATTTTTTTATTTCTATTGAACTTATTTTGAAAATCAGGTTTCTAAAAATAATAAAAATAAAATGCGTTTTAATTTTATGGAGAGAATTTGTGTATAACATTTCTATAAATACAATTTTGATTTTATGACAAATACTATTTTAAATTACAAATTCTCACTGAATTGCTTCTAAGTACTTGGCTAGTTAACTATTGATTTCATATTTAGTTTTTATTTCTTATTTTTTAGGAAAAAATTTTTTATAAGTTATTTTTTAGATATGTACTTGGCGTATCTTTTTTATCTTTGTGAGGTTCTTTTTAGTGGGATTTCACTGCTTTTTGTAATTATTCTTACTTTATATTAGTATATTAGTATAACAATAAATCACACGAAATTAATATCTGCTTCGATAAATAGCAATCGCTTATAAATCATTAATTATTAATTGTCATAGAGATCGAGTTTCAGATATCTTTTAATAATTTTCGCGATCGCATATAACGAGATACATATACATATAACAATAAATCATGCGAAATTAATATCTGCTTCGACAAATAGCAATCACTTATGAATCGTTAATTATTAATCATCATAGCGATCGAGTTTCAGATATTGTTTAATAATTTTCGCGATCGCGTATAACGAGACACATACTATAACGACACATGGAGCTGTTGCCTATTCACTGTCACTGTATGAATGACAACAAAGTGAGACATCCCATACACAATACAATAGCGCTATACAGGGTGTTCCGGAACAACCTTCCGTCCGTGAAATGACGTATTCCTGATACAATTCTAAGACGATTTTTCCTTTACCAAAATTTGAATTGAAGCGTAATTTTTGAGTTATAAGCAAAAATAGTTAACAAATCACGCGTCGAGTACAGAAGGCAGGCAGGAGCGGCACGGCGCGCCGCGAGCGCCCGGCACAGCTGACCGTCTGATTACCACCGCATGAGTCGCTAACTATTTTATCTTACAACATAAAATTATGCTTTAAATAAAATTTTGGTAAAGAAGAAAATATCTCAGAATTATGTCAAGAATACGTGATTCTTAAAATAACGTCACTTTAACAAAAGTTGTTGCGGATCGCCGGCCGTCGGACACTGCAATCAGCTGATTGCTAACGCGATGTGTGTATGGCGGAGTGTATGTGCGTAAAAGAAAGAGAGAGAGAGAGAGAGAGAGAGAGAGAGAGAGAGAGAAAGTGAGGAAGGGAAGCAGGGAGAGACGTTTATACACACGCACGCACATACGCATACACTTTTTTCTCGCTCTCTTTCTCTCTCTCTCTCTCTCTCTCTCTCTCTTTCTTTTACGCACATATACTCCGCCATACACACATCGCGTTAGCAATCAGCTGATTGCAGTGTCCGACGGCCGGCGATCCGCAACAACTTTTGTTAAAGTGACGTTATTTTAAGAAACACGTATTCTTGACATAATTCTGAGATATTTTCTTCTTTACCAAAATTTTATTTAAAGCATAATTTTATGTTGTAAGATAAAATAGTTAGCGGCTCATGCGGTGGTAATCAGACGGTCAGCTGTGCCGGGCGCTCGCGGCGCGCCGCGCCGCGTTGCGCCGTGCCGTTCCTGCCTGCCTTTTGTACTCGACGCGTGATTTGCTAACTATTTTTGCTTATAACTCAAAAATTACGCTTTAATTCAAATTTTGGTAAAGGAAAAATCGTCTTAGAATTGTATCAGGAATACGTCATTTCACGGACGGAAGGTTGTTCCGGAACACCCTGTATATGCCGCATACCGACACGCATCTTTGTTTACTTATTTGGCGGTATGATCATGCGGTATAATGGAGTGTACATATACATATATTCGTTCTCTCTCTCCTTTCTCCCTCTCCTCCTCTCCTCTTCTTCCCCTCCCCTCTTTTGCCTACCCTATCTCTCTCTCCCTCCGCTCCTCCTTCCCCTTTCCCCCTCCCCCTCTCTCGCCCTCCCTACCTCTCTTTCTCCTCTCCCTCTCCCCCCTCTTTGCCTTCTCTCTCTCTCTCCCTCTCCCCTCTCTCTCTCTCCCATTTATTATAAATTTTTAAAATTATAATTTTATAAAAGAGTATACACGAAAGAATAATCGTACATGAGCGATGTGAATGTCCCTTGAAGAACAAAATCGCTTTGCGCTTGTGCGTGCGAGCATACGTGCGTGAGTCTGAATGTTGGAAAGTGGGAAAGTGGGAAAAAATAAATGTCACAATTCTGGTATTTCGCTTGATACGATTATCATACCTCAGGATTGACTGCACCAATCTTATTCAAACTAATCGCAATCGAAAGCTTGCATCCACATTGGGATAAGAAAAGTGCCGTTAGATTTTCAAGTATCGCTTTAGTTCCTGAGGTATTTTAATCCAAAGTTTATTGGACGTAAAACTCCGGATAAGCTACTTGGTAGCGCCGCGGCCCCCGTACATAGGCAAAACTGTTGACAAGCCGGAAAGAATTTTTTTATATACTTGGCGTCGCGACACTACCGCGTCACTTGATTTGCGGATATGAAAAAATATGCGAGGTACGAGTGGCTGAATCGGGAATCGAATCCGAGTCTTTCGCTTTCCGGGCTACTGCTCTTACCACTGAGCTATTCAGACCTCATACCTTATGCCACTTCAACACAGTTTATACGACCCCAGAGCGATGTTGGAATCTTGCTCAATGGATGCAATGCCGACCGCCACGGAGAGACGACATACCCAGCACGTCTCTAGAGCGAAAGTCATATGGTCCAGCTGCCAGGGCTGGTTGATCGCTCACGAGGGAACGAGAAAACTTACACACGCACAATACTGTGACACAATATGGACCTCGTTTCCCAGAAAGTTGGAAATCCATGTGAAATTGTATAATTAAAAACCTCGTTTTGCGCGTCCGAAGCACACAGCGATACCGAGGTTCAGCACGGGCTGAACCTCGCTTCGCGCAGAAAGTTGCAAACTAGAGTTGCAACGAAGATAATTATTCAGAATCACGGCTCCACCTGCAAATGGGCTGCAAATTTTTTTACGGACTTTTTATGTTTAGAAAAAAATATAAATAACCATTTTTAGTTGGGGGAGGCCCAAAAAAAAAGTTATAGATAAAAAAAGAGTAATTATTTCGAATAAGGTCTTTTTTGAATTTTGACAAATATGATTGGATCTCTGGGTAAAACTTTTGGTTGTGACTCCAACAATGATAATCAGTCGGGGGAGCCCATCCCCCATCACCCCATCCCCAAAAAACGAAAAACCCCCAAAATTACAGAAAATTAGGTAATTATGTACTATAAAGTTTACCCCACAACCCAAACCAAATTTTAGTTTTAAATCAGAAATAGGTTTGGGTTAGATTATATCTTCCGGAAGTGGAGCCCCCCCGTAGGGGGGGGCGGAACCCACTGCATCCACGCATACACTTTCCCATCCACACAACAATTGTGGGGTGGACCTCACTTTGCTTTGTAAAGTATATGCGTGGACACAGTGGGTACCACCCTCCCCCCCCCCCTCCCTAGGGGGGGCTCCACTTCCGGAAGATATAACCTAACCCAAACCTATTTCTGATTTAAAACTAAAATTTGGTTTGGGTTGTGGGATGGACCTCGCTTTGCTTTGGGTAATGCTAATTGCTTGGATAATTTTTGGGGTTTGTCGGTTTTTTTTGGGGGGGGGTGATGGGGGACATGCTCCCCCGACTGATTATCACTGTTGGAGTCACAACAAAGAGTTTTACCGAGAGATCCGATCATATTTGTCAAAATTCAGAAAAGGCCTTATTCGAAAGAATTACCCTTTTTTTTGGGTCTCTCCCAACTAAAAATGGTTATTTATATTTCTTTCTAAACATAAAAAGTCCGTAAAAAAATTTGCAGCCCATTTGCAGGTGAAGTCATAATTCTGAATAATTACCTTAATCTATTTTTCGACTGAATATCAAATAGTTTTAAATGTAAAACTGGAAGGAAATATTAACTAAGCAGACTGTTGTTACCTCAGCCGCGGATGCATAATTTTAACATGCTCGAGTATCGAATTTATTTATTTATATATCTAATAAAATAAAATTAAATTAAACACATTTATTGTTACATAATGTATTTATGCCGAAAGGCGCGGTCGGGAGTGCCGCGCGTCTGCTGCACTGTTTTTAAATAGTCTATATTGAACCGTTGGCGCTATAACCGTGCCTAATATTCGCTGAATATTCGGTTATTCGACACATGACTTTGCCTAATATTCGGTATTCGGTCGAATATAAGTAGTATAAGGGCAACTATGGTGCGTCAAAACAAATCCCCACTCCTCGGCCACTGGACCCCTGCTGTGTGTCTGTCTGGCCCCTCCCCTCAAAGGTGTCTGTGGAAAAAAAGAGTGGAGGGGACTCGTGGACGTCTACGAGGCAATTTTCCTTTTAAATTTTCTAAATTAAAAAAAGATTTTTTTCCTTTTAAATTTTTTTATTTTTTTATTTTTTTCCGGGCGAGTGGAAATACTCGGGGCTCGAACCTGGGTCCTCCACATTTCCAAACAGGGTCCTAGTATGCTGGGCTAACTGAAATCTTATTAGAATAAGGATTAGATGAAGTATTTGTGGAGAGTGGCCCTCTTGCATAGAGGTCTCCGCACTTTGATTGGTTCGCACCATAGTTGCCGGCAGTTTGATTGGACGAGGAGCATTGTTTTTGAGGGAGAGGGAAAAGCGCCGCACAATAACGCGTGTGTAAGAATCGACAAGATGGCGGCCTCCGAGGATGGAGATGTCACGAGGCATAAGGCATCCCCCTTCCTCCCCGTACGGAGAACCGAAAGATATCGTACGGTATACGGCATCCCCGCTTCACCACCCCTACAGAAAAACCGAGAGATGTACGGTATATATCATCCTCCCCTCCGCCCTCCTTGTGAAAAGAGAAAATCGGATAAAGTACTGCTAGAATAAAGTAACTGATACGACGGGGATGAACACGTGCGTACATGTACGGGTAGGGTTGACCGGACGGCCGAGGTGCACTACGCAGGTAGACGTTCGATAACATCATCGCTGGAGAGGATAGAAAGGGTCTTGAAATACGGGTACCTGAGACTGTTTGATACGGAGTCTTAGGGCAGAGGCTATGACGTCACGGAGACGCCGGGAAGAAAGGAAGGGAAGAAAAATATTTTCGCCTGGTTCTTTAAAATAAAAAAATATCTTTATTTATGTAGCGAGGGAATATGATATAATATACAGGGAAAAATTTTTATGTAGTGCTTAATATTTATTTACAGAAAGATTATTTTACCGCTGCGGAAAGTACACGAAATTATATTTCATAATACAACGATAAAAGAGAGAAAATTAAAGAATTAATGAGAAAATAGCAGGTGATTAATTTTGGTAGGAAGAGTCGGCTTCCAGGTCTGGGAGTTCATCGCAGAAATCCTGGATAGCCTTCTCGAAATTATCGTCCTCGGAAAACTGTGGAGAAAGAGGAGGTGTATCGCCGAGGGAGAGGCTCACTTGCGCACAGTACAATTGGACACGTTGCAATTGCACACTGTGATATTAGACACATAAAGTTGCGCACCGTTCCATTGGACACATTTCACTTGCGCACAGCTCGTTTGGACACATTTCATTTGCGCACCGTTCAATTGGACACGTAGTTTTTGGACACAACACATGTTTTTGTATAATTTGGAATACATACACACGCATGTATAATTTTGAAATTTTTTGACATTTATTATTAACTTTATTTGGTAAATAAACGTTTGTTACAGTTCGTTTACACACATTTCGTTTGCACATAGTTCTTTTGCGCACAGTGCTTTTGCGCACATTTCTTTTGCGCACATTTCTTTTGCGCGCATTTCTTTTGCGCACACTTCTTTCGCGCACAGTTCATTTGCGCACATAAATTTTAGTTTTAAATTAGAAATAGGTTTGAGTTAGGTTATATCTTTTGGAAGTGGAGCTCCCCCGTAGGGGGGGGGGCGAAACCCACTGTGTCCACGCATATACTTTACAACGCGAAACGAGATCCCTATAATTGTCGTGTGGATGGGAAAGTGTGCAAACGAACTGTGCGCAAAAGAAATGTGCGCAAAAGAAATGTGCGCAAAATAACTATGCGCAAAAGAACTGTGTGCAAACGAACTGTGTGTAAACGAACTGTGTGTAAACGAACTGTAACAAACGTTTATTTACCAAATAAAGTTAATAATAAATGTCAAAAAATTTCAAGATTATACATGCATACATGCGTGTGTATGTATTCCAAATTATACAAAATATGTGTTGTGTCCAAAAACGACGTGTCCAATTGAACGGTGCGCAAATGAAATGTGTCCAAACGAATTGTGCGCAATTGAAATGTGTCCAATCGAACGGTGCGCAACTTTATGTGTCTAATATCACAGTGTGCAATTGCAACGTGTCCAATTGTACTGTGCGCAAGTGAAGGCTTCTCTATCGTCGAGAACGATAGTAGATAATGAAGAAAACGAACGGGAGGGAAACGGTGTTCGGGAGAAGGACACTTAGGAGAATATACAGGAGAGTAGCTGGGTTCAAATGCGTCGTCTTCATCATCCGAGTCTATAAACAAAAAATAAAATTATATATAGTTATATATATATATATATATATATATATATATATATACATATATGTATATATGTATAAACTTTTCGCGTTTTGCCAAAAAGTAATATTTACCCGATAACGTAATAACTTCAATGGGCTGGTCAGGGGGTCTTCGTGATAGTCCTGCTAGAGCCTCTTCTGCAGGTCGTTTTCTCGCCACGGTTCCTATATTTGAAATGGCGAGCATATCTATTTTCAACAAAAATAAAAATTTTATTAAAATAAAAATTAAATTAAAATTCACTACATTTTTGCAATGATTATTATTATAAATAAAATATATTTACCTAACGCCCGTTGTCGATAGTAGTGCATTAGAAGATGCGCCGTAAATCCGTCGATATCATCATCCGACGTCTTTTTCTTAGCTAAGCGCCCTGCTATAATTTCGCCTGTTATGCTTAATAGACGGACATCTCCAGCAAAATGTCCTAAGCAAAATAATATTCCTAATGCGTCGCTCGTACACATGTTGACAGTCTTTCTGAATAAGCGATAATTGTTTTCGCTGTCTTCCTCAGATATTCGGTCGAGATATTTTTTAACATTAAATTGCGGTAGCGCAACAGCACACAATAATATGATTTTTCTTAAAATCTCGGCGACGCACATTTTTACACACTTGGACTTCTGACACTAAAACTTCACGAGATGAAAAACTAATGTTGAATTTTCTCATGGGAAGACAGAATTTATACTCATTTCCCCACTATTTTCCAAAAGGACGATAAAGTGAGAAAACATTTTTATTCTAGTGCTGCTTATTTTTAGTTATTTTCATTTTATGGAAGGCTAATTTCCTTAGTTTCTATAGAGTTTAGGTATGGCAATATATGAAATCCGGAAAAATACCTGTATTATCTCAGACAAAGGATCATAAAAAACAAGGTATTAACAAGTTTGAACGTTTGGAACATTATACTGTAAAAGAAAAGAGGGGAGTAGATGAAAAAAATTTAACAATTTACGTAAAAAGATACCACGTTTATTGATATTAATTTTTCATAAATCAATATTCTTATTACATATAATTAAAATATTATATAGGAGTACATCGTGCATTTTCTATATTATATTACAATTCGAATTATAGTCCAGGCGCCAGAGAGTTTTTGGCTGCAAAATTCTACGCAAATGATTTTCTTTTTGGAAATTGTTCAGGGGTGCCCCCTGAGCGTAAATGCAAATTGGCGCGGCGGGGGGGGGGGGTTATGCTTTAGCCGCCATCTTGGAAATTAGTTTTCGCCAAATATCTCATAAATGATTGATCCTACGACAAAAATAGTCATAACCATTTTTGTAGAGAACAAAATTCACCATTTCTTTTATTTGAAACTTTTTTTCTGTAGGATGGATATTTTTTGAGCTACAGCGCGTCAAAGTTTTGTGAAAATGGTTTTTGCAAAATATCTCGTTAATGATTAAGTCGCACACTGAAAATAGTCATTATCAATCTTGTAGAGCATAACATTCTCTACAAATTTTATCTTAAACTTTTTTTCATAGAAATAATAGTTTTCGATCTATAGCGCGACAAACGCCGAATCGACGCGCAGTTGCCACGAGCGATCGATAATATTCTATACGAAACATCGAAATAAATAAATGTATATATATATATATATATTTATTTATTTTTACCCTATATATATAGGATGAGGAAAAAGTATGGAAACCCTGAAAAATTTTGAAAAATATAAGTTTTACAGAAAATTGTTTCGAATAAAAGTTGTGGGGTTTAAAACGATCTATTTACTGATCTTTTCAGTCTTAATTTGACATATATTGATATAAAAAATAAAATATTTCGTAAAATATTTTGTTTTCGATAATCTTACCGTAATACTTTTATGTACAAAATAATGAGACAAATTCCGCGGGGTCCGTATTCCGTAGCTGTCGAAGTATGTGGCTGTACCATGCTCGTTGAGCAAGAAGGTGACCCAATGTTCTCCAGATCGATTGTGGTCATCCGTATTAGCGATGATGGCTGTCGACCTCGTCCACACCCTCGGGATTCTGTTGGCCGGATAAACTCCCGCATGTCTGACATTGATGTGGCGCAATGCTTGTAGAATTTCGCGAGAGTTCATTATTTTGGCAAGGAGGTGAACGAACAAGCGGTATTATATATTCAATAACTTCGGTTTTTACCTCCTTCGGAAGCGCGTCTTTGTCCGAGTCGCCTTGTAACGTTGAGTTTTCAATGGCGGCTTGTGTGGAGTTAGTAGTTGCTTCGAACTTGGTACTATCCATTAACGCCGATAATTCTCTTCTTCTTTTACTAATGCTTGCTCTGATTTTTGCAGATTTTTTTTCTCTATTTCATTTCTATCGCGGGAAATCCCATCCGCGCTACTGATTTCCTCGTTTTCGTCGTCCTCGTCGTCGTCGTCACCGTCGTCGTCACCGTCGTTTATACTCCAATTATCCGGAGCCGCAAGTAGCTTGAGTACTATTGTTCGTATCACCGTAAGCGATATTATTTTGCTCGTTCAACCAATATTTTAATTTATATGCGTTGCGTAATGCGCAATGAAAGATTCCGAATTTTAGAAATCCGTGATAACCGCAATATCGTCCGCACGCTTCTCCCTCCGATAGATTTTTGAATGCGGGAGAAATATCTTCCAAATTATATATATTTCTGGAGAGTAGATTTTGCAAGTAGTTTGCTTTTTCGGTACCTCTGACGTAAATGCAACGTGCACGTCTTGTTATTTCACGTAGTTGCGTTGTAAAATATTTCGGATTAGCTTCACCGTCGAACCATTCGATGCCGTGATAATTTCGCGTGAGCCAATTGTTTTCATGTCTTACTTTTCTTGGTAAATCACCAAATGAATGCGGCGGCATCATAATCCAATATCCGACGAATGGAGCATCAAGCGCGATAACAGCAACTTCCTTAGGGATAAACTTCTCATTGGCATCGCGGAAACCTTGTATGTCGATGACTATATCCATATTGTGAAGACTGGAGCGCACTCGATAGGTTTAAACTGTTCGCGAAGCGTCGACGTTCGTGTTTCGAATGAAACTGAATCCTTTTTTGTTACATTACACATTTTTTGATATTTTATGTTGTTTGCATTTTGATCGAATGTGGAGGGGAGAAAAATGAGAAAAATTTTCCGAGTATTACGTTGTAACGGTCAAATACTTGAGCGCGATAAATATCTAGCCGGCAAAATCGACGATGACATGACGAGACGAATCGATTTTTATTACATTATCGAATTCGGCGTAAATAATACAATTAACGGTCTCCGTGAGAGCCTTCTCGAATCGCACTTCTAATCGCAAACTGCCATGTCTCACGAGATTCCAATGCCCTGCGTAATTAGCAGACAGATCGGGCGTGAGATCAAAAGCGAATAACGTATATCCCTTGGAATAATCGTCTCTACTTATAGAATTTCCTTCGTTCAAAAAATGGATACCCGTTCCCGTGAAGAGCGTTTGATAAGCTTCGACATAAAGCGGTTCCTCCGGTGAGAGAACTGGTTGTAGCGGCCTACTAGGAATTTGCATACCGTCGACGTATAGCGAAAAGAAATTTATTCCGTAATTTTTGAAATTAAACGGATTTAATTTTCTATCCCCATTAAACGCTTTATTATTAACAAAGCCGACTATTATCCTTTTCGGAAGTTGACCGAGTATTACATTATCTAACGATTCACCCACAACACCACTGTGAATCATAAATGTTTTAACTTCGACTCTCGTGAGCGGATATTTGGCCGTAACTTTACTCAACATTTTAGCGCGCGCTAATAACAATCCTGCGTTTATTTTCGCCCTTCTCACGAGTAAGCTCGCATCCAGTATATGAATTTTCGACAATGAACCGTTACTGTCCATAAGACAGAACGAATCTTTCGAACGGACGAGTCTCAAGCGTACTTCTACACCGTTAATTAAAAATTTGTCTTGATTGAAAACGTCGCAATGGAGATGCCCTACAAGATCTAGTACTCGCCCGCCATGAATGTAACGCGCGCGTCTCACGAGAGCAGAATTTGGCGATTTTGATTCCACCGGTTCGTCCATTTGACCGGGTGTATCCGCGTCCCATAGACAGGAGGTTAAATGGGAAGTTTTTGCGGGTGAAGAATAATTTAATAATGCCTCGATGTACGCGCGGTACGCGTAAGCGTTGTTTGGAGGCGACACGAGTTTTTGGTTGAAATACACGTCGATCTGATTGAACATGGAATGAAGTAAATGATTTACGGGGCTTATAGTGGCCACGGCGGATGCGCCCGCAATATGTCCCGAGGAATCGCCCGGCGTTTCTACGCGTACGCGAAGACTTAACATGGTGTGCGTGAGATCTAAATATTCTTCTCTGTGACCCGGAATTACGAATTCTATCGGAGAATCGTCCGAGAGCGAAGTCACGGGTTTGTAATGAATCCATTGCGAACTCTCGATACTAGTTTGTGTGAGCGGTAAAGAAAAGAGATCGAGTTCGCTCTTTAAACACTCGCTCGAATGCGTGTGAAGAAAAGACATGCTTATTTACCGCAAATTTTTTTGTCGTCGCTGTAATTCTCGCTGTTAGATGTGTTTAGAATATATGCCGTTTAAGAAAATATGTCGGATATGGTGCGCTTTCTACCAGTTTTACGCCGTTTCGCGGATGTCTTAAGTCTTTTCACCGTTGTGCGATTTTTTCTTCTCTTATTTTTCGATGTTTTTGTATTTGTTCTTTTTTTCCCTCGCGTCTTGCAGTTTGACGAACTTTTCTTATGCGCCTGGCGTCGTCTACATAACGTCGCGGATTTAGCGATGTGCGTGTTGAGCTCGCCGAAAGGAAACTGAGTTACATGCATTTTTGCATCCGACTTATAACCCGAACCCTTCATCAGACTACTTATTTTTTCTTTAGCTTTTCTCTTAAGATTGTCGCGCGATTCTTCAAATCGGTGTTTGATCGCTACCTTAAACGGCATATTGTTTTCAACATCTTCGATTATATTAGCACCGGCACGTAAAGCTTCTTTCCCCACAGTCCGTACGCCTCTGGTTAAATAAAATAGTACACGTCTGAACAATCCTCCGAGAAAACTACCAATACCGTAACCTCGTTGATAGGGCGATCCGACGAAAACTCGCGGAATTCCACCGCCGCGACTGCCGCCGTTTTGTAACTCGTCGTAATACGTCGAATAATAATCCATTAACGATTAATTTTTTATCTCGGTCTCTAATTATTATTATGTTATCTACTCGATACGCCTAAAGTATAATGTCACTGTCAGCGTTTCAAATTCGAATGGTATACTCTGTCCTAGTTGATCTCTTATATCTATCTCGATTGTACGAAAAAACGTTTGACGCAGGGCAATGTATTGAGTGTGCGAAAAATGCTTTATTTGAGTAAACGCGAACGCGTAATCATTTCCAACATCGAGTGCGACTATTCGTAAAAGAGGAGATTGTACATCACCAGTAATATAGGGTTCGCAAATATCATAATAGACAAAAAGCTTGTCGGGGATACCGCGCAACAAACTAGCTGGTTCGGCAGCTATTATTACTCGTTCGCGCGGAAATACGTAAAATGGTGATGTATAAATTTCAACATTGTCATAAATCCAGGAAGGTAAAACGCCTGGTATACCGGTATTATTTTCAATTTTACCATACTTCTCATCGGTATTCTGTATATTGAAGTCTGTTTCACTAAAGAGCCACAACGGTAAATGATCCACAACGCTAGCATTGAGCTTATTGCGCGTATCGAAGCCAAGTATACCGCAAAGTTTTTCGGAAAAGTTTACATAATGAATCATATCACATTTTACAATATTGCAGGAAAGTTTCATAATAATTTTGCGCCCGATAATAGCACCAAATTGCCAATGGATATGCGAACCCACGGATTTTGCAGAGTAATTCACAGCTTCTATAATATCGTGCAAACTCGAGTAAATACCCGAAGGTATTTCAGATTTCCTAGCGTTGATTTTCTTTTTTTGGGAACCTATCGTGAATTCTTGAATATCGATAAATCTTATGATTCCTTCTCTAGGGTGTATATGAAGAAAGCTAGTCGGAAATTGAATCTCCGTGAGCGTTACTTCCCAACGTCTCTGCAAGTCTATACGTTGAGGTAATTCAGTGGTGAAACACGTGGTTTTATTCTCCGGAGAAAACGCATGCTGCTATTACTCGGGAGAATCATATAAAATCCTTCCTCCCTCATTTTTAATTCAAAGATTTTAAACTTGAAGCGGGTCTACAAGAATCGAATTTTGAAGGATATCCTTGCCAACTAACTAATAATTGTTTATTGTTACCGCGACCCCTACTTTTTATCACACGATCAACGATAAATTCTTCCTCTTGTAAATCTTTAATAACAGGCACTAATTCTTGTTCATAAAAAATCCCGTCTATAACTTCGCCCGTTAAATCGCTTAATTCGTATACGTGCGGTTTTCTCCATTCGAGAACACGGTGAATTCGAAATATTTCTTCGCTCCACTTTGCCTCGTATCCTTTCTCAAAGGCTACTTTTGCTCTACTGACACGCACGAAATCGCCCACGTTATATTTAGCTTTTTGCCCGTGATTCTTTTTCTTCGTCCTATCGCCGTTGTCGTTCCAGCGACGATTCATATTTTCACGTGCGATTCGCGCATTTTCCCTCGTAACGACTGCAGGTTGCATTTTGATGGTGGAATGCCGGGTATGATTGTAAGCGCGAACGATATTCTGCAAAACATCGATGTAGCGTCGTGTATTTTTCTGAGTAAAATATCGCCACATCCATTCCTTGAGCGTACTATTAAAACGTTCCACTATAGCTGCTTTAATATCGGGATTACAAGTTACGCGAAACCGAATATCTTTTTCTTTTAAGAAATTTTGTACATGCCGAGCAATAAATTCTTTACCTTTGTCGGTCTGCAGGTATACGGGTAGGCGCTCTTTGTTTCTCGAGAATATGCGTTGAAAGGCTTTTACCACGCAGGCACCTGTTTTGTCGCGTAAAGGTTCTACCCAAACGAATTTACTAAGTACGTCGATAACCGTTAATAGATATGAATAACCGTCATTATAGCTCTTGAGATTACGAATATCGATCAAATCAGCCTCCCATAAGTCATCGATATTTGTCACGTTATAATGTAAGCGTGGAAATTTTCGACGTACCGGACGATGTAACGTGTATGCGTCTTGCGATTTAAGCCAGTCGATGACATCGTTGCGTGTGAAATTCGGTTTAGCGGCTCGCGATAAATTGTCCGTCGCCGAATAGCCGGCATAATACGAGGGACTGTAATACAATTTTTCGAGTTCCATCATTCGAGTTTGCTCCAGTCGAGCAATCCTTTTCTTTTCTTTGTCGGCGGCTCGTTAATATTTTGTCGCCTTCGTCCTCGTCGGCGGATACAAATAGCGTATCACCTTCGGTTTCGCTCGTTTCGTCTACCTTACGTCTGTACGACTTTGAACTCTCGGATGAAGTTTTCGGAGTGGAACTTCCGCGCGGTACCACGATTTTAATACGATAAGATCGGGCGTGCGTATGTGTTCGAGGAGGCGCGGAACCTGGTTTCCGCAGTAAATTACTCGAGGTTTTGTTTACGCGTCTTTAATCAATTAAATAAACCTTTATCACAGTACAATTTTAATCCGTATTTCAATATTCAAGTCCGAGTTAATTGCCGAGGTACTTATTCGTTTCAGAATTGTCGATAAGCGAAGGCTGCGAAGGATCAGCATCGATTTCTTGCGAGCGTCTGCCTCGGGCCACGTGCCCTGCGCCTTTTTATCTGCTTCGATTTCTAGAAGGTTCCTCCTCGCGCAAACCGCAATTCACATCCGGAGTGCGCGGATAAGAACCTTCCAGAAATTCGGAGACGGATTCCGCGAATCGCTAAGCGGCTTATTTTTCTCGCGCGTCGGTGGGCGCCGATAATTGGGCGCCGCAAATATCGCGCCGATGCGTGACACGCGCTCCTTACGCAGGATACAGCGCGTGTGCGTAATATTACGTCACGCAAATGGCGTACCGCGGTAACTTGCGAACGCTTGCTTGGCGCAATTCCGAACAGAGCTGCCAGTTCGTGGGAAATGGGAGCCCCCACCACTTACCGCGGGACTTACTAACACAGACGTAGTCGCTACGTCATAGCGTGTACGTGTAGCTTCGTGCGTGGGGGCAGGCTACGAGCTACGAACAGCACTGAGCGATCACGAAAACGTTCGCCGCTCGCACATGTTCGGCCGTCGAATTTTCCTATTCGCTTGCAATATATGCAATATATATATTTCTATGCAATACAACAGAATAAATGCAATTAGTAGAATAAATATAATTAGAATGGAAATAGAATATTTATATTATATATAATAGAATAAATAAAATTTATCTTCAATTCTTTTATGTAAGAGAAATAACTTGATAATAAAATAATAAATATAAAAACTCAACAATAATTATATTTTTAAAAAATAGCGGGGATTATAACTTTTGAGGTATGTTTAATACGTATTATATATAACTGACATGCTAGATTCAATAATTACTCAGCTTTTAAGGAATATAAATTAATAGAATAATATAAATTTAGATAAACACAGTTTATATTTATAGCTGAATGTAAAAATTATTAAAAAATACAAAATAAAATATAATAAAATATAGAAATATAAAATATAAGAATAAAATAAAAATATAAAATATAAAATATAATAAATACAAAAATGCTTAAGAAGCAAATTGCGTATGTACATGTATGTATTTAAATCTTAAAAGTTCTTAAGACTAGAATAACAAATAATAAATAAATTTTGAAAAGTTCTTAATATTAAACGTTTCGATCCTCGACTGAACCCTCTTCAGTAAAAACAAATTGAAAGAACGAGAAAAGGTTCTTGTTAAGACTATTGTTGAAACGCATTTTAACAGCCAGCGTAAATTAAAAACAAAAATAAAAAGCTTTATATTAATAATCGATTATGGTATTATTATATGATAATATTATTGTTGCGTTTGTTTTTCATTGTCGCATAAGTGCAATATCAAGAAAAAGAAATAAGCTTTTGTTGTAGGATTTTGGAAAATTGAAAGCAAATTATTTGCAGCACGAACGTTCTCAGATATTTGTTCCATCAAAAAATTTCCTAATACATCTCACATTTTTAAAATTCTTTGAATGCATTTGTAACGTGTTAACCAACGTGTTTCTGAATATTTTAAAATATTCAAAGATTTATCTTTGAAGCACATCTAGAAATTTCGGAAAATAGCAGTTCTGTTTGGATTGCTGTTAATAAATTGTAGAAATACCTTTAATAAAATGCTCACAATGTTGAGGAATTGTTTTATATAATGAACCGTGTTATCATAGGAGATTCACGTCGGAAATGTTACTTATAAAAAAAACAGAGACTTAGTTTGAACTTGCAGAGCGAATTATCGGATCATTAAATTCTTCCTATTTTCCCATTATTAAAAACCTAAAAAAGTTTTAAATTAACCGGCACTGATAATTTGTTTTTCTCATCATGATCGTGTTTGCCTTGTTGTTCTTATTTCATTGTATTTTGTTTATTTTCTCCGTCCGCGCGACAGTTTAAGGCATATCATGTAATGTCACGGTTCTGTTTTTCCGTTGAGCTTCCGATCTTTATTTTAATAGATCCTTCATCGGTAAGTCGTGATATATTGGTTTTTATTTTTATTCGATATTATTCCATCACTGTTATAATCAAATAATTTTTCTAGACGGCTCAATCAATTTTAATTGTCTTTTCTGCCGCAAATTGATACATCTCTGTGGATAATAAATTTGAATTTCTGAGGTGTCTTTGAAGAAATTAATATATTATTAATATAATTATAAGACTTTTAAATATAATAAATAAGGTAAAAAAGGCAATAAAAGCCAGGCGCAATAATTAGGGCACATTTATTATATCTCGCTTTAAATTGTAGAACGGCGTACGTTTCGATCTCTTCTTCGGATCATCTTCAGCGCAAAAAATAATAGATAGAAAACAAAACATATTTTTATATTTCTTTTGTATTAATTAATTAATTTTATTTATTTATTTTATTATATTTTATTTATTTATTTTATTATATTTTATTTATTTATTTTATTTTATTTTATTTATTTTATTTTATTTTATTTTATTTTATTTTCATTTATTTTATTGTATTTTATTTTCATTTATTTTATTTATTTATTTTATTTTATTCATATATTTTATTTATTTATTTATTTTATTTTATTCATTTATTTTATTTATTTATTTACTTTATTTTATTTATTTATTATATATTTTTAAATTGTGACGAACATTATTAATTTAAAAATGAGCGATCAAGAACCCGCTGCTAAAAGACTCAAGATGGGTAGACAGAAACGATTCCAACATCAATGGTTTGATGATAATCCTTCCTGGAAAATCTGGGTGAAGGAAATTCCTGATGATCCTCACAAATTTTTCTGTTTAGCCTGTCAAACTACATTAGTTTGTGGTCTTTCAGAAATAAAAAAACATTCGAAGAGTACATATCATCTGGAAAATATGAAAAAATTAAATACAAATTCTTGGACTAACTATTCGGAATTGGAAAGTTCCTCTGTCGAAGAAATTAATCCAGGACAATCAAAAACTCAACATGTTTCAAGAGAAGATTTCGATTTTAACGAACGAGTTAAAATCGCAGAAATAAGATTAGCGACCTTTTTCGTTGAAAAGAATTTGCCATTCTCAATTTCATCCGAATTACTTTTTCTCATGAAGGATATTGCGAAAGAACCAGATATTCTACAGGCAATGTCTTTGGGAAGAACAAAATTAACACACATTGTTAACAATGTCGTGTGCCGTCAAGAAACAGATCGAATTAGTGAAGTATTGAGAGAGAACAAATTCTCAATTTACGAAGATGAAACATCTGACATAACAAACGATAAATGGCTCTCATTAATGGTTCGTTATGTTGAACCAAAAACGTTACATGTCAGATGTGAATTATTACAAATGATTCACTTAAATGCGACGGATTGTTCTGCCAATAAGATCTTTCAATCGTTTGAGAACGAATTATTGAAAAAGAATATTTCTCTTCGATTAATCGTTGGTCTTAGTTGCGATAATGCCTCTGTAATGATAGGCAAAACATCCTCTTTTAAAACAAAATTGATAGAAAAAAGTCCGAATCTTGTAACACTTCCATGTGTATGCCACTCTTCAGCATTAGCAGCAAAAGCGGCCTGCGAAATAATTCCTCAAGATTGTGAGCATTTTATTAAAGGCATTTCCACATTTATCAACAGTAGTCCAAAAAGAACAGCTATTTTCCGAGATTTTCAGATGTGCTTCGAAGATAAATCTTTGAGCATTTTGAAGTATGCAGAAACACGTTGGTTAACGCGTCACAAGTGCATTCAGAGAATCTTGGAAATATGGGACACATTAGGCAACTTTTTAATGGAACAGGCATCTGAGAATGTTCGTCCTGCGCATAACTTGCTGTCCATTTTTCAAAATCCTTCGACGAAAGCTTATCTCTTCTTTCTTGAATTTGCACTTGATACGTTCAACAAATACAATGCAAAGTTTCAGACAAGGAAGTCCATTATTCACGAGCTGCAGCCTTCCTCAATCGAATTGCTACTTTGGTTTCTTAGAAAATTTATGAAGCCTGCTTTATTAAAAACTGAAGTGTTTGGTCATATTGTTAGGACCGTGAACTTTTCTGATCGTGCCAATCATCTTCTTTTAGAGGAAACTGATTTTGGTTTTGAATGCAAAGAATATTTACAAGAGCAAATAAATAAGAAAATTTTACCTAAAATAGACGTCGATTTTATTCGAGAAAATTGTTTGCAATTTTATATAAAAGCATGTGAACAAATTCGTGATCGTCTTCCAATCGACGATAACTTTTTACATTGTGTTGCAGTTTTCGATAACAAAACTGCATTGTTTGAGTGTGATCGAGAGTCAACGGTTTTTAGAGTACTGCAGGTTAATCGCAGATTAGGAAAATTAGTCGATGAAGATGAAGTGCGAAATGAATGGAAATCTTTATATGAAGTCGATCTACCTACAAAAGTCGACTGGTCTAATTTATCCTTCGATGATATGTGGAGACAAATCGGTTTGTATTTTACGGACGAAGAAAATATTCGTTTTCCAAATTTACGATCGCTTTTAAACATTGTAAGAACTCTTCCTCACTCAAACGCTGAAGCTGAACGCGTATTTTCCATTATTCCAGATGCAAAAACAAGAAAAAGAAATAATATGTCCATTGAGACATTAAATTCAATTTGCGTTATAAAGTACGCTTTAAGAGCTAATGATAAAACTGCTCGCACTATGGCAGTGACACATGAACATCTAACTCTCCACACGACAGAAAATTTATATAAAAAATCAATACCTGAGCGAAAAAGCAACTTAACATTGCATTCACACGACGATGAAGAAGAGATGCAACAATAATATTATCATATAATATTACCATATCAGTCGATTATTAATATAAAGCTTTTTATTTTTGTTTTTAATTTACGCTGGCTGTTAAAATGCGTTTCAACAATAGTCTTAACAAGAACCTTTTCTCGTTCTTTCAATTTGTTTTTACTGAAGAGGGTCCAGTCGAGGATCGAAACGTTTAATATTAAGAACTTTTCAAAATTTATTTATTATTTGTTATTCTAGTCTTAAGAACTTTTAAGATTTAAATACATACATGTACATACGCAATTTGCTTCTTAAGCATTTTTGTATTTATTATATTTTATATTTTATATTTTTATTTTATTCTTATATTTTATATTTCTATATTTTATTATATTTTATTTTGTATTTTTTAATAATTTTTACATTCAGCTATAAATATAAACTGTGTTTATCTAAATTTATATTATTCTATTAATTTATATTCCTTAAAAGCTGAGTAATTATTGAATCTAGCATGTCAGTTATATATAATACGTATTAAATATACCTCAAAAGTTATAATCCCCGCTATTTTTTAAAAATATAATTATTGTTGAGTTTTTATATTTATTATTTTATTATCAAGTTATTTCTCTTACATAAAAGAATTGAAGATAAATTTTATTTATTCTATTATATATAATATAAATATTCTATTTCCATTCTAATTATATTTATTCTACTAATTGCATTTATTCTGTTGTATTGCATAGAAATATATATATTGCATATATTGCAAGCGAATAGGAAAATTCGACGGCCGAACATGTGCGAGCGGCGAACGTTTTCGTGATCGCTCAGTGCTGTTCGTAGCTCGTAGCCTGCCCCCACGCACGAAGCTACACGTACACGCTATGACGTAGCGACTACGTCTGTGTTAGTAAGTCCCGCGGTAAGTGGTGGGGGCTCCCATTTCCCACGAACTGGCAGCTCTGATTCCGAACAGTATGTAATAAATCACGATTTCCTATGAGATTGGAAGGAGTGTCTATGTCGTGCAGTAATCAAGCAAACTGAATTTTTCCGGTTGCTTTTACTGTTTTTCTCTCGCGTATCGCGTCGTTTATAAGTTCCGCGATATTCGAACCCATTATGACAGCGCCGTCTATAGTTACGAGTCCTCGTCTATCCCAGCTAATTTTAGATGACGGAATATTGATCAAATATTTTAATAGCGCTCGCGCTTTGTCGCGATAAGATTTCGGTACACTATCGAGTATTTTTTTGATCATTTCAGCCGATTGTGCACGTTTTTTCCCGAAACTAGTACTACTACCAGCGCTACCGTCACCGCGGTCGCTGTTAATTAAAGTTGACGTTTCCATAAATTTGTTATCTCCGACATCCAAATTCGTGTCTTTGTTTTGCTCGTCATTATTGTCCTCGTCGTTACCCTGTGTATCATTGCGTGAGCACTTTTTCGCTTCCCGAACAAAGTGAAGATAACGTTGGAGTACTTCCTTATACAATCTCCATCTTTTGTCCTCGCCGACGGGAGTCTCGAGGTTAAGAATACGCCACATCTCCGCGTTGAGTCGCGATAGAGGTGTTCCCGGTGTCCGTACTGAATTATTATTTCTATTAATATTTTCCGTATCAGATATTTCCTATTTTTCTTCGTCGAATTATCAACCGACGTAATAGATGATATTTCCGGTTGCTGCTGCATTCGTTGCATTCTCTCGAGATTTTCCGTAGATATCAAAACCATTTTCTTAGCCCTCTCCATTGTTCAAAGTACTGGTGCGCTAATACTTTTCTTTTTATTATTATTATTTTTATTATACCTTTACGGAAAATGTAGGAATGTTTAAGGTTGTATTTTTTCTTTTTCACTCGCCTATAATTCGGGATAATATAACACCTAGTATAGGGCCAATAAGATAAGGTAAAAATCCGCCATGTTGCACTAACAGCTTTCTTTTAGCCTTCCAATTACCTTGTTTCGCCGCAGGACGTAGGATCGTTTTATATTTGGATAATCGCTTTTTATCGTTACATCGAAGCGGTACGTTACCCTTGAGCGTATTGAAAATGCACTCTTGAATGCACTTTATGAGCTTATTGTCGGCGACTCGTAAGAATGCTGTTCTTTGATTTTTTTTCAATTGACACAAAGTTTTTAAAAAACATATGTTTCTCTCACCGATAGATCGTTTAGCATTCTTTCTGCTCTATTCAATGTCATCAACTTTTTATCAGCCTCTTCTTTTTTCACCATTACGCTGTAATCACACGACTGACAAGTTGCGAACATGAATTTTGCACCTTTTATACACCCCCACTTTTATTGTTCGATCTGCGCGGAATGTAAGCGTAATGCAGAGTATCGTCGGAAAAGATGCACGTACGAAAGCGATATTCGTCTGGAGTCGATTGTTTTAAATCGAGCAATAAATACCCGTAAGATCTCGATGTAGCGTCGTAGTACGCTTCTTCCATAAATTTTGGATCGTCGGGATAAACTTGACACGCTAGATGACGTATTTGAGAGCGATCGTGTGGATTTTTGAAAACTACTATGTAATTCGCGTTGAGAGATATGTCGCGCTGTCCGCGACCTTGATGAAAGAGATTTTGCGAGATGAGTATAACACTGAGATTTTTATGATGACTTCCTTTGGTAAACAGATCTACGATAGCGTCGCACGACGAACATTCCCTCATAAGATCGTCAATTATTATTAATTTTGGCGAAAGCGGATCGTTGGAATAATCTTCTGGACGCGGTAACCCCTCGCGAAATTCGATGATATTTTTCTTCGATTTTATCAAAGCATTATTATCGTAACTGGTCTTTTGTGTTTTTTTCTCTTCTTCTTCTTTTTCACTCGTGGCGCATTGTAAACGTTGATACGCATTTTGCCACTCGGCGTAATAAAATAAAATTCTCTTGAATCGAACATCTGACATGACGGATAAATGACGAAAAAACGTTTTCACGAAAACTGTTTTTCCGCATCCCGTAGGCCCGCAGACGGTCGACGTCCAAGGATGTTTCCATCGTACATCCATTTTTCGAAATGAACGATTTGCCGATTACGTGCGCTCTCATAAATAAAAAAGTAATCAAGAATATTTAATAACAATAACATAAAAATACGCACGCGCATCGAATATGTTTAATATTTATCGTAGATATGTGTTGAGTAATAAGCTTATCCGCGCTCCGGGGGGCCCACCGCGGCGGCCGCATGCTCGCGCTAGCGTTTTCCCGCACGCGTACAAGCGGAAAGCACCGCGGGCGATTAGCTGATAAGTAGCCGCGGGAACGATGCTAGTAAGCGTATTCGCGGGGATGCGCTCACGCCAGCGTTTTTTGAGCACCGCTGCTTACGAGCTTATAGACAGTGCTCTATGTGTGCTTATGCTAGAAATAAGACGATCGTTTAACGCTCAGCTATCATCCGATATTAATTTACGATGGAATATTCTATGCACGCTAATAAAGAAGTAGAGGAGATAATAGAGTGGGCTAAAAGAAAAAATATTCTGTAATTTCAAAGTTGGAAAAAATTTCATGTTTATTGATAATAAATTTTACTTTTTTCGTAAAATTAACAATTGCGTTTTAAAATTATACGCGCAATTTCATTAAATGAAAGTAATTCTTCGAATACAATATTGAAATATACATCTAAAAATGTTAAATCCCTTATTTGCGTTTGTACATTGCGTTCAATTTCTTGAAAATTACCATTAACTATGAGTTTTATAATTTCACGATCTATGTAAGCTGATGGGAGTTTTAATTCTATCTCGTTCATTAAGTAATTGGCGCAGGTGTTGACGGTGTCGGTGATGGAAACTAGCTGCGACAATCGAGCATCCACACATCTTGTAATATTTTCCATGCCGAGAGAAATTGCTTTCTGCATCACGATAGCGACACTGTGTGTTTTTCGTTTCTTCAAGGGCGGCTGCGCTTGTTTCTCCGTCTTACCATTACTCACGGATTGTTCCACATTTTCCTTGTAAGCCACTATCACAGTCCTCGTCCTGTAAGCGGTGGTGAAGCCGATGGAAATATTGTTGACGATAATCGGACTTGGTTTGGTTTTTTGATTCTCACTCAAGTACAGTCTCATCTGTTCCATGTTGAGTTGAAATTGCCAAGTGTCGGTATCGAGACAAATTCCGTCCGCATAATTGCCCGTTAATTTAACAATTGGTACGAAATAACCTTCCTTTGTTGCTTGCAATCCCACATGTAGCTTCTTAGTACACGATGAATTAAGGGCATACGTTGTCGATAGTAATAAGTATCGCTGTTCGTTTCTTCTATTGATGTCGATCTTGTTGTCCGATTTGCTAATATCGCAAACGTGTGTAGATTTAACAAAATCGGTTAGATTCTTCTGATCACTGGAAACTTCTTTCGTGGCAGCCATTGTTATCACTTTTTGAATAAAACTGAGAGAACACTAGTCACAACAATGTCGAATTCTTGTATCGTAACCGAAATGAAGACTTCGTACGGGCAAACTGGAATGAAGGATTCGCATCTTCTCACGCTGCTTATATATCGAAATATAAAGAAAAGTGGGAGAAAAGTTTGCATAGACAACTAAATAACAGGAAAAATCGTGATTTTTCATGTTCAATCTTGTTCAACTCGCTAAAAATTACGCGGAGAAACATCTAGAATCATCTAGAAATTAGATACATTACAAGGGAAAAACTTTTCTCTAAACTTTTTCTCTAAATACATTTGCAATATGTTATAAAGGGTAAATACATGTTTATCACCTGTGTAATAAATTTTTATAGGTTGTATTGTAAAGAGATTATATTGTAAAAAATTTTATAAGGGAGCAATTTTCTAATTGATATAATCCTGTCTCTTCTACGAAAATTTTTAAAAAAGTTTTTCGTAACAAAACTTTTACTTAGAGACTGCTATAACAAAAGTAATAAAACTAAATAAATAATAGCTGTTAATAACGTAATAAAAATAAAATATTTTTTTGTCTACTTTTTTCTCAAAAGAAATGAAAAACACCCGGAATGAAAATCCGGGAACTTTTTTTTGGCGGCGCTCTTTTGTTTTCTTTTAAACTAATCTAACTACCTAGAAAGGAAAAATTTTTAATTTTTCAACGGCATTCCTTTTTGGAAAAAAGTGGGGATATACGTTTAAATAAATTCTCCGCGTCGAAGTAAAAAAGGTAATTTCGAGTTCGACATCATCCGATGTAACGCGTGTCTTCCCGCGAAAAGTGTTATATTTATCGTGAAAAGTGATATCGTGAGTGAGTGTTGATAAAAATGCCTGGACTCAAAGAAATATTATGCAAATGCATAATTATAGGCTCAAATTTGTCGCCTACGTTAAACAGGGAGCGATATTTATCAGCGTTATGGGATGAGTCGTCGGAAATCAATTACGCTGTTTTTCGGTCTTTTGCGTGGGCCTGCTCGAACACTGTACTAGCAGTGCTATACAGGCTAGGCTATTTCGCCGATTATGATGAATTGCTGCATATTGCGGGTGAAATAATAGAAATGCGGGAGGCATTCGAACATGAGGAGGAGGATGCAGATCTTATAAAATTCCTGTTATCTAAACATCGAGAAAACCTCTTAAATGGTAAGCAAAATGTTTTATTTATATTAGGGAGAGTGTAATGTAATCGAATACGAGAGACTTTGATTACTTTAAATTTACAAATTTATCATAATTTGTAGATCGGAACACTCCGACGAATAGCGTACAAGAGGCTCGCACTCAGACCTGAAAACGCAGGGATGAAGAAGCGCTCGAAACAGGACCTTCGGGTAAGTTTTGCGTAAAAAATAAAATAAAAATATTAATCTTTATACAAATTCTATATTCAATATTGATAAAATATTAAATTTTAGGAAGAGCACGTTCCGATGAAAACGGCCGCGAAGCTGATATCATGACATCACTAGGTCAGATACAAAATTTTACAAGAATAAGAATAATTTAGATGTAATTCTTATTTTATTTATAATTAAATTTTTCTTTTGCTTCGACAGTGCAGAGAGGCGGTGGTGGACAAAATGAAGAAGTGTCTCCTGAGGAACGCTGTAATCTCTCGTCGGAGACAGAAGATGGTGAAGAGGAGCCGATGGAAGAGGAGCAACAACGACAACAACAGCGTCATGAGGTCGGCAATATTAATTTTAATTACGTAGAATTATTATTGGAAAATATGCGGCAATTTCGGTGATTCGGTGTAATCGGGAGAGAAGCAAGTTTCACGATACGGCCGTTACATAGAGGTGGAGATATTTATCATTTATTAGAAAATGCGTTCCGCGAAATTCACGCGTATGCGATAAATTTATGCGAGCCTGGAGATTATGTGGGAATGTCTTTCCATTCGGCGAATTTATCGCAGGGCCCTGCAGGATTATCCTTTCGACCGGCTAGAGACATGTCGTATGAGGATATTTGGAAACTCGTAAGTTCAGTAGCGCAGAGTGCTGGGGGACTCGATATCGCGGAATACTTTAACATTCGTGTTTTTAATGTCACGGTTCTTTTGGGTCGCGGACATGTTAAATTAACTTGCGAAGACGTTGTGAAGCGCTCGATAGTAACAATACAAAATTCCGACAATTTATGTTTTCATGAAAAATGGAATGCTGTAAGATACCCGCGATCCTCGCTTCAACGTGAGCTAGCGTTATAATTAACGAGGAATGCCGGTATTACGATACCCGAAGAGGATTGCGGTATTCGAAAAATCGAGCGCTTTCAACGTTATTTTACCGTTGACAATATCGCCATTGTCGTTTATAATTTTAATACTTTTGGCCGCGGTACGAAATCGTTGTACGACGGAATCGCGATACTTCCTTCTCTCGGACGCGAACCCTCGTTACGCTTAAATATTATGTATTACGAGTGTTCGCGTCATTATAATCCTATTATAAATTTAACCCGCCGCCGCGGGTTGCAGAAATTATTGCGTACCGTGCAATAAATGTTATCGGAACGATAAAAGCGGTCATCGCTGTCCGAATAAATGCCCTCGATGTTTCGCTGTACCGTCGTGTAAACAGGCAGACGCGAAAATCATAAAATGCAATGCATGTAAACATTTTTCGGTAAGAAGTGCTTTGAGCATCATCGTAATATAAAATCGTACGATGGCAAATCGACCGAAAGTATTTGCAATATTGTGCGATTTTGTGGCGGATGCGGTCGCATCGCTAAATCAGATGCGAGACACGAATGCGGCGTTTCTTACTGTAAACTATGCCGTTCGCCGAAGCCTGAAAACTATTTACGCTTCATGCAGCCTCTTCGTCGTAATAATAATTCTTCCGTTGAAGCGTCGTCTTCGTCATCTACGCTGACCGTGCCGACAACGGTTACACATGCCGTGGAGGAGAGTACTTTTAACGTCGAAGAGGCAAACGAACGTGCATACGGACGCAAAAAGGAACGCGTAGCATTCGTATTTTACGATTTCGAAATACGTCAAGACGAGACGCTCGAAGATACGATGAATGTAAAAAAACACGTTCCAACTCTTTGCGTTGCGCAACAGATTTGCGAAGTGCGCGCGAAAAAAAAATGACATGATCGTGCGTTGTCGGTGCGGCGTGCGAGAGTTCGTATTTCATCACGATCCAGTAAAACAATTTTTCGATTTTACAACGCAAACGACAAAATGTTTCAAGCAAATTATATGCATAGCGCATAATGCGAAAGCGTTCGACGCACAATTTATTTTACAATATATTGTTGAAAATCGCAACAATTTAGAGCCTAAAGTAATTTTAAATGGTACGAATATCATGTGTCGTAACCCGACCAATTTCTCAATATATTAAAAGATAAAACAATTAAGTAAAACAGAAAAGATTAAGAAAGAGCTGAGTAAAGCAATGCATTAAAATTAGAAAAGAGATCAAGGAAAGATAATTAAGAAAGAGTAAAGTAATAAAAGATTATTAATAAAATAAAAGTAAGATACGTGACTAAAGAGAAGGAAGTCACGGTCAAGTTCTCGGAAGCTGAGTAAGCAGCTGACGAGACAGCTGACGAGCGGAGCACGAGACATGCTCCGGTCAGGGACACCACACTCCTCCCTAATCAACGACCTAATTAATTAATATATATCGAGCGCGAGATGCACCGACGCTAGCTCAGTAATATAGCTCATTAACATCGCTCGCTACTCGCTCGCTCAGATCAACAGTATCGATATACCGTACGTATCGCGCCCGACTATTATAATCGCGATTAAGTGAAAGTGTACGAAAGAATCTGTGAAATATATCAATTTATACCTAACGTTCGGGAGTGTCTTATTTCGAGCGTGGATCCTAATCCTTTGGGCGTATAAATCCCTAAAGACTTCTTCCTTAGCGGCTAGAGGCACAACATTAATTGGTGGCAGCGGTGTGATACGCCAGCGCTAACAAGATCGACACCGGCAAAGGTTCACAACCACGAGGAAGAAAAATTCCGTGGAATCGACAGAACGAGAGACAGCAAAGGAAACTCCGTCAAATGGTCAACAACTACAACCGAGGAAAAGGAAGTCCATCAGAAACTTCGAGTCATCCGGTACATCGAGGTGACAACGATAAGCGGAACCCGAGAAGGCGCACCGACCTATCTCAACAGCACGCGACGATCGACGCCCGACGGCCGACACCGAACGAGAGACAATGCTGCTCATCATATTATTGTAAGTCGAACAATTAAAAATTTGTAAACGCGTGAATGTCGGAAAACCGAAACGCGCCACAAAAAAGCGTAGCGAATAGATCGTGGCTATTTAGCGAACCAGCGAATAGAGCCATTAGAAATAGCGCAGTAAGCCCTTTAAGAGTAGCAGTAGAAGCACTCCGGGATATACGCGATAACGTACGAAGAAATCTAAGCGCATTAAATTCAAACGAGAATTTGTCCGAACCAGAACTCGGAGTAAACGTTGTAATCGAACGCGAATTTTCATTCGGCGAATTAGACAACAGTTTAATAGCGAATAATATAGAACTAGATGTTGATGTCGAATCATCAATAAGCGCGTCTAGTAGACTAACACACCGCCGCGAATTCTCACTAACGTCATACGATTCAAGTATCTTTGATCCCGACGAAATCTATCGTACTCGAGACATGTATAATTCAAACGCTTCCGCATCGCAACCCATCACATCGGAAGATATCGATGAGGGAATTAAGCGATTACAAGAAGAAGCAAATAGAAACGCGACACAATCAAACGCGCAAGCTCAATACAAACCGCACAAAGAAACGGACGAAGCAGCCGACGACCTTAGGGACATATTGCGGGAAATGAGAGAGGAAATGAGACGGGAAATTAGAAGTATGCATGCCGAGATATACAATTTAAGAATGAGAGGACCGCAACCCCGACAAAACAATGAGCATAGAACTCCGCCGGGAGAAAGAACCGAAACCGCGTACGAGTCCACACCCGAAGATGTACGACATCGAAGAGGACGCGGATTTCTACCATTAAAAGAGGCTCGCGGAATGATTCCGGAATTCGACGGATCGCCAAATAAATTGCAAGAATTTCTGAGCGCGACTACATATGCAGTAGAACATAGACCCGTTAGATGAAGTAACGCTATTAAGAGCAGTATTATGCACGAAATTAAAAGGCAGAGCAATGCTAGACTTTCAAACGCGTAAAATTCGAGATTTCGCACAGTTGAAACGAGAATTAGAGGTCTGTTACGCAAGTAAAAAGAGTACGACCCATCTACAAATTGAAGTTAACACGCTAAAACAGAAAAACGGAGAAAGCGCGCGAACTTACGGACTTAGAGCCGACAAACTAGCCATGGAGCTATACGAATCGATGATGGAAGGACGTCATCATACAGTAGATAATAAACGCGCAATCATGGAAATAATACAGCAACAAGCCTCAGAAAATTTCCAAATAGGCTTGCAAGACGAAATTAAAACAATTGTTCGATCGCCAGGATATGCTACGTTGCAAGAAGCAATAGCAGCGGCCAGCGCGGAAGAAAAGGTTAAAGAACCGTCCGCGACCGGTACGCGAAGCAAAATTAATTTTACACCGACCTATAAACAGGAAAATCAAATGAGTGTGAAATGTCAAAAATGCGGAAAACCCGGGCATTACGGTCAAGATTGTCGAACTAGCCGATACGCGAATCGATTTTCATTGCCGAAACCCGATAGACAACCCCGCGTAAATACGATAAATAAATATTGTAATTATTGCAAAAAATCCGGACATGATCGCGAAGAATGTTGGTTATTACACGGACGACCCAATAGAGATCAACCGAGCCGAACCAAACAATATAATTCGCGACCGGAAAATAAAAATCGTAAGAGCAACGAGCAAGGAAGAAGAAATTTAACTCCGCGCACAGCAGTGACGAGGAAGACAAGGAAGAAACGAAGCAACGACGACCCGCAATCGAATATCGCGTTACACACGTGAAGCGTGCCCCGCGAACGCATACAGGACTAGACTTAGTCGCTTTACCTATGCGAGAATCGAAAAAAGGAAAAATAAATTTATTGTTCGATACGGGAGCCGCTATATCACTAATTAAAGTAACGCATTTAAAAGACGAAACGCTAATAACAGAAGATAAAATAGCGCTTACACGAGTAACAGGACATAAAGTATATACGATAGGAAGAATCAACGCCACGATAAATTTAAACGACGGTAGAGTGAAACATAAAATGTACGTCGTAAAAGATGATTTTCCGATCGAATACGACGGAATAGTAGGAGTACACTTCCTGAAGAAACAAGGAGCCAGTTGCAATTACTCGAAGAAACAATTGAGAATTGGACGGAATACTTTAAAATTATATCCGTATCAGAGAACCACATTGCAACCCCGTAGTGAAACAATAATACAAGTAGCTACGAATAAAAATATGATAGGCATCATTCAGGCAGAAGAAGCCGCAGGAGTATTTATAGGAAGCTGCCTGGTCGACCCACAAAATTATCTATGTCCCGCAAGTGTAATAAACACAACGGATAACATAATCGAAATGTTAATGCCGCAAGTAACAATTGAAGAAATCGCACAAGAAAACACGGTGGAAATAAACGCCACACAAGCGAAAAAAGGAGAAGATGACATCCCGCGTACCGAAAAGGTAACACGAGCCCTTCGAATCGACCATTTAAATAAGGAAGAATTAAAAGCAATAAAAGATATATGCGAAAATTACAGCGACATATTCCACATCGAAGGAGAACCACTGACTTGCACCAACACAATCGCGCATAAGATTGCAACGCAAGCAGATAGCTCACCGGTCAACGTACGGCCTTACCGCCTGCCGGAGAAGCATAAAGAAGAAGTAAATCGACAAATCCGAGAAATGTTAAAAAATGGAATAATCAGATCAAGCATAAGCCAATGGAACGCACCGTTATTGGTAGTCCCTAAGAAAGCTGATGCGTCAGAAAAACCTCGATATAAATCCGATGTGCAAACCGAAAATAATTCAAGAGCACATCTACGGCACCGCAAGCGAATCAAATGTAACAGTAGAGATAGAAACCGACACCACAATAATTAATACTGCGATGCTAAAATAAAGTAGATATAAAAAACAATTGTAAAATGCGAAAAATGTATAGCGAAAGATATGTAGACGAAAATTCATGTATAGTTAATTTTCTTTTTCCAAAGGGGGAGGGATGTCGTAACCCGACCAATTTCTCAATATATTAAAAGATAAAACAATAAAGTAAAACAGAAAAGATTAAGAAAGAGCTGAGTAAAGCAATGCATTAAAATTAGAAAAGAGATCAAGGAAAGATAATTAAGAAAGAGTAAAGTAATAAAAGATTATTAATAAAATAAAAGTAAGATACGTGACTAAAGAGAAGGAAGTCACGGTCAAGTTCTCGGAAGCTGAGTAAGCAGCTGACGAGACAGCTGACGAGCGGAGCACGAGACATGCTCCGGTCAGGGACACCACACTCCTCCCTAATCAACGACCTAATTCAGTGCTCGGATTTAGTTGCACATTTCGGCCCGATTCCGTGGCTCACGCCTATTGCCCCCCACTCACCGCTCATACGTTAGCGACGAGTCGCCAGATACGCGTAACTAAGGAGCGCGACGCTTTGTCTCAGGAGCGTCCGTATATAAGAATGTCCAAATATAATAGTAAGACAATACTTTTCTAAATGCACCGCGAAAATTCTCAAAATTAAAAGTTTTTCTTCAATATTTTATATTTCATTGATATAAAATATTGAAGAAAAACTTTTATTTATAGAAAAGTATTGTCTTATTATTATATTTGGGCATTCTTATATACGGACGTTCCTGAGACAAAACGTCGCGCTCCTTAGTTACGCGTATCTAGCGACTCGTCGCTAACGCACGAGCGGTGAGTGGGGGGCAATAGGCGTGAGCCACGGAATTGGGCCGAAATGTGCAACTAAATCCGAGCACTGACCTAATTAATTAATATATATCGAGCGCGAGATGCACCGACGCTAGCTCAGTAATATAGCTCATTAACATCGCTCGCTACTCGCTCGCTCAGATCAACAGTATCGATATACCGTACGTATGGCGCCCGACTATTATAATCGCGATTATGTGAAAGTGTACGAAAGAATTTGTGAAATATATCAATTTATACCTAACGTTCGGGAGTGTCTTATTTCGAGCGTGGATCCTAATCCTTTGGGCGTATAAATCCCTAAAGACCTCTTCCTTAGCGGCTAGAGGCACAACACATGGTGCTAACGGTGGGACATACGAAATTCATCGATAGTGTTAATTATATGCCAATGCGTTTATCGCAATTACCGAAAGCTTTCGGATTATAGGATACGTTGGATAAAGGTATTTTTCCGCATTTATTTAACACCGTCGAAAATCAATCGTATAATGATCCCTTACCCGATACTCATCATTATTCACCGGAGACTATGAAACCGGAAGAGCGCGAACGCTTTCTCACATGGCATGCAGATATGAGACAAAAAAATATCTTGTTCGATTTCCAACGCAAGATTGTTCGTTATTGTCGTACCGACGTTGATATTCGGCGAGCATGTATGGCATGTATGGTTTAGAAAAATTTTCATAGATCGCGGAAATGTATGTCCATTCGAGGAATGCACAACTATTGCTTCGACATGCATGACAGTTTTTCGGAAAAACTTTTTGCAGCCGAATACGATAGGAGTCATTCCAGTTGGTGGATATAGAAAAGCGAGTAATCATTCGCGTAAAGCTCTACAGTGGCTAGTATGGATGGAGCGCAAGCTCGGTCTTTCTATAAACCACGCAGGACGTGCGCGCGAATATCGTACAATCGATGGCACGCTCGTCGACGGATATTACGAAACATCTGATACTAGGACAACGCAACGCCACGTACTTCAATTTCACGGGTGTTTTTGGCACGGATGTCCGATTTGCTTTCCCATGAACCGCGATAGAACACTTTCGTCAGCGGATTGCAAGGATACGATCGACTCGCGTTACGAATGAACTCTCGTGATCTCGTGGCGGCTTCGACAACAGGGATACCTCGTGACGGAAAAGTGGGAGTGCTCTTTCGCCCGGGATATACGCGGTAATCACGAAATGCGGGAATATCTCGAAAATCATCCGATGGTGGAAACACCTCCGCTCGATCCTCGCGATGCATTTTTCGGCGGACGCACGGGAAATATCATGACTCGTTATGAGGTTACGGGTACGGAGAAAATACGATACGTGGACGTGTGCCTTTGTACCATTATGTATTGAAGACGGGCGCTTTCCCAATCGGTCATCCGGATATTTACGTCGGCGAGGAATGTTCCGCAATAATCGGGAGGGCACCGAATTATAATTTCGATATGCTCGAAGGTCTCATACGGTGCAGAGTACTCCCACCACGCGATTTATTTCATCCGGTACTCCCATATCGTGTGCAGGGAAAATTGCTGTTTGCTTTATGCCGCAGTTGCTGCGAAACATTTTCGCAGGTGTCCTGTACACATGACGATGCTCGTGAACGCGAATTCGAGGATACGTGGGTGTCCTGCGAATTACGCAAGGCCGTCGAAAAGGGTTATCTCGTGACGGCTGTAAGCGAGATTTGGCAATATAAAGTTAGCCAATTCGATCATATGACACGTCAAGGCGGATTGTTCGCCGAATATGTAAATACATTCTTGCAGCTTAAACAAGAAGCCAGTGGATGGCCGAGCGAATGCGGGGAAAACGATGACGATGCTAAAGAACGATATCTGAGGGAGTACGAGAAAACCGAAGGTATCGTTCTTGATAAACGTAACGTCACTCGGAATTCCGGTTTACTTTCTGTCGCGAAGCTGTGCTTAAATTCTTTGTGCGGAAAATTCGGCCAGCGATCCAATTTACCAAATACCGAAGTCGTGAGAACGCCTCAGCGTTTTGTGACATTGATGACGAGTGCTGAGCACGAGGTAACCAACATATTACCCGTAAACGACGACGTAATATATGTTACGTGGCGAATGCGACAAGAGGCTGTCGTTCCCTCACCGATAACGAATGTTGCAATAGCAGCGTATACGACGGCACAGGCACGTTTAAAATTATATTCTTATTTAGAGCGATTAGATCGTCGCGTTCCATATTACGATACGGATTCGTGCATTTATGTAAGCACAGCTAATCCGAATGAGTATGAACCGCGTACGGGAAATTTTTTGGGCGACATGTGTGTGTGTGTGTGTGTGTGACGGAAGAACTTGAAAGCTACGGCCGCGGTATCTATATCGAGGCGTTCGTATCCGGTGGCCCTAAATTTTATGCGTACGTTGTTCGTGCACCGGACGGACGAACATACGAATGCTGCAAAGTGAAGGGCATAACCTTAAATTTTGAAAACTCTCAGCTAATCAATTTTATTAGTATTAGAAATTTGATGTTAGCTAATGAGAGGGTACAGGAAAATGAAGAAAATGAAAAAGAATCGGCTGGAACTTCGATAAACTTACGTTTTAGAGCAATTCGACGTACTGTGTTTCATGAGCTTGTAACACGCGATGGAACTAAAGTATGCGCTCCTGTATTGCTAAAACGTAGATTTATCAATAGTCATTGTTCGTTACCATACGGCTATGTAGCGGAACGATAATTTTTCTCCTCTATTTTCTCAACTCTCGTTTTTAAAGCTGTAATATAACGAATTTGCGTATTTTCCGATGTGCTAAGAGATAATCTTTTTTGCTACGCAATATAGTTTTATTTAATTGTAAATAAGAATTTTTATTGTACAAATATTTTTATGTAAAATAATTTTTCATTGTACAAAGCATAATATTCTTATGTAAGAAATATAAATAAATATAAATAAAACTGTTTTTAAAATAATGCTATGTGAAAACATTTTCTCTTTTCCTATCCTTTCTTCCCTCGTCTAAGTGACGTCATAAAGCTCTAAACCACCCTAATCGCTACCTGCATAGACTTGTTTTTTCATGATCCCTTCTATCGTCACCAGCGATGACGTCACTAGCTACCCGCGTAGTGCACCTCGGCCGCCCGATCAACCCTACCCGTACGCACGTGTTCATCTCCGTCGTATCAGTTACTTTATTCTAGCAGTACTTTATCCAATTTTCTCTTTTCACAAGGAAGGCGGAGGGGAGGATGATATATATCGTGCATCTCCCGGTTTTTCTGTAGGAGTGGTGTAGCGGGGATACTGTATACCACACGATATCTTTCGGTTTTCCGTACGGGGAGGAGGAGGGATGCTTTATGCCTCGTGACATCTCCATCCTCGGAGGCCGCCATCTTGTCGATTCTTACACACGGGTTATTGTGCCGCGCTTTTCCCTCTCCCTCAAGAACAATGCTCCTCGTCCAATCAAACTGCCGGCAACTATGGTGCGAACCAATCAAAGTGCGGAGACCTCTATACAAGAAGGCCACTCTCCACAAATATTTCATCTAATCCTTATTCTAATAAGATTTCATTAGCCCAGCATACTAGGACCCTGTTTGGAAATGTGGAGAACCCAGGTTCGAGCTCCGAGTATTTCCACTCGTCCGGAAAAAAATAAAAAAACAAAAAAAAATTAAAAAGGAAAAATTTAAAAGGAAAAGATTTTTTTAAAAATTTAAAAGGAAAAAATTTTTTAAAAAAATTTAAAAGGAAAATTGCCTCGTAGACGTCCACGAGTCCCCTCCACTCTTTTTTTCCACAGACACCTTTGGGGGTAGGGGCCAGACAGACACACAGCAGAGGGCCAGTGGCCGAGGAGTGGGGGTTTGTTTTGACGCACCATAGTTGCCCCTATACTACTAATATGCTATTCGTTGCATCTCTATTTCAAACCCATGTGACTGTATAATCATAAATCTCGTTTCGTTTCCGAAGCACACGGCGATATGCGTTGGACCTCGCTTCGCGCAAAAAGTTGCAAACTCATGTAAAACTGTATATTTATATATAGTAAATCGAATGCGTGGGCGGGGGAGGGGCGAAGCCTCTCTCTCTGCATCCCTACCCCGAAAAAAATCCAACCCAACCCAACCCATGTTCCAGAGATAAATTATTATTTATAATAATAAAGATCGAAAAAATAATTTACCCCGTTTCATGTTTCCGCACTTCTGACACATGACTATATTCAATAAGTGTTATATGCCTTAAAAGGCCGTAGCCGGGTAAGCACGGCCAATCTGCCCCCGCAGGTAGAGAGCTTAAATCTTTCTTGTAAGTTACTATCGATGGAACTTACAATTTCCTAAAATATTAGTCTCCCAATTGCACGTGTTTAAGAGTAAAAAAATAATAATAATTTTCCGTAATTAATTTTTTTCTTGTAAACGGTTCAATGAATCGCTTTAAAAAATATATATGATGTGGGCACAAATGCAACTTACGAAACAAAAAATTAGGGTCCAAATTCGAGAATAACAACATCGAAAAAGAAATATTTTAATTAAAACATATTTTTTTCGATGTCAGGCGCTTGGTACAACTACCATTTTTTTAAAATAATATTTTTGAGCAATAAACAACAACATATATTTTTTTTAAATCGATCAAACGGGTAGATGATAGTTAAATTAATTAAAATAATTTTTTATATTTTTTTTCTCATAAAGAGTTCGATGGATTATTTTCGGAAAAAAGTATCTTGTAGATACAATTAAAGCACATTAAAAAAAAATTGAGATCAAAGTTGGATAAAAATAACATTGTAAAAAAAATATTTTAGATTTTCATAATTTTTTTTTTTTTTTGACATCATAGACTGTTTCGACACATATCCGTTTTTTTTCAAATATCTTTAGGTAGCAATCTATAACATATATTTTTTATAAATTGATCCAACGGGTAGATGATTGTTAAAAAATTACGCAATTTTTTATTCATTATATATATATATATATATATATATATATATATATATTTTTTTTTTTTTTTTTTTTTTTTTTTTTTTTTTTTTTTTTTTTTTTTTTTTTTTTTTTTTTTTTTTTTTTTTTTTTTTTTTTTTTTTTTTTTTTTTTTTTTTTTTTTTTTTTTTTTTTTTTTTATATATATATATATATATATATATTGTGTGTGCTTGTGTGTGAGTGTGTGTGGGTAGGTGAATGCAAGTGTGAATGGTGAGATGTAAACCTGATTGACAATCTCCTCGTGGTACATCTTGTGAAAACGGTGATGGTTTTGCGAATGTCAGCAGTAAATTGCACGTATACTAAGAAACATTAGCAACAAAAAGAAGTAATTAAGAATAGTTTTATTTATTTAGCTATATTATATTAACGTCATCACGTTAAAAAAAAAATATATATATATCTTGCTATAATTTTTTAATATCTACCCGTTGGATCAGTTTATAAAAAATATATGTTATAGTGTTCAAGATTGAAACGTTTAATTTAATCGATGAATTTAAACTGTAAATTCAACCGACAAATCTGAACGGTAAGAGCCGCAATCAAAACACGAGCGAGAATAAGCATCGTCGCGATCAGCCGATCAGCGCGTGATCGCGCGATCATAACAAAGAAAAAGTGTGACAAACACCTAGATTCTCGAACATTCGGTGCCGAAAATCTTCTATTATGGAAATCGGTCGACCGCGACTCTGTTCCGTCGTTATTCAGTTTGCCTACGACAACGATTCGAGCTGGTCGATAGCAATCGATCATAGTTTCGAATATCATCATTTCTCGTGTGATATGCTTTCGTGTCTTATTCTCGCTCGTGTCGCGTACGCAGTAGGCTTACTCGTCTCAAATCGGTCCGAATTGTCTCGCCATACAATCGCATTCATATTCTCGCGGCGGTCAATTCGGTCATATCTCAAACTGTATTATTCATTCAGTTAGTGCTAAGACATCGTGAAAGTTAAGTGTTAAGAGTGTGGAGTCCGAGAGTCGACGCGCGTTAACCGTTCCGCGAATGTCCTCTGCCTCGCGCCAAGCAACACCCGGCGTTCGCGTGCAAGATTTCCGCTCTCGCGAGAGTTTCTAGCAAGAAGCTCTTAATCAAGATTTCCGAACCGCGAAAAAGGGCAAACATTAACAGGACATTTGAAGATCTCCGTCGGAATCGCGGAATACGTGCCGTCGCTCGCTCCTATTATTCAAAATTAAACGAATATTGAAAACAATCTGCAATCGAGTATTTTCTGAACTCTCCTTATCCTCCAGCGGATCTACGGATTCGCGTAACACACCGCTTCTCGCTCATCTCTGAGCGTCTCTCTCAGTTTCGGGCGATCTCGTCGAGATCGACTCCCGAACATATAGATTGCTACCTAAAGATATTTGGAAAAAAAATTGATATGTGTTGAAACAGTCTATGACGTCAAAAAAAATTATGAAAATCAAAAATATTTTTTTTACAATGTTATTATTATCCAACTTTGATCTCAATTTTTTTTTAATGTGCTTTGATTGTATCTACAAGATACTTTTTTCCGAAAATGATCTATCAAACCCTTTATGAGAAAAAAATATAAAAATTATTTTAATTAATTTAACTCGTCTACCCGTTTGATCGATTTAAAAAAAATATATGTTGTTGTTTATTGCTCAAAAATATTATTAAAAAAAAAATGGTAATTGTACCAAGCGCCTATGATATCGAAAAAAAAATTTTAAAGTTGAAATATTTTTTTTTTTTTTCGATGTTGTTATTCTCGAATTTGGACCCTAATTTTTTGTTTCGTGTGTTGCAGTTGTGCCCACATCATATATTTTTTTTAAAGCGATTCATTGATCCGTTTACGAGAAAAGCATTAATTACGAAAAATTATTATTATTTTTTTACTCTTAAGCACGTGTAGTTGGGAGACTAATATTTTAGGAAATTGTAAGTTCCATCGATAGTAACTTACAAAAAAAATTTAAGCTCTATACCTGCGGGGGCAGATTGACGGTGCTTACCCGGTTACGGCCTTTACCTATATGTTTTAACATATTAATATATGTTATTATTATATATTAATACTGTAATTGGTCTTATTTTTACCGTCAAAAGAACATCAGAAAATGATTTTCCGTGGATGTAACATATGACGTCATTTTCGGGTCTCATGAGAGCTAACTTAGGATGTCTAATTGGTCATTTCGTGACCAAAATTTATCGTCACTTTGCTATTTAGGATTGAGATTTTAAATTCATTTATAAATGTATCATTTTATATAAATGGCTAAAAGTTGCAGATTTTGTTCAGTTTTTGCTGCCAATCTGGCGTCAAATTGCCCTGCGCAGATCTTGCTCGATTTCTGCCGCCAATTTGTCAGCAAGCTTTGCTCGGGTTTTGCTATCAATTTGTTGTCAGGTTATGTTTACAGGCTTTGCTGGCAAAACATGATCTTATTGCGGACACAAATTGCACCGGATTTGTTACCAAGTTTCGACCGAATTTGATACCATTTTGACGACAATTTGCTATCAAATTGCTATCTGGGTGCCCAATCAAATGCAGATCTCTTGCAAGGTACATGAAACCTATGTAAGCTTATACATAATATAATTACCGATCGAGAAACATGCATTAAATGGGCACAAAGCGTTAAATTATTACCTACAAAACATAAATGCCCTAAAAACGAAAAAGAATATATGAAACTTATGCCGTCCACTCGAGAATATAGTAGCTTGAACACATCAATCGGTCTTCGATTTCAATGTAGAAAACATCGAATCGATCGATCACTAGCCGAAAAAACGTGGTTTGAATTTCATAAATTACCAATGGAGCATATAATTTTGGCTACATACCTATTCTTACATAAATCGAGTTACAGTCTGTTTGATAAGAGCGTGTCCGGCAAAACTCGATAAACAATTTATTGTAATGACTTGAAATAAAATACACACATACTACTTGATAAGAACTGTGATGCTTCCTTATTAATAACTTGTCCAGTCGCCTTCGTTATCAATAATTGCCTGGCATCTCCGAGGCATACTTTCAATTAATTTTATAGCGTATTCTTTAGGTAAAGATCTCCAGATCAATTTAATTTGTCGAATTAACTGCTTGATCTTTCAAATTTTTTTTCCCCGAAGCTTAAGCTTCATCCAGGACCAAACATTTTCGATAGGATTTGCATCCGGTGACTGTGACGGCCAATCCAGTAATTCAACGTCATTTTCTTGTTTCCATGCGGTACAAAGAAGACTTCGATCTTTAGGGTCATTGTCCTCCTGTAGTATCCATTTTTCGTTTTTCGATATAAACCACTTTTGGGCAGATGGTAATAAAGCCTTCTTATAAATTTTGACCATTCTGGCAGCATTTAAGTTGTCTGCGAAGATATGCAAAGTGCCAAATCCTTGCATTGAGAAGCAGCCCCAAACGTGCACCTTTACCGGATGTTTGACGGTCCGCTGGACAAGTCTATTAGTTGGTATACACCAGGTTCGAGCGATAGAAGTACCTGCCCAAAAGGAAGCTTCGTCGGAAAAAATTACATTGTCCCAATCGCGATCCATATTTTCTTGCGCCCAAGCAATTCTTTTTTTGACGTGCTTTTCGGACAGTAGAGGTTTCTTCACTGTGCTTCGATATTTCACATTATGAGCACGTAGATGTCTTCTTGTCGTGTCACATGATATATTTAGACCTTTTTTCTTCAATTCTGCTTGTCCGCCTCGTAACGATAGACGAGTATTGTTCGCAAACATCCGTAGAATCAGTTTGTCCTCTTTGTTCGTCGTTTTCTGCGTAGAGCCACGTTCCGGTAAGTCATCGACGTTTTTTACTTCTGTATATCGTTTCACCCATTTATTTATGTCTTAGACTTCCTCATATACTTAGCAGCCGCTTGACGCGACATTTTTGGTCCTTTCGGATGTGTACAGAGAAACACGGCTTCGACTCGCGATGCGTATGCGGCACTCATGGCGAAACGCGTCTTTTCGTCACGAAGATCGAATGATAACTGAAGCTATCTGTACAAAGCATCTTAGGCGAACGGTCTTTCTACCGGCTCCTGTTGGAATTTTCCGTCTAACAGTTTCCATGTAAAAGTTTTGCCGGACACGGTCTTGTCAAACAGACTGTACGCTAATGCGATCACCAAAATAAGTGCAGATCGAGACACGAAGATTTCACAATTTAACAAACATTAACAGATATATTTCCCTACTGCAGAGAGGTATGCATGCTTTCACTTGATGAATTATACGTTGAATCTGGCCCCATTGGAGATATTGGTTGCATTGTAGAAATTGATGAGATGAAATTTGGCCGAAGAAAATATGAAAGGGGACGCTGAAAGGGGATCGTTGAAAGTGCAATGGATTTTCGGTGCAATCGATTGTCAAACTAACGAGATGAGATTAGAGATCTGCCCTGAAAATAAACGTGATCGCGAAACTCTTATCCCTCTGATAAAAAAACATATTGCACCTGATACCACGATCTTCTCCGATTGCTGGCGTGTCTACGAAATTCTGGGATCAGGTTATGAATACCTATCAGTGAATCATTCAATCAACTTTGTAAACACTCAACATATAGAATCTCAAGAGAGACCACTTCGGGCAAGACTTCAACGCGGAGGTATTCGGCACAGCGATATTGACTATCATCTGTGTGGATACTTATGGAAAAGAGAAATTGAAAAGAAAGGTTTGGATCCATTCGCACAGATAATTCGCTGTATACGTAAAGTGTATCCAGGTATAAAATCATAGTCCTATACAAATTTGTTTCACTCATTGTGTAAAATCAATTGTTTCATTTATTTCATATGTAAAATCAATGCGAAAAAGATTACAATTAGCACAAACTATAAAAAGATTAACACAAAGTATATAAAATATATAAAAATTATATAAAAAATATATAAGAAATACAAAAAAATACAAAAATACAAAAAAATATGAAAAATATAAAAAATACAAAAAATAAATAATAAAAAATACGCTCTAAAGCTCACCTGTCAAATTACGTACAATCGAATGCGTGGGCGGGGGAGAGGCGGAACCCACTGCGTCCATGCATATACTTTACAACGCGAAGCAAGGTCCACCTCACAATTGTTGTGTGGGTGGGAAAGTGTATATGGACGCAAAGAGTTCCGCCCCTCCCCCCCCCCCTAGATAGTAGAGCTCCGGGGAGGAGGTCCACTTTCGGAAGATATAACCTAACCCAAACCAGATTTTAGTTTTAAATCAGAAATAGATTTGGGTTAGGTTATATCTTTCAGAAATGGAGCCTTTCCCGTGGGGACGGGGGGGGGGGGCAGGACCACTGATCTATATATCTGGATTGCTGATACGCCTCCTGGCGATGTATCCAATTGAAGGTCCGCCATTTTACACGCCCGAAGTGCGCGCATGCGTGGTGGTGCTCTAAGTGATACCAATGAGTGCAGATTATGGATACCGCTTAATAAACTTTTTAACAGTTTTTTAACTTTTAATTTTCTTTTTAGCTTTGTAACAGCTGCACACGAAAAGGAAGGTCCAACTATGGTAACATTCTCTATATTTGCAAATATTTTATTTATAAGACCCACAAAAAATGATTAAGAAATTGTAAATATTATAAAATAATCCAAAATTCCTCGGATCATGACAAGTTGATTGTATTATCGCAATTAAAACGTATGATAGGAACCTTTATTGAATGAATAAAGAATTATTGTTTTATTAAACATAAAATCTTGTAATATTTTGGTCTATTTTATGATCTGTTTCATCGTTTAATCCTGATCTTTTAAATTAATAACAACAAAAATGTTACGTAAACGTAAGTTTCAGTTACAGTCTTACATAGACCGTAGTTTTAGACAAACTCATTTGAATTTCCCACGCTCGGAGGCAAATTGCCGGGTAAGATGGCGGCGTCCATTTGGGGACGCTTTTGAGTCCTAAGAAAAAAGGCGATCGGCAATCCAGATATATAGATATATAGATCAGTGAGCGGGACTCACTGCGTCCCTGCACTTCCACAGAAAAAAATCTAACCCAACCCAACCCATGTCCCAGAATTGAATTATTACTTATAATAATAAAAATCGAAAAAATAATTTGCTGTGGCTCAAACTTTGGGTTTGACCTCTTTTCAACCTCTACTTTATATATACTAAACCTTGATTTTTAAATCGATGAGTCACTTTCGGAAGAACAGTCTACGTATGTAAAAATTAAAATGATACGTGAGGTGTAAGTTAATCCCATCATATAGAATACAGACATATAGAATGGATTGCTGATGGCAATGGAAAGAGTAACCGCACGAATAGAGTGGGAGGCAGATAATATGAGGTTACTTCCGTCTCTTTCTAATAAAGCCTGATTGGTTGGCAAAAACTCAGCAGTACTGCTGATCTAGGCTTTATTAGAAAAAGACGGAAGTGACTTCATATTATCTGCCTCTCACTCTACTCGAGCGGTTACACTGCCATCAGCAGTCCATTCTATATGTCGATGGTTAATCCGAACATTTACCCTCTTTTATTTCTTTATATTTTTCGATATATGACATGAGTAGGATATAAAGGATGGCAACTGCAATTTCTCTCTCTCTCTCTCTCTCTCTCTCTTTCGATTGTAACATTCATGAAGTACAAAATACAGTCGAACATTCTATTCTTAATATTCTTTATTCTTAATATTTTTAGCTTCTAAGTTCTTACATTTTTTCCTCGCTACTTTTCCACTATGTCACATTTACAACTTGCCCACGTATTTATAGAGTAAAAATATCATAGTGCGTATATATTTGACTTTTAAATAAGATAGTTTTAAACTTCATGACAAATATACTTTGTTTTTCAAAAGTACAAGTGTCTTTAGTGTGTTTGAGTCTTTTGGGCGTAACAAACCCCAAAATTCGTCTTTCCTTAGCGGTTACGGGCATAACAAAAGATATTGATTTATATTTTCTCAAAATAATATTGTCTATTACAAAAGTATGATCTTTTATGAGCTGCCAAACGGTCAACTTTGATAAATGTTGTAAACAATTAAACAAAATAAAAACAGCAATCAAGAAATAGTAGTTAAATTTGGTCAATCGGAGAAGTCATTTTCAATTACAAATTTTACATTTGAATGCAGATCAAACATGAGAACTCAGGTCCATCCAAACTGAAGTCTGCTATATTGTATCTGCTATCTTCTATATTCTCCGAATATTATCTTTCTCAACATTTATTTTAGTCATTACAAAATAATTTGAATATTTGTATCCTTTTAGATTAAATTCTTTGCATTCTTTTAGAACTCAAAAATTACGTTTTTCTTCAATATTTCTTCAATATTTTCTTCAATAGTATATCGATTATTTGTCGCAATAGAAATATACGAATGCTCTTAGAAAACTGGCAAAAAATTATGGTAAATATAGCGAAAAGGTGACCCAGCCCCAATGACTTTGACCTTGGTATATGTTGTCAAGGACATAATTCTGAGTTTTTCTTCTAATTTAATCGTCGCTCGTTGCTTATTAAAAAGTTACTAACAAAAGTTTGAAATATACCAAAGTACATGCATGGACAGAAAACACGCGCGCGCGCGCACACACACACATGGGGGGGGGGGTGCAAGGGGGCCCTCGGCCCCCCTCCCGCACCCACCCCGCTGGTAGGCAGAGTGGACCCAGCTTTACAATGTAGCATGTACTTTGTAAGTTGTAAAGCGAGGTCCACCCTGCCTACCGGCGGGGTGGGTGCGGGAGGGGGGCCTTCGGCCCCCCTTACACTCCTCCGTGTGTGTGTGTGTGCGTGCGCGCGCGCGCGCCTGCTTCCTGTCCGTGCATGTACTTCGGTATATTTCAAACTTTTTTTGTTAATAACTTTTTAATAAGCAACGAGCGACGATTAAATTAGAAGAAAAAGTTATTCAGAATTATGTCCTTTACAACATATATCAAAGTCAAGGTCATTGGGGCTGGCTCCCCTTTTCGCTATATTTACCAAAATTATAGACAACAACAGAGATTATTTAGCCGATAAATAAATTATTTTTTATTGTACGAAATAAAGTTAAATTTTATTCAAAAATCAAATTTAACTTTTTGGCTGACCCAATAATATATAATATCATTAATAATAGTATTTGTTTTAATAGTGAATGACATATGCTATTACTTTCCAAAAAGTAAAATAGTTATATGTTTAATTTAATAAAAATGAAAGTATGCGAATAATTTTCAGTGTATAATTGCTTAATTATATATTATAGAGATGTATAAGAGATAATTGGAGTTCATTCATCTCTAATTTAAAAAAATAAATTTTACTTTAACAAAATATATTAATTTTAAATAATATGTATGCTGTATACAGTGTATTCCAGGTCAGGTCAATGAAACTTCAGGATCTTATAGAAAATTGAATTTAAAACGAAAAGGTTCCTATAAACATAGGTCCGGAAACGCTTCGTTAAAAAGTTATAGCTAATAAACTCTCTGTAAGGTTAGGTTAGATAATTCTCTGTAAGTAATTAGTTATAATCAAAATTTAATAATAACCTTTTTATGTTTGCATTTACAATGTTTGCATTACAAATTCAGTGTTTACACAAAAACGATTGAAAGGTGGTTTTTTCAAGTTTCTGATTATTTTGTTGTTTTGAGCTTATTTTCTTTTGAACACCTTATCAGAATTAAATGAAATTGGTATAATTTAGTTTGTTATTTAATTATTTATCAGATTTATTTCGTTACTTTTTTCAAATGAATGAAGGATTTTGAAGTTATTTTTGAAAAATCATCAAAAAACATAATTTTTCGAAGTTCATTAGCTATAATTTTTTGACGAAGTGTTTCCGGACCTATGTTTATGGTAACTTTTTTGTTCCAAATTCAATTTTCTATAAGACCCTCATTGATTTGACCTGGCACACCTTGTATAGTATCAAGACATTTAACTTTAAAACTTAAAAAATTGTGGCAAGATAATCAAATTTTAATAGAAGATAAATTATTTTAGTTTTTAATAAAAAATATCATTATATTTAATATGTGTACCTTTAAACATCCCATTTAATACTTAAATGTGCAATAACGTTCTACATCCACGATTCTTAGAGTTAATGGATTATATTACTTGTTTTTTACTATTTTCTCGATATGTTGAGAACGTTTATATTCCAATAATTCTATCATCTAAGTGTAGTAACATAAATAAACATACCGCAATCAGGTTTTGCACCACGCATTCTGGTACCAGCAAACTCAACCCCGTGCGGGTCGACGCACCAACAGAGACCAAGACCATGATGACACTGAGTGCTACGATAATATCCTCGCGAATCGCAAACAGGTGCAGAATCCGGCGATGATCGTCTGCGCACAGCGGCACATGGACGTTCGGCTTTGGAGAAACATCCACACCATTCAGATCCGCTTATGAAAATATCGCTGCAAATATGCCGTCAAACATGTATTTTACTTTATTATAATTGTTTAGAAATATCTTGATATTTTTAATTTGATAGAATAATGATATCATAACATTTAAATTATTGTCGTATTAAACATAAATGTAATATGTTCAAAATTGAAACATTAAAATTTCGTTTCTAAATTTCGCCGTTATATTAAAACGATTGCATCAGAAAATAAAACACGAGCGAGAACAAACAGCGTCGCGGTCATCCGCTCGGTGCGTGGTCGCATTCTTCTTAGAATGAAAAACTGTGACAAACAGCAAGTTCTCGAAGGTTCGAAATCAGAAAAACTTGTTATTCACATCGGCAGAGCGCAAGTTTCCGCGGTCGGTCGATTTAGTCTGCCTACGATAACGATTCGAGCCGGTCGAAATACATCGACTTTTCGCATTCGCACTTCGCTTATTCTCGCTCGTGTCGCGTATGCAGTAGGCTTACTCGTCTCAAATTCGGTCCGAATTGTCTCGCAAACGATCGCATTCATATTCTCGCGGCGAGCAATTTGGTCACATCTCTAATTTACGCTTATGTCGTTCGCTCGCGCATTTCTTATTGTTTCATTCGCTCGTGTCGTATGCGCTTTCGTCATTCTCGTTGTAAATTCTCAACCGACATTCTAGCATACGATCGAGCATCGAACTCAGTGCGAAAGACGCCTCATTGTCTGTATTACTACCTGCTCTATACTTATTGAGTTTGTGATTGTTAAGAGTGTGGAGTCCGAGAGTCGACGCGCGTTAACCGTTCCGCGAATGTCCTCTGCCTCGCGCCAAGCAACATCCGGCGTCCGCGTGCAAGATATCCGTTCTCGCGAGAGCCTCTAGCAAGAAGCTCTGCAAGATTTCCAACACGCGTCGAAGGCAGTCATTAACAGGACATTTTGAAGATATCCGTCGGATTAGCGGAATACGTGACGTCGCTCGCTCCTCTTATTCTAAATAAAACGAATAGTTAAAACAATCCGCACTCGACTCTTTTCTCAATCTCCTTATCCTCCAGCGGATCTACGGATTCGCGTTACACACCGCTTCTCGCTCATCTCTGAGCGTTTCTCTAGATTCGGGCGATCTCGTCGAGGTCGATTCCCGAATATATTGGTCCTTCGAGCCGGATAGGAGCGTGTGTGGAGGATAAGTTCGCGAGTGTGTGATATTTCGATACATCTACGATGTCGGAACACTTCGTACATTAGCAGCAGTTGCAGCGTTCGATCGAACGCTACCAATAAAACTTCAAAAAAATCGGCAGGAGCAATCTAACTCCGGCTAAGGTGCGCTCGAGGATTTCAATGCTTAAGGAAATCTGGAGTCAATTCTCCAACGGACATACAGAGTTGTCGTTAAGGATCCCGGAAGCAAACCGGTCATCCTTTATCTATTTCAAGGACAATCATTTCGACTCGACTTCCGCAGCTTATCAAACTGCAATGGACCACATGGCGGAGATCCTGGAGGAAATGGAACCGGTCCTGAGTCCAAACCCATCTCTGTCCTCGACGAGGCTGCCCGCGGACGCGTCCGCGTTTTCTCTATCGCATCTTCCCCCCATCAAATTGCCTCCGTTCGACGGCAATTACGACGAATGGGAACAATTTCGCGATCGATTTACGACACTGATTCGTGAAAATTCGGATCTAAATGATTTCGCTCGCATGCACTTTTTATCGTCGTGCCATAAGGGTAGCGCGCAGGAATGTATCGCGAATATTTCTGTAACGGCCGCTAATTTTGAAATAGCGTGGAAAGCGTTGACCAAACGGTACGACGACAAAAGGCGGTCGATAAACAAACATCTCTCGACCTTGCTCAGCTTATCTTCTATCTCACGCGAATCTGCCACCGAGTTGCAGACTCTAAACGACAAAGTGAATATCGCAATGGCATCATTGAAAGCCCTCAATCGAAAACCGGAGGAACTCTGGGAAGATATTGTCGTTCATATCGTTGTGCAAAAATTAGATCTGGTCACGCGCAAAGCTTGGGAACTAAGCATCAGCAATAAAGATGCCACGCAGTCTCACGAAACTCTAAGCGAATTTATTGAGTCTCGCACTCGCGCGTTAAGGGCAGCCGCCCCCGAGTCAGTCGTTAAAACCGGTGTAAAACCAATCGCAGCCTCGCGAATTCATGCTGCAACCGCATCCGCAAACGCACAATCGCAGTGCCCATTATGTTCAGAGCGACACTTTCTTAATGTATGCCCTACTTTTGTGAGCAAGAATGCGAGTCAACGTCGAGATATCGTCAAGCAACAACAACGTTGTTTCAATTGTTTGAGCGCAAGGCATTCCGCACATGAATGCAAAAGTAAATATTCTTGTCGGGTTTGTCACAAGAAGCATCATTCGATGCTACACGTTGACTCGGATTCTAGCTCAAGTGCTTTGAAAATTGCACCGTCTAGTTGCTCGTCGCCTCAAGCGTCGGATGTGACGCCTGAGGTAAATTCGCTCAACGCCTCAACCGTAACTCGAAAGCGCTCACCCGTCCTCCTAGCGACGGCCTGGGTAACAGTTCGCAATCCATCGGGTCGCACCGCTGTCGTTCGAGCTCTCCTCGATCAGGGCTCGGAAATGACATTCATCTCGAAAAGTTTAGCGCAAACCTTGCGCGTAAAACGCATTCGTATGCCGATTTCCGTTTCCGCCGTCGGCGGGATTAACGCGGGGACTTTTCAACACGCGACACACATATTCATTTCTCCTCACGATTCTCACGTTCCGTCGCTGTCGACCACCGCGCTCATTATGAAATCATTAACTTCTTATGCTCCGAGACAGAACGTGGACATCTCGTCACTATCTTATCTTTCTGATTTGCCGCGAGCAGACGCGGATCCGACGAGTCTTGATCCTATAAATCTCATTATCGGAGCAGATCTCTATAACGATATCATTCTCGACGGTGTTCGCAAAGGAAGCGTCGGACAACCAATTGCTCAAAATTCCGTCCTCGGATGGATAATTTCGGGACCTATTACGTCATCAAAGACGAATAATCTTTCAAAGCCGACAATTCTTTCTGGAAACTGCACTCTCAATCGCGTTTCAACTCATCATGTCGTCGGCTCTCCCTCGCTCGAAGAGGAACTTAATCGGTTTTGGGAGGTCGAGGAACTCCCACGACAAAATCATCTCACACCGCAAGAAAAGCAGTGTGAAGAGCATTTTCGCTTAACGCATTCTCGCGAGTATGACGGACGGTATGTCGTGCGGCTACCGTCCAAGAAGGGTCCTCCGATTGAAATCGGAAGTTCAAAGCTTCACGCGGAAAAATTGCTCAATTCATCATTTCGCAGATTTCGCGATAAACCGGAAATCGCGACAGAATATCGCGAATTCATGTCCGATTATCAACGACTTGGGTATATGCAGCCCGCGCCGACAGCTCAAAGTCAAATCGAGCAACATGTTTATCTCCCGCATCATGGGGTGATCCGGGAAAGTAGCTCTACTACGCGTCTTCGCGTGGTAGAGAATTCAAGCCGACGTATTTCCGACGGAAATACACGCGTTGTCAAACAATCAGAGCCTCTCGTCGAGAAGCTCACTTCTCTCGCTTCGACCGTTCCTCAATCGGGACGGAATTCTACGCGTTGGTGGACGGCTTAAGAAAACCCCGTTGCCAATGCCGGTTCGAAATCCGATTCTTCTCTCATCGCATCCTTTCGTTACATTGATCGTGAATCAAACTCATTTACGAGCGTTACATGCCGGACCGCAACTAACCCTCAACGTTCTGCGCCGCGATTTCTGGATCATTCGCGCTCGCAATATCGTCAAATCCGAATTCAAACGACCGATTGTCAAACTGTGCGTACTACCGGTCAATAATGAGGCAACGAGCAATTAGGCACCTTTGCTGCGTGCGTTTCATTTATTGTAATTTATTAGATTAAGATCAAAATTGTCAAGATGCGAGCGTCATTCCGCCAAGGCGGGCGGCAAATTCAGCGCGTCAAACCACGTCGCGTAACTTGTCGTCTTTTCGCTCATGTATCTCATGTTACTTGTGGCGTGCGCTCTTGTCGTTTACTGCAATTGTTATCTCGATTATTTTGGAACTATCGTTCCAAGGCGGGCGGTATGTTCAAAATTGAAACATTAAAATTTCGTTTCTAAATTTCGCCGTTATATTAAAACGATTGCATCAGAAAATAAAACACGAGCGAGAACAAACAACGTCGCGGTCACCCGCTCGGTGCGTGATCGCATTCTTCTTAGAATGAAAAACTGTGACAAACAGCAAGTTGTCGAAGGTTCGAAATCAGAAAAACTTGTTATTCACATCGGCAGAGCGCGAGTTTCCGCGGTCGGTCGATTTAGTCTGCCTACGACAACGATTCGAGCCGGTCGAAATACATCGACTTTTCGCATTCGCACTTCGCTTATTCTCGCTCGTGTCGCGTACGCAGTAGGCTTACTCGTCTCAAATTCGGTCCGAATTGTCTCGCAAACGATCGCATTCATATTCTCGCGGCGAGCAATTTGGTCACATCTCTAATTTACGCTTGTGTCGTTCGCTCGCGCATTTCTTATCGTTTCATTCGCTCGTGTCGTATGCGTTTTCGTCATTCTCGTTGTAAATTCTCAACCGACATTCTAGCATACGATCGAGCATCGAACTCAGTGCGAAAGACGCCTCATTGTCTGTATTACTATCTGCTCTATACTTATTGAGTTTGTGATTGTTAGGAGTGTGGAGTCCGAGAGTCGACGCGCGTTAACCGTTCCGCGAATGTCCTCTGCCTCGCGCCAAGCAACATCCGGCATCCGCGTGCAAGGTATCCGTTCTCGCGAGAGCCTCTAGCAAGAAGCTCTGCAAGATTTCCGACACGCGTCGAAGGCAGTCATTAACCCTTTCGCTCCGAACTATGGATATATCCGTCATCCACATGAAAACCTGCGGAGCCGAACGCCGGATATATCCGACATCCACATGATCGCCCTCTGGAGACGAACGCCGGATATATCCGACATACTCAAATCGCGACCTAGTTTTTGGATAGCACCGCCTCTTGTGACTGATGCGTAAATCTTTTGACGAAACGAATAAACGACACACCATACAAATTATATTTGTTCTACCTGCATTTTTTCATTCCTATTGTGTTACGTGCCATAAGGGAATAAAAAATCGAAAATACTACAAACTTTAGGATAAAGAATTTCAGCGAAGTTTTGTATTGGTACGTCCGCCTGCTGTCTAAAAATATCCTCACTTCTTACAAGTATTATAAGTTACTTTTCATTTCAATAAAGTGTTTAGGTTTTACGTAAAATCCGAAAAATCATTGATGATTTACGAGCAGCATTTTCGAACTTCTTCTTCCCTTATTCTAACTTATGTATCGATGAGAGTCTGCTACTATACAAAGGCAGATTGTCTTTCAAACAGTTTATCCCATCGAAGAGGAATAGATTCGGCATAAAATCGTTTGTTCTGTGTGACTGCAAGACAGGTTACATTCAAGATTTTATTGTTTATACGGGGGCTGATACCATTATAGGGCCTGAAAATAAGGATTATGGTAAATCCGGAAGCATTGTAATGTCCCTCCTAGAGCCATATCTGGGTAAAGGCCACACTCTTTACGTGGACAACTGGTATACAAGCCCGGCATTATTTGATGTATTACACAAAAATTATACAAATGCATGTGGCACTGTCAAAAGGAGAAGGAAAGGAATGCCGAAAATGGATGAAAAATTGAAAAAAGGTGAAGCGTGCTTTCGCTCGGCCGGAAATATGTTAGCGATAAAATGGCAGGACAAAAAAGAAGTTTTTATGATCTCTACGATACATAAGGTAGAATTTGTGGATGTAAAAAAACGGTACAGTACACAAGAAATCGTACAGAAACCATCTTGTGTAGTTGAATATAATAAATTGATGGGTGCTGTGGACAGGACCGACATGGTCATCAGCACCATACATTCTACAAGAAAAACAACGAAATGGTATAAGAAATATTTCTTTCATATGATCGACATGTGTTTATGGAACTCATATTGCTTATATAAATTAAAAACCGGTAAAACGCTATCAATGGCAAAATTTCAATTGAAATTGATCGATCAAATTTTGAAAAAATATCACAAACAATCAAGCCGTCATTGTATAAGACCCGGAAGCAATTACTCAGCACGACTCAACGGAAGACATTTTCCTTCTCCTTATGAAATTAACGGAAAAAAACTATCGCGAAGGTGTGTCGTATGTACAAAAAACGATAAGAGACGAGAATCTCGATATCAATGCCAGGAATGTGATGTTGGGTTGCGCGTGCATCCGTGTTTTAGAATATACCATACTGAACTAAATTATTACTCACTATATATTATATATTATGTTTTATTTTATTATTCTATATTATATATCATTTCTTCACTTTTTTTAATTGCTGATGAGACTTTTTTTACCCATTAAATAAGTTTATATCTTATGTAGATATTATGAGTATATTGTTTTAAAGAAAAATCCCTTTTCTTCCAAAATACACTATCCACGCGCAATGTGCACACTTTCGGCTGGAGGTCCCGTTCAGGGGTGGCGCTACGGCGGTTCGGTCCGCCGTAGCGAAAGGGTTAACAGGACATTTTGAAGATATCCGTCGGATTCGCGGAATACGTGACGTCGCTCGCTCCTCTTATTCTAAATAAAACAAATAGTTAAAACAATCTGCACTCGACTCTTTTCTCAATCTCCTTATCCTCCAGCGGATCTACGGATTCGCGTTACACACCGCTTCTCGCTCATCTCTGAGCATTTCTCTAGATTCGGGTGATCTCGTCGATGTCGATTTCCGAACATATTGTTGAAGTATGCAAAGGACGACCGGTTGAAGTATGCAAAGGACGATCAATTAAACTTTATGTTAAAGCGCGGCGCATTCGTATTACGGAAATGGGCGAGCAACTCGCCCTCCCTTCTCGAGGACATCGAAATCGCAGATCATGGTCTAGCCACGAACAAACCTCTGGCTGAAGACGAACAAATCAAAATCCTCGGAATCGAGTGGAATCCGACAAACGATATTTTCGAGTTTCGCGTATCGCTGGCTGATAACGCCCCGGAAACAAAGCGTACGATCTTATCCGCGATCGCAAAATTCTACGATCCGCTTTGGTGGGTCACTCCGGTCACGATTACCGCTAAAATATTTATGCAGCAACTCTGGCGACTTAAAAGCGGTTGGGATGACACGATTTCCGAGCTACACATCGTAAAGTGGAGAGAAATCTATTCTCGGCAGTAGTATAGCTAGGCCGGTTCTAACGCAGGTCCTCTGAGGGGGGGTGAGGGGCGAGGGGAAACCGGCGCGGGGGTATGACGTCACGCGGGGAATCGCGTCCTAACCGGTAGGCGAGGGGTCCGCGGAGAGGGGGAGGGGGACCGCGTCCTAACCGATAGGCGAGGGACCTGCTAACCTAACCGGTCGGCGAGGGACCCGCGGAGAGGGGCAGGGGGACCCGCGGCGAAACCGATTGGCGAGGGACCCGCGGGGAAGAGGGAACGCGAAGGTACGATGCCGCGAGGAGGCGTGGGAGAAGGATGGCGCGAGGCGTCCGCAATGTGTAAGAGAAGGATAGCGCTAATGATATTCTATGGGCGTGGGAGAAGGAGGCGCAGAAATAATCAACATTTTTTTAAATATAATAATAATAATATTTATTCAAAATTTATGTTTAATATAAATCCATGTGTGTGTGTGTGTGTGTGTGTGTGTGTGTGTGTGTGTGTGTGTGTGTGTTTAAATAATAATAATAATAATAATAATAATAATAATATATAATATATAATATATAATAATATGTTAGGATGACGCTCTATCTGAAACAGAAAAATACAAGTCTTGTTAGTATATTAATTTAATTTTTATAAATCTAATATAAATTTTAAAAAAGAAGATACTTACAATTAATTCTTTGACCTCTTGCTCGGAGGCTCGTCCTACCATTCTTCCATCGCATAGGGTTCCTCATAGGGTTCGAGCCCGAAGAGACGTGTTAGGTCTAAATGAAGACCGTCCGGGTCATTATCCTCCCATACGTCCTCGAGGAACTCGCGCTCGTCGGTCGCAGCGCTCGTACAAATTGCCGGCGTTCAATATTGACAAATCCAGGGATCTGGATGTCGCTCGTATATCGATACTATAAATTATATTAAATCGAATTATAATATATATTATAAATAATTAATGTAATATAAAGGATATTACTTACTCTTTGGAAACATACCAGATTCAGCAAAACCCGCAATAGCCCCATCACTAAGTCGTGAGCCCACCACGACGCGTTCGATCGACCCCCTTGCAGTACCAATTCAATCAATGATGGCATGACTTGTACTTGTTTCGCGTGTAATAAATTTTAATCAAACTTTTCGTCGCTCACTGCTCGAAACGTTGTGACAGCCACGACATGGCAGACATTGTCTCGAACATTTTAGAGTAGGGGATGAATCACTTACGAAGAACGCTTACTCTCAACTCTTGATAAGAAAACAAAGGTAGCACGTTCCCAGTTAACATCTTTTAAATATGAATAATATATTATATATAAACCACTATCGAACGGCTTTGAACCACTATCGAACGGCTTTGAACGGCTATCGAACGGGTATTGAACAGCTTTGAACGGCTATCAAACGGCTATGAACGACTATTGAACGGCTATCGAACGGCTTTGAACAACTTTCGAACGGCTATCGAACGGCTATCGAACGACTATTGAACGACTATTGAACGGCTATCGAACAGCTTTGAACGACAAAACAATTATTTATACACCATTCAAATATTTAAAGTCTATGTGCATGTACTGAAATGTAACATCTGTAGTCTGATAAGGTGGCTGACGCCGCTATCTAACGTCACATACTGAAATTTAATACTCGCATACTGGGATAAGAAAGAGGAAAAGGGAAGAACAAAAGAGAATAAAAATATATTTTAACAATAATTTATTCTAAAAAATGTTTGGGTGAATCTTTATGATGATTCGTCCACCAATTGAATATTTTAAATACATTTTGTAAAGCGCAATTTTTCAAATGTTTTTCACAGCGCAAAGTATTAGTAACATCTAGCTTATTTAACGAAGTGATATCTTCATAGTCCGCATCCAAGGTCTCAATAATAACGTCGTTTCTCGCATCATCGTTAAGTATATCGGCCAGCCATTCTCGTTTTTCGTGTCCTTTAACGTACACGATAGGAGATACTCCATCTTCCTCTTCCGCCGCACCCATCACAGCTCTCGTAATCAAACGCCTGGCGAAGCTATATGGAACGTTTCCATCCTCCCATTGAAGTCCATGGTGATGTCCGATTAGCCATGAAGCTTGGCATCTCTCAGATTTTGTAAGCGCACGCCATGGTACGGGACTTGCAAAAAAGTAGTGAGAAAGAACAAATTTATTTCTCAGTATCGCTACTTCCTTCACGACAAAGTTTCTCCCGATAATGAATCCTTGCAGATCCACAAACGTTGGCGCGATCATGCTGATAATATTACTGTACGATTGCAAGAACGATGTACGATTGCTGTCGATCGTCAAAATCTCAATATTTATATATTTTTGACATTGGAGGGGATATTTGCTGATCTAGGTAATTTTACGAACTACGTCAATGGGCAATATTCGACAACGCGATCGTGCAAGATGAGACAATAGGCGGTGGTATTTCCCGGTATATCCTCCTTGCACTCAAACTCTAATCTCACGTCCACGGCGGAATTTTTGACATACTCGTTTTGTCGCGAGCAATCGATAACCGCGAGAGGACCGCAATGTAAAAATTTTGAAATGTTTAATAGCACATCATCATTATCACATCCGTAATAAGATATGCGAAAACGAGAGTACATATCGAACAAGAGGGCGAATCTATTTTTATCGAAATCTAAATTCAAATCATCGTAGGGATAAAATTCCGAGTTTAGATAGAGTTTAACGTTGGTCAATTTGCAGTCGTCGAATGTAGTAATATCTTTTGACACAGCATTTTTTCTGCCAGTCTGCAGCGCAAAGATCACGTATCGCGGCTTCTCCAGCTGAGAGGCGGCTTTCACAGTCCACGAATGCTTAGTCGTATTATGCAATAGAGGAAATTCGTATAGATCCCAAGAGCGAAAACTCATATTCAAGTATCGCCCGCTTTCCAATGCGCGTAGCAAGGATAGTTTATTGACCTCGCTCAATATTACATGAGGCATACGCCATTGTATCTTGAATAATTCGATATCAGCTTCAGCCGAAACATGTCCAAATATGCAATTGTTGTCGTTGCGCGAACGTATCAGAATTAATTCGTGACGAGCGTTGATCACAACTCGCTTATAATCTTCGCAAAAAACCAATAGTATGTTTAGCGGCACGCAAAAATTGAAGTAAGCTTCAGCAGCATTATGCGACATATTCCACGCAGCATTCTCCAAAATTTTACCTTTCTCGGTTGTTAGAGAGACATAGTTTTTAATCGTGGAAGTTATTCCAACGTTTCTGTTGCGGTCAATCTCCACACCGTCGAGTTCATATCGAAGTTCATCAAACATAAACGCGACACAATTGTTTCCCAATACCACTCTTGCTCCTTCATCTACTTTACGTACCCTCAACTTTCCCTCGACGTATAGAAAACTTTCACATGGTAACGTGTACAAATCTTGATGTTGTATCGGTATCCGTATCTCGTCGCAATATCCAAGCGTTGTGTTGGCGTATGGATTGTACGTATGAGTCTCAATCTTGACGATACAATCGTCAAAGATCGGCTCGCCTCCGATATTCAAGATGTCAATCATAGTTCAAGTATTTCGTACCACGAATCCCAATGATTTTAAAAACTCGCAATTCAACGCGCTGAGCTTCTTTTTAGCGTAACCAGATATCTGATTATTGTCACCCGATACCGCAGTCACTCGCCTTCTCGCAAAAATATTGTCCCTCGTAAAGATATTGCCTCTCGCGTGCTCCGTGCTTTCGTTCAACACAAGCATTTCATTTGTCAAACGCTTTATTTTTGCCGCCGCCGTATATGCAATCTTACGGTAATTTCCTCTCCTCGAAAATCGAGCAAATGTCCTTCTTGATCAACAATGCGTATCGTTAAATCAGTAATGCTCCGTGCGACGATCGGTAGATAAATGATCTGTGCTAGCGTTTCCGATATCTTATATCCTGGCGGTACGCTCGGTGAAAATTCATGTATCGTGTGTACGCGCTTGTCATTGCTGTACGCGCCAGTGGTTACGCTGCATTCTATACGAATAATATTTACGCTAATAATCTTTATCGGTACATCCGATTCGTGACATTTCCGAGGCTGTAATATACGATTCGACGAGAATCCCAACAACGATCCAACGTTGCCCGGTTTGCTAAAATTTATTCTATAGACACATTTGATTTCACTCTTTAGCGTATTATGATTAGCGCGAAGCATTATTGGATATTCATCGTGTTCTTCACCATCAACAATATCGTTGGAATCAACTACGCGTCGATGTTGTAAAATTGCACGTCGGAGATATTCGTTTATAGCGTGTAATTCGTACGATCCCTCGGGAATCGTAATTTCCTTATCGTCGTTATCAAAATAAAATATATTATTCCAAGAATTCACGTTAGATATCGTATGATAAGTTTCAAAATCCGTTAAACCAAGCTCGTAATCGCCATCGTTTAAATCTATAGCCGGAAAGTAGCTTACAGCAAGAACGCTACTCTTGCCGGTCAACGTAAGCGTAAGTGACATGCTGGAAAACTGTCGAACCAATACTGAGTCGCGACGGTGAATTGTCAGGCTTTAAATTCATATCGATCATCAACCGTTTTAAGAAATCGAAGACACAATTGTCCACAAATACTTTGATTATAATTTTGATAGGCCGTGTGATTGTATTCTATATTTGCAACATTCTGTCCAAAATATCGCACTAATTCCTTGGGCGATCGAAGATTTTCAAAACTATCGAAATTTACTACACGATCTCCCCTCTTTGCATACGCAACCCAATGAGTACCGAAACCATCGACGTCATCCAAATTGACGATACCGCTCTCATTTCGCCGTATACCGTTTATCGGTAAATTATTGCGCATGAAAACACCTCTAAAAAATTGTATACGCATACGTCTTGCAAGTTGTTCCAATTGTACATTAGTTGTTACACCGGCAGGCATTTTTATTTTGACGTTTTTTCTTTCTTGGCCGCTGTTGAGAACCCTCGTCCGCGCTTGTATGGAGCGAGATAAAGACCGTGACCTTCCATGGCGTGATTATGACGTTGCATTTCTTCGAGCTGACATTGCGCCGCCTTGCTATCGTTCATCGCCTTCGCGATTCCCGCTGCTCCGCCAGCCAACGAACCGAGAACTCCCAATAATGGTAAAATGGGTAAGATACCACCGCGCTTCGCTATAGGAAGTATTCGTTTTTTCACAGTTTTTTTCTTCATCGATGATTTTTTTGTTTTCATCCCCATACCGAATTTTGTCTTTGCTTTCATAGCCGCCCAAACAGCTGTAGCGGCTGCTTTCTCGCCAAGAGTCGAATCTCTCGCGGTAATACGTGTTCGCGCTTTCGTGGCGAGTATATTATCCGCAACGTGTCGTTGACCGAGATCGTTGCTTCGGGAATAAGCTATGTCGTGCTCGCGACAGGCGGCATCCAATGGATTGATACCTCGATCGCCTCTAGCCAATCACGTTTCTAAATGAGTTCCCGGTCCGCAAAACTGATAGCCTGGAATATGTAATTCGATAGGAAGTGCGTTTATAGCACGATTTAACAAACCGCTACCTCTTATAATTTTTGCTGGCATTTGCCACAATCTTTTATTAACGGTGTTGGACCGTCGAAATGTCTTTGTTGGCACGGCAAATTATAATGTCGCGTGCATCAACGATACTGTTGAACCTCTGAGTCAGCTTTTATATGTTCGGGAAGCTTGTCCCACAATTGTTCCACGTAGCTACCAAAGTCTCGCAGTAAAACAATCTTGGGGATAATCTGTAACTGCTCGGTGGTAAGCTCGAGAATATCGCTGTCAACCGATAGAAGAAGAAACATTTTTGAGACTGAGCGGTTTCGATTCGGTGCGCCTCTATAAATAGGGCCCCGATGACTCATTTTTCAAAATGTGATTTGAGATTCGCGAGAGCAAACATGCGGTTCGCGCGACAAGCGACGATAATCAAAGTGATAAATTTTGACGATAAAACACGAGTAATGTCCGAGAAAGAAATACGCAAGCATGAAAACATGCTGCCGACTACTATACGCGGTATCATTTGCGGTGCTTCGAATTGCGGTAAGACTAACGTGTTGATAAGTTTGATAGAAAGTCCACACGGTGTACATTTCGAGAATGTGTACGTATACTCGAAATCACTCCAACAACCGAAATATCGATACTTGGAAAATTTGCTATTATCGATCGATGAAATTGATTATTTTACATTCTCTAATAATAGTGACGTTATTCCACCGAGCGAGGCGCTTCCGAATTCCATTTTTATCTTTGACGACGTGGCATGCGATAAGCAAGATACGATAAGAGAGTACTTTGCAATGAGTCGACACTCGAGCGTCGACTGTTTCTATCTTTGTCAAACGTATGCCAAGATACCCAAGCATCTTATACGGGACAATGCAAATTTACTGATTTTATTTAAACAAGATGGTACAAACTTGAAACATGTATACAACGATCATGTAAATACTGACATGTCTTACGACGATTTTCGCGCATTCTGTCAGAAATGTTGGCAACACGAGTATGGATTTGTAGCGATTGATAAAGACAGTTTACAGACTATTGGATGATATCGAAAAGGATTTAACGATTTTGCAATACCGTAAAGTGGTTAGTCGCTATCGATACATCGATCGAGCAACGTCTAAAAATTTTCGCCCGAGCGCAACATGACGATGACGATTGACAGTGACGATCGTGAGAAGATTGCGAGGGAGATTGTAAAGACGAGCGAATCAATCCGCAAAAAATATTGTTTTTTAAAAACCGGTCAAATGGAGGAAGACGTCGCATTGGAGAGGCACTTTAAACCAATTATCGAACCTCTAAAACAACTTGTCGAAAATACAATCAATGTGGAATCTAATGAAGCGAAAATCGAACCATCGAGTATGCTCGAAGACAACCATCTGAAAAAAGAGTCTGGAACAAAGCGAACAAGGTCAAATATATCATTGAACGATTCGCTAATAACTTCTACTCCAAATCAATCAAAACGTAAGCGAATGAAACAATTATCGAATGTGGTTGCTTCTATTCCGATAAAAGATGTACAATCGAGTCAAATATTGTACGAAAGATCGTCTCCGTATGTGGAAGAAATTTTCGAAACCACGCCTGAAACGCTTGTGACGTCGGTTCAATATCAATTACAAACATCCGAGGGTCAAAATACATTGCGCACACATCTGGGTCCACTAGGGCAAAAATATGTGGGAGCTATTTTGAGTCAAGATAAAAATATCAGTATGGATTATGTTTACGGTGTTAAATTTTGCAACGAAGGAATGATGCTTTGTGATAAAATTTTTGATGTGGATAAAGATGACAATATAATTATCGGTGGAATAAGATACGTGGGAACACCAGGTCTCTACGAGTTGATTTTCAAGAGAATACCCGACGGTGACGTATACAATGACGATGATAAAATTAAATACAAAAATATATTACTGGCGACAAATGCGCATAGGCGTGGCAATGATATGCGTAATCCATTGTTAAGTAACAAGGGATACAAGTATAAATATATAATAGCGCCATTAATCTCTATTAAAAATATAATAGCGCCTGGAAAAAAAGCTGTAAGAGGTATAAACATACCGCGCGCTATGGCGTTAAACGATAATAAGATCGATTATGTGCATTGGAATGATCCCAACGAGTTGGTGGATCGCTTGCGATTGCTGGAAGCTTCGCGTCAAGCCGGCAACAATGCCCACGACAATGAAATATTATCAATTATCGAGGAACTTTACGAAGTTGGCCTTATTATAAATTAATCTATGCGTCGTCGAAACGATTCAGTCTGTCATTATTGTTTGTATCGAAATGTCGATTAATAAATTTGGATTATCGTTGGGAACACCAAACAACTCATACTATCAATGGAATGGATTACTAAGAAATTACGTGCGCGATAACGCTCTGTGTCAAACAGCCTCCGGCTTTGACGCAAGGTCGCGCAAGATACGACGGGTAGCGCAACCGGAAGATGATACTGGATGCCGCAAACAAACAGTACGTGAAAATACGTGTCAAGCCTTTAGAAGATAGACTGGAAGAACTTGAGAAAAAAATAATCACGCTCGAGACGAATGTGCAAACGCTGCAAATAATGATGGATGAGATGCAGAAAATGCTTCGGTATGCAACTCACGCGCTGACTACATCTAATTCAGCGCAGGAGAAGAAAGATATATAAAGAATATACGTGGAGGAATTATCTCATTATTGCAAATTATGCCTCGATCAAATATGTCGCAAAAGACCTCTGAAAAACAGCTGCTCGTGGAAGAATTGCATGCTCCAGCGAGAAAAAATTTCCCACGTAGACGTGTCATAGTACATGGATACGACGATCTGTGGCAGGCGGACGTGGTCGAGATGCGTCCATATGCACGATTCAACAAAGGCTACAACTACATACTCACAGTTATCGATGTGTTGAGTAAGTATGCGTGGGCTGTACCGCTCAAGAGTAAGAGTGGAAACGAGATGTCGGGTACGATCGCAAAGATAATTCGAGACGATGGAAGATGCCCGAAAAATTTTCAAATCGACAAATGAAAGGAATTTTACAACGCAAATGTACAGAAACTCGTGAAGAAGCATAGCATTAATCATTATTCGACGTACTCTATCATGAAAGCCTCGGTCGTGGAACGATTCAACCGAACGTTAAAAAACAATATGTGGAAAATGTTTACGCTTAATGGAAATTACAAGTGGATCGACGCGTTGTCCCGGCTCGTTGGAGAGTACAATGCGCGAAAACATCGCACTATCGGTATGAGACCTATCGATGTTACCCCCGCGATCGCCGATAAACTTTTAAATACGGTATACAGCAACGTAAAGATTGCGGCACCGGCAAGATTCAAAGTAGGCGATCCGGTACGCGTGAGTAAAGTCAAGACCATCTTTAAGAAAGGTTACACGCCAAATTGGTCGACCGAAGTGTTTAAGATCGTTAAAGTGCAGAAAACTAATCCCGTGACCTATGTACTCAAAGATTCGCGCGGAAATCCCATCGCCGGCGGATTTTACGAATACGAGTTACAACGCGTTGCTAATCCCGACGTACATCTCGTGGAAAAGGTGATACGCAAAAAGGGTGACAAGGTTTATGTGAAATGGCTGGGATTTGATGCTACACACAACTCTTGGATAGATAAAAATAATATATTATAAATATGTTAACAATAATACATAATAATATTTTACAAATATAAACAATATTGTATACATTATAAAATATACATATAATTTACAATAAATATACATATAATTTACAATAAATATACATATAATTTTTATTTACAATAAATATACGTAATTTTTTATTTACAATAAATATACATGATTTTTATTTATAACGGTATTTTGTAATGTCCCCACGGTAGCGTGTCGGTGGTTTCGGGTACGATATACCGCTTGTCATCGTACGGACTTAGAGCAATTTTTGTCTCGCGGATGGTGTATACTTCGTGTAATTTAGATCTTATACAAGACTGCTGACGCGTCATTTCAATCTCTTCGTTCAAACACCGCGTGTAATCGTCGAACGTTATCGTTCTCGCGACGACGTTACTCTTGACGCCTTTTACTTTTTTCGTGTCTTTCTTACCATCTACTCGCAACGCGGGTAAAATTTTTGCCCTAAGCCCGACGAATTCGGTCATGATGGCGCCATTATTTTCATCCTTCATTAAACCCGGTATCTTTTTATTCGCGAGCGGTATACCGTACACATTGTCCACCGCATAATCGCTGGTATCGAAACTGTCGACGTTGCGCTTTATATTCTCATATACATCTTCACACTCGATGTGATATATGAGACTGTCGGTATCGGTGTACATGACTTTACATTTCTCTCGATACATAGGTACCATATAATCGTGGTGAAACTCGTACAAACATGTCTTGGATATGTCGAGTATACACATACCCACGTAGATTGGTTTATTAAATTTCACCTCGAGATTGCGCAATTCAACGGCGATCAGATTCTCCGAAAACACGCTTCTACTATGAAAATTTGGTTTTGCGATCATCGCCTCTGCGCCATATCTTCCATCCCAATGTGTCACGAGCTTAATATTAACATGATTGCGCACATTTTCCATCGTTTTGCCAAATACCGCATTATTCATTAATTTATATAAATTTTTTTCAAAATCATTTTTCGAGAGTGTTCGGAATTGTGTATTGAGTTCGATATAACTGCGAAGCCATGGAGATTGCGAAAACTGTAATATTCGATGTATTTTTGTAACGCGAAGTCCGTGTCGCGTGCATTGCTGCAGGTTGCGGTAATGTATTACGTAACGTTTCTTATCATATAAGGTTGCGAGCAGCTTATCCTGCCGCTTACCAGGTGGTTTGTCGCGTGTCGGACAAAACTGTAGGTCAGTGTGCGCATCGTGAACACGTTGCGGATACTCGAGATCGACTTCAAGGATGTAGCCTATAGGCGAATCGAGCGCGATCAATGATGTATCAAAATCGGATACGTCGTCGACCCATCGAAAATCTGCATAGGGCAAAGGTTGACACATTGCCCATCCGTACAAATTATTTACATCAAAGTACGTGAGATACGTTGAAGGTTTCGATGGATCGTACGACTGCATATACTTGTTATTAGCATGTGCATATCTGTTGGAACATTGACTCAAGCCGCCGCGTATTCCGCGTTCGATGAATAAAACCATGTCGATATCCGTAAGCAATTCGAATGTAATATTCGTATGCTTCAACATGGCGTCCCACGTGTATCCGGGAAGAGTATAATAATACGCGGGGTCGAGCCCATAACTTTTAATACAACTCTCGCGGAAATTTTCAAAAATGTCTGCTAATAACAAGACATCAATTTTGAGATACAAGTCGCTATATTCGCCCAGCGTTCGAATGGAGAACCGCTCCCACACGTTCTCGGCGTGCGCGTAATCGCTCTCGGATATTGTGTCACCGGTCAAGGAACTGTAAAATGATTCGCGCTGTGGTAAACATGTATCTTACCTGTCGACGCAGTCAATATATTCGTACGGAAAGATGCCCTTCCGTGTTAATAAATTGAAATTGTCATTCGATAAATTTTGAAATTCAGATTTTAAAATTGTGTTTGTCTTTATTCAAGAATGATGCCAATTTATCGAGACTAGCTGTGAGAAATTTATACGAATCGATAAAACGCAATTTAATATGATTTTTTGATTTCTCTTCGGCAAGTTTTACATTTTTCGTAAATGATATATATTTTTCTTTTGTTATCGGAAGTATTTCAATTTCCCCTTCGAACGCTGTAGCTATTTCCTTGATAATAAAATGTGCGTCGTAACCGGATAAATTATGAAAAACTATTGGAATGCAAAAAGAATCTTTATAATTTAAATTGCAATTTGAATGCGCGGCACCTCTGTATCGCCCGATCAGATGGCAATGATCGCGTACGCGCGTATCGTCTTGTACGAATCGTTTCTCGCAAATGTGGCATTGTGTCGCGTTGTAAAATTTTTCCCATTCATCTGATGTTAAATTTACCATGGGAACATTAGCTGATAAAATACTTTTTACACGCAGTGCTAAATTTTTAAGTTCTTCGACGAACCATGACATGCAATCGATATCGCGACGGGAATGATACGCGGATAACGATTCGTTGTACGAACAATGTACATAATATGCTATGCTAAATACTTTGTGATGTTGGTAGTTTCTCTCTTCCTCCGTCTTCTCTAAAACGCTCTCCAGATCGGCGTATACGACAAAAGGAAGCCGCTCTTTCCGATTATAATTGTTGAACGTGAGCCACTTGTTCTTATCGCTCGGTAATCGGATAGCGCACTCGTTCATCTCTCGACAGTCCACCGTATGTGACTGTAAATTGTCATTCGAATCAAAGTAGTGCAAACATCTGTAAAAGAAATAATTTTTTATTTTTTGTTTAATTATTTCTGCAATATATTTTATTAAATATATACGTACCGATCACAGATATATCTCTTGTGTTCTTTTTTGCTCAATTGCGAGCTTATGAGGCGGGATAGATTCTTGATCCACGCGAAATGTCCAACGTTGTTGTCTTCAATGTACAGCAAGTTGACGTGTTTGTCTCTTTTCAGCTCACTTAGACGTATCGGGACAATGTTCTTTTCCTCGATACTATATACATTGATTGAAATATCGTTGGGAAGTTCGAATTTTTAATTTGGTTCACGGTCACTGGAAACTCAATGTCCTGGAGATTCAGCACTGTTGTATAATGAGGATACGAAGATTCCCGACCTACGTCCCTTTCAGCTGGATGTAGAGCGGTGACCACAGACCACGCGAAACACGCATTGTCATTAGATTGCACGTTGATCACCGCTCTCTTCATCATCATCGCCCGCGGTAATTTTATATGACATCCCGCGCGCAAAGGATTATCTTTATTTATATTTACGATTAAATCGAGTATTCGCGATAATGCCCACCCACTATCACGTTCCTGAAATTCTTCGAGCGATGCTAGAGTGTGCTCGACAACGCGCCGCTCGTACCATTCGCATAAATCGGTTGTGCGAAAGAGTTCATAGTTTCTCGTATTGATACTTTTATTTGCGCGTTTATCACCCGTCACAAATTCACCATTGAACAATGTATTAATTTTCACATTAAAGTGTTTTTTCAGCACGGTTTGCACGTGTTCGAGCACAATGTCTTTGGCATCCTTGAAAAATTGACGAGGCTCGATGTGATTATGATTTATAACCGCACCAGTCAATATGCGGCTTTCGAACGCCGTATCGATCTCTCGCCAAATCAATCCGTGTTACCGCGTACTGCATCCTGCACCCGCATGTACAAAACGCCTGCGTAACGAGTTCTTCAATCCCTCGAGTCGCGCAATTCGGGCAATCAACGATTGTCGAATCCCGATCGATAATCGTGGACGTTTGATTCGACTTTGCTCTTCCACCGATTCGATATATTCGTCGCATCGTTGCTCCCACGCAACGTACTCCTCTATCGAATTCACCCTTGCAGATTGCTCGCGCAGATTTCGTTCGGCACTGTTTTCCGCCATATTTCCAAATTTATGCCAATAATTTTGCTAACAAGACGCGCTTACTAGTAGCTCTTGTCTCGGAACTCTTGGCGAAAATACTGACAGGGTGTGCCTCTTTACCATGATTTTATATTCTATCTTGATGTCTCTTTCTATCATGTGTATCAACTAAATCTTTATTTCGCGGTTTGTCACGTACATTTTGACTAATGTCGATTAATGTATTTTTTGGTCGTCTAGAGATGCTGTCATCTCAGCCAAGATGCATCGCGAAAGTTTCAAATTACATGTTGCTGTCCAAGTATGTTAATGCAATTTAACCATGAGGATTATCCTTATATTTCACGATTTTGTCATGTTTTGATACGCGCGTTTGAATTCTGATATCTGGGGTGATGTAATCGCGAAGCAGCCGCACATCGGCGCTTGAAAATTTTATATTACGTTGCATTTTTTGTGCATTCCGCTAAATCTCACACCTGGTGATGATGTTATCTCAGTCAAGATGCATCGCAAAAGTTTTAGATTACTTATATATTAGCACAAATTAACCTTGATAATTGTTCTTATATTTCACGATTTTGTCATGTTTCGACACGCGCGTTTGAATTCTGATATCTGGGGTGATGTCATCGCGAAGCAGCCGCACATCGGCGCTTGAAAATTTTATATTACATTGCATTTTTTGTGCATTCCGCTAAATCTCTCACCTGGGGGTGATGTCATCGCGAAGCAGCCGTACATCGGCGCTTGAATGGAAAAATTGAAAAAAATATCGCGTCGGCAATAATCCCCACCACATTGCAATTTTGCAACGCTAATACATATTTTAAATATGTTTAATACGTTCAGTATTGCATCGGCCGCTTGTGTGAAAGGTTCATATAAAATGTATCCTACTGAAGGAAGCCTCATGAATTATTACGTTCCGATCCAAGATGCTGATGAAACTTCACCGTGTAAGAAGAAGAAATGTAACAAGTAAGTTTTAATTAACTTAAAGAATTTTTATACTTTTTAAATATTTTTTACACCTTTTAAATATTTATATAAATAGTATTTTTTTACTCCCTAGCATTTCATCCGAACCTCGTCGTGCGGTTCGTATACTTGGAAGACGATACGCCTTAACCCCGACGTCATACAAATATTTGGACATTCGAATAAACGTTGGAGCTGTATCTTGCGTGGAATTGGTTCTCGGCGATAATCGGGGCAATCAAATAATATTGCCTTTTGAAACGTGGAAATCGCTCATGCAGAAACGTGGGGACATTGAACGGCTTCTACAATCGACTGAAATCCCATTGCGGATCCGAGATTTGACATTCGAAGTGGTTAAAATATCTAATTCGAATATTATAAAAATCGGATTATCCAATAATTCTTTATACATGAAACCGCCAACTCTATTATATTTATCCGATTTTGAAAAATGCATAGATCATATGTATTACTGGCTATGCGAAAATACTCATATTGTTAATGAAAAATTCAAACAATTTGTAACTGTTTTACAACAGAATAATATCGCTAATATATGCGACGCTGCAAAAGCGATACATGAAAGTGATATGTTTAACTGCGAATCACTCATAGATTGCGAGTTATTGACATGTGCTGTAAATGATATTCTTCACGATGCTTGTAATAAATAAGTTATTTTACTATTTATCTGTGAATTTAATTATTTATTCCATCCTTTATGTATGAACCTAACCCTATGTGATGGAAGAATCGTGGGACGAGCCTCCGAGCAAGAGGTCAAAGAATTAATTGTAAGTATCATCTTTTTTAAAATTTATATTAGATTTATAAAAATTAAATTAATATACTAACAAGACTTGTATTTTTCTGTTTCAGGTAGAGCGTCATCCTAACATATTATTATATATTATATATTATATATTATTATTATTTTTATTATTATTATTTTTTAAACACACACACACAAACAAACACACACACACACACACACACACACACACATGGATTTATATCAAACATAAATTTTGAATAAATATTATTATTATTATTATATTAAAAAAAATGTTGATTATTTCTGCGCCTCCTTCTCCCACGTCCATGCATGCCTCGCGCTGTCTCTCTCTCTCCCACATGCATGCGAACGTCATCCTTTTCCCACGCCAATGCGGACGCTATCCTTCTCCTACACGCGTGCATGCCTCGCGCTATCTCTCTCACACCGCCTTGCGAACGCCGTATCATCCACGTGCATGCTTCGCGCTATCTCTCTCTCTCTCCCAAGTGCATGCGAACGTCATCCTTTTCCTACACGCGAACGCCTCGCGCCATCTCTCTCCAACGTGAATGTGGACGCTATCCTTGTCTTACGCTCATATGGACGCCTCGCGCTATCCTTCTCCCACACCCATAGAATATCATTAGCGCTATCCTTCTCTTACACATTGCGGACGCCTCGCGCCATCCTTCTCCCACGCCTCCTCGCGGCATCGTACCTTCGCGTTCCCTCTTCCCCGCGGGTCCCTCGCCAATCGGTTTCGCCGCGGGTCCCCTTCCCCCCTCTCCGCGGACCTCTCGCCAACCGGTTAGGACGCGATTCCCCGCGTGACGTCATACCCCCCGCGCCGGTTTCCCCTCGCCCCTCACCCCCCCTCAGAGGACCTGCGTTAGAACCGGCCTAGCTATACTACTCTCGGCTTTCATATCTCAATAATTTGCGAATAATACGCTGGATCGGTCGCGGATCGGATACAATTCACGCCGAAATCCACGGATTTGCGGACGCATCTACACATGCATATGCCGCATGTGTTTATATCAAAATCATTTCGTCATCAGGTCAAATCACGACAACTTTGCTCGTCGGTAAATCAAAGGTCGCGCCATTAAAATCTCTGAGCATACCACGACTCGAATTATCCGCAGCATTATTACTCGCACGACTTGTCGAGTTCGTTCGCGGATCGAACGGTTACAAGGATATTCCGTGCTATTGCTGGACAGATTCCACGATCGTGCTCGCGTGGGTAAGTCAACCTCCTTCGCGATGAAAGGCTTTTGTCGCCAATCGCGTTAATGACATTCAGACTCGTCTTCCAGATGTCGAATGGCGGCATGTGTCAACGGAGGACAACCCCGCAGATTGCGCGTCGCGCGGAATATTTGGCGATGAAGTTATCAATCGTGAGCTATGGTGGCATGGACCTCCCTGGCTGCTCTTCGATTCCAATAAATGGCCGTGTAACAATGAGCGTCTTCCTGAGGAAGCGCCTCTCGAAGAAAAGGTTAGTTCGCTACAATGCTCTCAACCACTCTTTAAATGGGACCTCGCTTCTAAATATTCATCGTTGCCAAAGTTAATTCGCGTCACCGCGTATATCAATAAATTCGTAAATAACTGTCGGAGTAATCGCTCTTGTCGTGACACAAGCGCATTGTCGTTTTCGCCTTTGTCATCTCATTATCCGGCATCACAACATATTGCGCTTTCTGCATACGTCTGTAACAATGCCAGAACTTTCTGGATTAAGAAAATTCAAGCCGACTTATTTCCGACGGAAATAAACGCGCTGTCAAAAAATCAGAGCATCTCGTCGAGAAGCTCACTTCTCTCTCTTCGACCGTTCCTTGACCGGGACGGAATTGTGCGCGTAGGGGGACGGCTTAATAAAGCTCCTTTGTCATTGTCCGTTCGACATCCGATCCTTCTTGCGTCACACCCGTTAGTGACACTTATCGTGAATCAAACTCATTTACGAGCGTTACATGCCGGACTGCAACTCACGCTAAATGTTCTGCGCCGCGATTTCTGGATAATTCGCGCTCGTAATATCGTCAAATCTGTAATTCACAAATGTGTTGTGTGTACTCGCGAACGCGCCGCGATTCCCACACAAATCATGGGAGATCTTCCCGAACATCGCGTGACAGCGACAGTCTGATGTTTTTTGCATTGCGGCCTCGATTACGCAGGACCCGTGCAAATTCGGGCCTCCGCTGGACGAGGGATTACATCGCGTAAAGCATACATCGCGCTCTTTATCTGCCTTACGACAAAAGCAATACATTTGGAGTTAGTAAGCGACTACTCCACTCAAGCTTTCTTAAATGCTTACTCTCGATTTTGCGCTCGCCGCGGTCTACCACAATCTATGTATTCGGATAAAGGGACAACATCCGTCGGGGCGGACCGAGAACTGACCGTCGCGTACCGGTCAGCAGTACGAGATCTGAATTTCTTGAACCTAACCGCCTCCGATAACGTGACATGGAATTTTATTCCCCTGTCTGCTCCGCATTTCGGCGGGTTGTGGGAGGCGGTCGTCCGTAGCGTAAAAACTCATCTGCGCCGCGTTTTAGAAAATCATATGCTAACATACGAAGAATTCACGACTTTATTATCTAGAATCGAAGCATGTCTTAATTCAAGACCGATAGCGCCCCTCTCCGATACGCTTGAGGACTACGAGTGTCTCACCCCCGGGCACTTTTTGATCGGACCCGCGCTTACTGTAAACCCGGAACCATCCTTGCTCAATATTAACGAGAATCGCTTGTCGAGATGGCAACTCGTCCGACACGTTACTGAGCGGTTTTGGAAATTATGGAGTAACGACTATGTCAATACGTTACAACAACGAGCAAAATGGCGAAAGGTAGAACCGCCGATTGATACCGGACAACTCGTCCTCCTGCGTAATCCTATGTTACCTCCCTGTAAGTGGGAACTGGGCCGAGTGACGCAATGTCATCCCGGTTCCGACGGCTTCGTACGGGTCGTCACCGCCAAGACGACCACCTCGGAATTCAAAAGACCGATCGTAAAATTATGCGTTTTACCTATCAATAGTGAGGCGACGAGCAATTAGGCACCTTCGCTGCGTTGCGTTTCATTTATTGTAATTCATTAGACTTAAGCAAAATTGTCAAGAGGCGAGCGTCATTCCGCCAAGACGGGCAGCAGATCTACGGTGTTAAATCACATCGAAAAAAAAAGTCGCTCTTCCTTATATCGTTAATTGTGGCGTGCGCTCTTGTCGTTCAATGCTACTGTCGTATCAATTATTTCGGAACTATCGTTCCAAGGCGGGCGGTATGTTCAAGATTGAAACATTTAATTTAATCGATAAATTTAAACTGTAAATTCAACCGACAAATCTGAACGGTAAGAGCCGCAATCAAAACACGAGCGAGAATAAACATCGTCGCGATCAGCCGATCGGCGCGTGATCGCGTGATCAAAACAAAGAAAAAGTGTGACAAACACCTAGATTCTCGAACGTTCGGCGCCGAAAATATCCTATTATGGAAATCGGTCGACCGCGACTCTTGTCCGTCGTTATTCAGTCTGCCGCTGACGACGATTCGAGCTGGTCTATAGCAATCGATCATAATTTCTCGTATCATAATTTCTCGTATGATATTATCTCGTGTCGTATTCTAGCTCGTGTCGTGTCGCGGTACTCATAGACCATTCGCGCTACTGTTGTTTAATTCGCTCGTGTCGTATGCGCTTTCGTCATTCTCGTTGTAAATTCTCAACCGACATTCTAGTATACGATCGAGCATCGAACTCAATGCGAAAGACGCCTCATTGTCTGTATTACTACCTGCTCTATACTTATTGAGTTTGTTATTGTTAAGAGTGTGGAGTCCGAGAGTCGACATGCGTTAACCGTTCCGCGAATGTCCTCTGCCTCGCGCCAAGTAACATCCGGCGTCCGCGTGCAAGATATCCGTTCTCGCGAGAGCCTCTAGCAAGAAGTTCTACAAGATTTCCGATACGCGTCGAAGGCAGTCATTAACAGGACATTTCGAAGATTTCCGTCGGAATCGCGGAATACGTGTCGTCGCTCGCTCCTATTATTCAAAATTAAACGAATATTGAAAACAATCTGCAATCGAGTATTTTCTGAACTCTCCTTATCCTCCAGCGGATCTACGGATTCGCGTTACACACCGCTTCTCGCTCATCTCTGAGCGTTTCTCAAGATTCGGACGATCTCGTCGAGGTCGACTCCCGAACATAATATGAATAAGATTGATAATAGCAACCATAGCGAAGATAATATATGTGTAAAGAAGAGCAATGTGCGAAATTTTTATATACGGCTAAAAAGAATAGAACCCTTTTCATAATTTGATTATTTTAAAACTGAAACTCGGCGAAAAATCATCGTAGACAAAAAGTTTGAAGTTTCAACTTTAACATGCTATCGATAATTTTTTTTGATTTAATTTTCTTTATTCTTTGCTTTAAAAAAGAATATATTGTTTTGTTCCTTAAAATTGATACTCTGTAGCTCTGTAGCTAAAAAATTCTCTAAAAAAATTTAAGTTAAGTTCCATAAACTACAATGGTTTGCCTATAAAACGCTTTGGTAAAACTGATGTTTAGGGGAGGCAGCCTCGATGACGTTGACCTTGACATATATTGTCAAGGTCACCCTCGTGAGTGACCTTCAGAAGGTTTTAGCCATCGCTCGTTTTTTATTAAAAAGTTATTAACAAAAATGTTAAAAAAATATAATATTATGTGGAAATAGGATAAGTATGACATTTTAGCTTTTACCTTAAAAGATGCGGTAAATGTATAGAAAAAGGGCACCTTCACGGATGGCCTTGACCTTGATATATGTTGTCAAGGTCATCGTCCTGAGTGATCTTAATCTAGAAAAAAGTGGCGGTCATTATCCGTTCAAAAGTTATGAAACATTAATATAAACATAAGCAGAAGCATAAATTTTAGTTTTAAATCAGAAATAGGTTTGAGTTAGGTTATATCTTCCGGAAGTGGAGCCCCCCCGTAGGTTGGCGGAACCCACTGCGTCCATGCATATACTTTACAACGCGAAGCGAGGTCCACCCCACAATTGTTGTGTGGATGGGAAAGTGTATGCGTGGACACAGTGAGTTCCGCCCCCCCCCCACATCGGGGGGGCTCCACTTCCGGAAGATATAACCTAACTCAAACCTATTTCTGATTAAAAACTAAAATTTGGTTTAGGTTAGATTAGTCCGCCTCTCCCTCTCCAACGCATTCACTTTGCGATGACTATACAAACAACAATTTAATACTAATGATTATCACAGATGTGTGTGTGTCACTGGTTATAATTAAGTATGATATATAAAAAAGCAATATAATTGTGTGATTATAATTGTATGATTCTATATGAATTCCATACATTTTCCATTTGTATACTATAGTGTGATGAATGTTTTGAAAAATATTGTTTGCGATCTTTCAACAGCCTTTGTTTACGTTAATAACTTTTTAATAAAAAACGAGCGACGGCTAAAACATTCTGAAGGTCACTCATGAGGGTGACCTTGACAACATATGTCAAGGTCAAGGTCATCGGGGCTGCCTTTCCTAAACGTCAGTTTTACCAAATACCCATAGTGCGTTAAAGTTGAAGTTTCAAGCTTTAAAATGCTTTTTCAATTTTTTTTCTACGATGATTTTTCGTCGAGTTTGAAAATAGTACAATTTGGTAATTATGCATATTAAGGTCCCACCCCCGCAGGATAGTGATGTTGACATATGTTGTCAAGGTCATGACCCTGATCATCATTCCGAAGGTTTTAGCCGGCGGTCGTTGTTTATTCAAAAGTTATTAACAAATAAAGTTTGAGAAGTATACCACGTAATTTTCGAACATGTATAAAAGAATAGTGACCTTGACATAACGAAAATCGTGTTGTAAAGTATATACGTGGACGCAGTGGGTTCCGTCCACCTTATGGGTGGGCTCCACTTTCGGAAGATATAACCTAATTCAAATCTATTTGATTTAAAACTAAAATTTGATTTGGGTTAGGTTATATCTTCCGGAAGTGGAGCCCCCCCGTAGGAGGGGGCGGAACCCATTGTATCCATGCATATACTTTACAAAGCAAAGCGAGGTCCACCTCACAATTGTTGTGTGGCTGGGAAAGTGTATGCGTGGACGCAGGGGGTTCTCCCTCCTCCCTTATGAGGGGGCTCCACTTCCAGAAGATATAACCTAACCCAAACCTATTTCTGATTTAAAACTAAAATTTGGTTTGGGTTAGGTTATATCTTCCGGAAGTGGAGCCTCCCCGTAGGAGGGGGCGGAACCCATTATGTCCACGCATATACTTTACAAAGCAAAGCGAGGTCCACCCCACAATTCTTGTGTGGCTGGGAAAGTGTATGCGTGGACGCAGGGGGTTCCGCCCCCCCTCCCTAGGGGGGACTCCACTCCCGGAAGATATAATCTAACCCAAACCTATTTCTGATTTAAAACTAAAATTTGGTTTAGGTTAGATTATATCTTTCGGAAGTGGAGCCCCCCGTAGGAGGGGCGGAATCCATTGTGTCCACGCATATACTTTACAAAGCAAAGCGAGGTCCCACCCCACAATTCTTGTGTAGGTGAGAAAGTGTATGCGTAAACGCAATGGGTTCCGTCCCCCCTACGGGGGGCTCCACTTCCGGAAGATATAACCTAACCCAAACCTATTTCTGATTTAAAACTAAAATTTGGTTTGGGTTAGGTTATATTTTCCGGAAGTGGAGCCCCCCCGTAGGAGGGGCGGAACTTACTGCGTCTACGCATATACTTTACAACAAGATTTTCATTATGTCAAGGTCAAACTCACTATTCTTTTATACATGTTGTTCGAAAATTACGTGGTATACTTCTCAAACTTTATTTGTTAATAACTTTTAAATAAGCAACGACCGCCGGCTAAAACCTTTGGAATATTGATCAGGGTCATGACCTTGACAACATATGTCAACATCACTATCCTGCGGGGGTAGAACCTTAATATGCATAATTACCGCATCAGATCTGTTTTTGAAATTTTAATATCATTTTTTCTTTGTTTCTAACTCGTGCGTTAGAGATTGATGTATGTCATATTGTCATTTAATTATAACACTCAGTATACGTACAAGTCAGAAGTTGGCCATATCGCCAATAGGCCATAGGGCCGAAAATGGAAAGGTAGACGTCGTCCACGATATTTTATACCGATAGAAAACTCGTATAATATATAAAATATTTACATGGAGATCGAGGTATACTTGGAACCCTATATCTTTACTCATCTTTCCTAGCTTTATATCCATTTTTCCGTTCCACATCAACCCTCCTCTTATAAATGCTCCATCTCCCTTAACCTTTCTACTTCCTCTATCTGCCACTCCCTTCCCTCTATAAACTCCTTTCTTTTCTTTTCCCAACCCTTCAAAACTTTCCTTTAAAGGAAGAAAGGTTTTCCTTAAAACCTCTCTTCGCTTGTTGCATCATCTTTTCCCATCACTCTCTCACCAACTCTCCTTTTTTTCCTCTTCCAAACAAACAACTTCTTATAATTCCCTGCTTTTAAACCCGTCCTTCTCTTTAGTATCTCCCTTTGTAACTCCACCCTAACTATATACCACGGCGTGTACTTCTCCAGCACCAACTTATAGAACTATACCAACCTATCGAATAACCATATCCTCCTTTCCCCATTCCCCCCATACCTCCTTTTCCCATATCTGCATTAATAATGCCGTCTCCTTCCTTACTCTTTTCCTTACACGCGCATTTTGCTTATTACACTTCACCGTATATCCAAGATACTTAGGCCCTTATTCTGAGCTTACATTTAGAGGTACATCTAAAGTGCCACATTTAGAGGCGCAGATAAATGTACTAGTAACACGAAAGTCAGTCGAACTCTCATCGCACATTTATAACTTAGCCTTTAACTTAGAGGTACATTTATGATTACCATGTTGTATATTATGCTTATTACTCGCATACGGCACTGTGATAGTCCGTCAAACAAATCATTACATCACGCGCCATGAGTTAAATTAGTAAATTTCATTTCGATCTTTCTTTCGACGTTACCGCAACACAAAACGCAAACGCGCATATAATTGTAACAACATTCTTTAATTAACCGATATTTTTGTCGGAACTCGTGATTATAAACATCTTCAAAAACGTCTATTCTATTTTGAAATACCCGCAGGTCACGATCACGCATTGCATTTACTTCCCAAATTTCGATCGCATGATCAATGGCCTAGTTCAGTGCTGGGATTTACTTGCACATTTCGGCCCGATTCCGTGGCTCACGCCTATTGCCCCCACTCACCGCTCGTGCGTTAGTAATGAGTCGCCAGATACGCGTAACTAAGGAGCGCGGCGCTTCGTCTCAGAATCGTCCGTATGTAAGAATGCCCAAATATAATGATAAGACAATACTTTTCTAATAAGACAATACTTTTCTAAATGCACCGCGAAATTCTCAAAATTAAAAGTTTTTCTTCAATATTTTATATCAATGAAATATTATATCTAAATATTATATATTATATCTATAAAATATTTCTATAATAATAACTATAAAAAAAGTGTACAGGGTGATTGAATGTTTATTTACATTCTACGATCCGTATAAGCGATAACACCAGAGAGGACACGAATGTAAACATGAATATTTTACGAAATATTTTATAGTTTATGTAAAATTATATCAAAATAAAGTACAAAATATTTCGTAAACTATTCACTTTTTGGCCATCATACCCTTATAATTTCTTGTGCCAAATATTGCGAGGAATCGATTTGTATAAAAAAATTAGGGTGGTTCCATTTAAAAAAATAAAGATGACCTTCAAATCTCCTAAGCGACTCCACCTAAAAAAAATGTTCACTTCCACAAGATTTCCCCCTCGATACCATACAACTTTTATTTCGAACATTTTCTCCTATCTCCAAAACTGTGGGAGTTATTCGGGTGGCCTGTCTTAGATGCCTCACACTGTATATATAGGGTGTCCTACCAAAAGTGGCAACTCCCTTTTATTTTTTAAACTAAAAGAGATAGACCATAAAAAATATATATCAATTTAAATGGTTCAAACTGAACTCTATTATGAGCATAATGGTTGCTTTCAAAAGCTATCTGTGTTAACGAACGGAAAGGTATGCATAATTTTTTTATAATAATGTGAATATTTTGATATGATAAAAGTTATAGCATTGTTTGAAACGAATACAATGATGTATAATATAATGTAAATATTTTACATATTATACAAGTTTTATTGACTTGAAATATCACGAGCGATGTCTACCTTTTCACTTTCTGCCCTGCGGTATGGCCAATTTCTGACTCGTGCATTAGAGATTGACATATGTCGTGTTGTCATTTGATCATAATATTCAATCCGAAGTTGGCCATATCGCAGGACCGAAAATGAAAAGGTAGACGTCGCCCACGATATTTCAAGTTGATAAAACACGTATAATATATAGATACAAATAGCTTTTGAAAGCAACTATTATGCTCACAATAGAATTCAGTTCGAACCATTTAATTTGATATATATCTGTTATGGTCTATCTCTTTTAGGGTAAATATAGCGAAAAGGGGACCCAGCCCCAATGACCTTGACCTTGATATATGTTGTCAAGGACACTGCCTACCGGCGGGGTGGATGCGGGAGGGGGGCCGAAAGCCCCCTTGCACCCGTGTGTGTGTGTGTGTGCGCGCGCGCGCGCGTGCTTCCTGTCCGTGTACTTTGGTATATTTCAAACTTTTTTTGTTAATAACTTTTTAATAAGCAACGAGCGACGATTAAATTAGAAGAAAAAGTTACTTAGAATTATGTCCTTGACAACATATATCAAGGTCAAAGTCATTGGGGTTGGGTCCCCTTTTCGCTATTGTTACGTCCGGCGGACTCCACGATTCTTTTCTTTCATCGTAAATAGAGATTAGCGGTATCTTAAGAGCGCATTACGCCTTGAAATAAACAAATGGAAACTGAAAGGCGAGACAAACTTTTCGGAAACAAAAATTGAGAGGATATATGATACAAACAGGAAACTAGAGCATATCTGATCTAAGAAATAAGCAAATTAATCAACCACTAAAATCTTGGGTGACAAATTCTCTTACTAATCTAAATTATGGTTGACAGCTCTCGTAATAAACAATTTCGGTACCAGGAATCTAAATAAAAACCGAAACGGACATTAAAAATGATATCATATGTGCTCGCCTGACAGATCTCCGTTACACGATATCTACCTAAGATAAAACTTAAGTAGATAATAAAAGGCATAACTCTCACTCATTGCAACAACTCTCCATTGGGCGAAAGCTAATTCTATAAACAAAATCCTTCACCAATACCTAAGGTTCTAACACCTCCTATGCTAAAGGGCAACGCCTCCCAGCAACATCGGAGGGCGTGAATAAAAAATTCAATTCGCGAAAAATATTAACGAAACCAATGGAGAGAAGGAGCAAAGAGCTTAATATACTCCGAATCTTTCCTCGCGGCTCATTCATCATTCAGTTTTCAGTTTTCAGATTCAGTTTTCAGTATTCAGATTCAGTTTCAATTCAGTTTCAATTCAGTTTCAGTTCAGTTCAGTTCATTAGACAGTTCAGATCTTTACATTTACAGTTCCGTTTAATTACAGTATATTACAGTTTCAATTCATTAGTCAGTCAGTTAGTTCACATTTATTACAATTACGTATTTATAATTACTTCGACTTCAATTCTTAAAATTTTATACAAACTCTAAGTGTTTCGAAACCGCGTTGTTTGGTGCAAGAATTTAGACACTCAGTGCAAATCTAGAAGATCTTGTGCCAAGCGACTGCAGCGGCGATTGCGAGCCGCATTCCAATCACCCAGGTCGAGTCGATTCATCGAAACTCCTCTCGCCGTTAGGAGCCTTCCATTATCTGATTTTTTTTTTGTTACCAACGCACTCGATAAGTAGTAAGTGTTTTGAATGTTCTCAATTCTATTTCCTTTTTTCTTTCACATTTGTACATTTGAAATAATTCTTGGATTATTAATTATAATAAATCAATTAATAACTTCAATCATTTACGTTTCTTAACTAACTTCCCTATTCGGGCTTCTCTTCTTTGGTTCTTTTAACACCTTCTCTGAAATATTACTTTGGATCTCCTCTTTCTTTATATTACCTGTCATCAAGGGTCACCTGTATTTAACAGAGCGACTCGTGATATTCTTCCGTCGCCAATGGTCACCTGTACTTTACAGCGCGACTCGCGGTTTCCTATCTATTGTTAAGGGTCACCTGTATTTTACAGAGCGACTCGCAACTTCCTACCTGTCATCAAGGGTCACCTGTATTTAACAGAGCGACTCGTGATATTCTTCAGTCGCCAAGGATCACCTGTACTTTACAGCGCGACTCGCGGTTTCCTATCTAATGTTAAGGGTCACCTGTATTTTACAGAGCGACTCGCAAACTTCCTACCTGTCATCAAGGGTCACCTGTATTTAACAGAGCGACTCGTGATATTCTTTCGTCGCCAAGGGCCACCTGTACCTTACAGAGCGACTCGCGATTTTTTGTTTGTCACCACGGATCACCTGCATTCAGCAGAGCGATCCGTGATTTCATTTGTCACATTCAGTCAAATCTTTCCTTTTTTTATTTTTATTATTTAAAAAAAATATATATATATATGTATATATATTCTTGTTACAAGGATAAATATATAAACTTTCTTTCCTTTCTTTCTGGATCTAAGAGTTTTTATTAATCAAATAAAGAAAAAACTCCAAGAATTATTTCTCAAATTAGAGATTTTCTAGCGACTATATAGCGACATAGCTTCTACAATATATTATTATTCATCATTATTCTTTCCTTAGTGGAAAGACAAAAACGGTCATCGCGAGCTGCTATCAAATGTTCGCGGAATCGTCGGAATAGGCGGTTACGGAAAGAATTGGCTCGGGCTCAAGCGAAATCTATTAACATTACTGTTAAGGGCGTAGAAAAAACTAATATTAAAATAAAAATCACACACGCACACCAGACAGTCCTCCCGTACCAGAACCAACCCTTCTCCCGAACCTGGCCCGTCAGGATCCCCAGCACCCTCAACTATCGTCCTTAGTGATTCCCCCCTCTCGTCCCCTGTCCATCCAGAATCCTTCCATCCGGACGAACCCGGAAGCTCTTTTGAACAACCACCCGACAGCGAAATTGAGGGTGGACCCCGAGAACGGGATTTTGCCGATTTCTCCGATAACCAGAGCAATTCGGAGAGAGAACCCCGCGACTCCAGAAACGGACCATCTCACCTTGGAGAGGGGTCTACAGCTTACGAGCAAGGGCTGACCGAAGAGCAATTTCGCCTTGGGTCCTGGACCGATTTCCTCCCCTGACTCAACCGCTACCTGAAGGAGTATTCTGCATAGGGCCGGACCAGGTAGACAACGCGGAGTTACGAGGAGCGTTGGAGAGAGGTCTTCCAGACGCTATCATCCTGTGGTTCGTCCCAGGGCGATTATTCCCTGTCGCCGTCCCCATAGAAATCCTGAGAAGAAGATTTCCCCCTTCCACCGTCCATCTCGAAGAAATTCCCTAACTTCCCTTTATTGCCATAAATACAGATTATTATTATTACTACCAGAAAATTTTTGTAGATCCAATCAGAGCTATAAGATTAATATTAGACTGTTCCCGCACCGTTCTGATTGATGACCCCCGTACTTATGTAACGCGAGACATACATACACATACACATACATACATCTTAAGAAAAAATAAGTTAGTATATAAATATATATATATATATATATATATATATATATATATATATATATATCAATTATAATGATTAACAATAAGAAGATAATATGAGGTAAAGAAAGAAAAAGATTTATAATATATTAAAGTTAACTTTCCTTTTAAATTCAAAATTTTCTTTTTATGAATAAATTAGAGTTTTAATATTTAACATCGTGAATTTTTAACCCGACTCATCGCTGAGCGGCTACGGGGGCCAATTTTCAATCGTTTAATATGATTGGACCGCTCTGGAGACGTGCTGGGGATGTCGTCTCTCCGTGGCAATCGGCACTGCATCCATGGAGCGAGATTCCAACATCGCTCTGGAGTCGTATGTACTGTGTTAAAGTGGCGTAAGGTGTGAGGTCTGAATAGCTCAGTGGTAAGAGCAGTTGCCCGGAAAACGAAAGATTCGGGTTCGATTCCCGATTCAGCCACTCGTACCTCGCATATTTTTTCAGACCCGCAAATGTTGTTTTCTAACAATTATTTGTCGGGCTGAGGAAGTGTGTAAACGCCCTACACAGACACGACAGTGCCGTTGCCACGGAAGAGATGGATGCTTGGTTCGTGCCTTCTGCCGCCTTAAATCCCCCCTCGCTTCACTTTTTTTATAACCCGACCTCCTTCCTGTCGCACGAAATCGCACGAGGTCCCGTCCCGGGTAATAAGGATTCAGTTCCTTTACCAGAAAAGGGATCGCCGAGCGAACGGCCCTTTCGATAGAGTAAGAGCGACCCTTAAGGTCGTTGACCTATCTGGGGCCCTGGTCTGTTCACTCGACTCTAGCACACGCATCGTCTAGCGTGTGTCTAAGAGAAAACTAGGTTACGCCCTCCAGCTGACTTTCCTTTCATTCGAGTCTGGACGTAACACTATATTTACCCAACTTTTAATAAGGAACTCATGTCCGGAAACGCACCGAGCTGCAGACTGGAACTGTTGGTATGTTCAGTATTAGGAATAATTCTCATAATAACTTTATTTGCTTACATTACACTACAAAAATGTTTAGCAATGTCAAAACAGATAGCTAACATTTTTGAAAGAGTGTACCAGAACATGATTCGCAGGTGCACTGCTTGCATCAAAGTTGGTAGTCGTCATTATGAGCAATTATTGTAGCTATCTGTTTTGACATTGCTAATCATTTTTGTAGTGTAATGTAAGCAAATAAAGTTATTATGAGAATTATTCCTAATACTGAACATACCAACAGTTCCAGTCTGCAGCTCGCAAACGGTGCGTTTCCGGACATGAGTTCCTTATTAAAAGTTAGTCTACTTTGAACCCTTTACATACCCTAGAAGTTTGTAACAGGTATTCATTTACACCCTGTATATGATCGTAAAACTTATCTCCTTGTGTAAATAGAAAATTACATATGATATTTACCTGTCTGTGTCGCAACCATCCAGAAATGGTTTCAAACACGGTTCATTCTGATCATGTTCCAGACCATATAATTCGGAGAGCGAAAGTCGGCTATCGCTGTCACTGTCCAAATGTCCAAACATCCATCTAACCTCGCTCTGACAACCGATAGGGAAGTGACCTAAAATCGTTCGATATATTTTCTTATTAAGATATTATTAGATAGCTATAATTAGAAATAATGTAAAAATAACATATGTATACATATGCATCATGCATCCCATACAGAAAATAATGTGTATTAGATATCTACTGGATATTCTCGATGAATATTAGGGATATCCGTGAATATGTAGGAAACAGCTATTAGACATGCTTTAAATATTCAAATGTCCGCAATACGAGATATCATAAATATCCACAGGATATGTAAGCCACTGGACATCTACATTAGTATTCAGTGGATATTTATGTAAATATCCATTATATGTTGGTTAAATTTTGGTCACAAAATGACGAATTGTCCAAGACGTCCTAAGTTAGGTCTCATGAGACCCGAAAATGACGTCGATATGTCACATCCATGGGACATCATTTTCTGACGTTTGTTTGATAGTAAAACTAAGATCAATTACAGTAATAATATATAATAACACATATTAATGTAATATATATTATAGGTAAATTTAAATTATTTAGTTTATAAAATTAAAGATTTTATTTATATGGAAGTTAATTTCTATTTTATATCTTAAGTAGATAATAACGAACGATTTTCACTTATTCGGACAGAAATTGTCCGAATAAATGAAAAACTCATGACAAAAACTTGAATACGGATATAGATAGTGAATAGCCCGCCGCTGCGGTAAGCGAATGGATATAATCCCAATACAAGTTACAAAAGGACTTTATTTGGACGACCATAGGACATCTCCAAAATGACGTTTCTGGCTGGTCTAAGAAATGACATCTTTTAAATGTCAATTATTAGTCGCCGACGTCATAAACCAAAAATAGACGTCATTATGTCATCTATTGACGTCACTCTGCTACTTGGATATATGAATAACACGTAGATTTCTAATGAATATTTTTGGTAGCTTCTTGATAGACATGGATATGTGGATAACAATAAATATCTAATGAATATCTTTGGTAGCTACTTGATAGACATGGATAACACGTGTATATCTAGTGGATATCTTTGGTAACTACTTGATGGACATGAATATATGGATAACATGTGTATATCTAGTGGATATCTTCGGTGGCTTCTTGGTAAGTGGAATAAAGGGGAGATTTAAGGCAGTAGGAGGTACATATGAAATAACATCATCTCATCCGTGGCAGCGGCATTGTCGTATCTGTGTAAAGCATTTACATATTTTCCCACCTCGACAAATAATTGTTAGAAAACAATATTTATGCACTGGAAAAAATGTGTGAGGCACGAGTGGCTGAATCGGGAATTGAACTCGAGTCTTTCGCTTTCCAACTGCTCTTACCAATGAGCTATTCAGACCTCGTACCTTTTGCCACTTTTTAACAGTATATACGACTTCAGAGCGATGTTGGAATCTCGCTCAATGGATGCAATACCGATTGTCACGGAGAGACGATACCCTCAGTACGTCTCCAGAGCAGTCCATGGATATATGGATAATGTGTACACATTTATTAGATATCCTCGCTAGTTATTCGAGAGATATAGATATTTTATTCATCTATTAGTTGTCTACTAGTTATCCATAGTAGACATGGACATCAGATAGATATGTAGATATTCACTAGATATCTATTCGATATTTTGTTCTATGTGGGATGTACCCACAAGCAAAAAAGAATTGTCATTATTGTTATATTCGGAAAAAAGGTCCAGATAACCAAGATTAATCATATTGAGCAAACTAATGCACTGCATGTGTGTTTATTTGTTTGTTTAGATTTGCTAACATTGAAGTAGATTGCTATTAAATGTAGCAACATGAGTGCTTATACAACCAATCAATTGACAAAATTTCGAGAGTAAACGATCAGCGATACTGATATGTTATATTATCAGTAACATAATAACAATTGATGGTTTGTCGTTTCGTCTAGAGCATCATGACGGCAACAACAGAAATATAATGATTCCCATTCGTTATCGCGTATATACACACACATATTTCCTTAAACCAGTGCTGGGATTTACTTGCACATTTCGGCCCGATTCCGTGGTTCACGCCTATTGCCCTCAACTCACCGCTCGTGCATTAGCAACGAGTCGCCAGATACGCGTAACTAAGGAGCGCGACGCTTTGTCTCAGGAGCGTCCGTATGTAAAAATGCCCAAATATAATAATAAGACAATATTTTTCTAATAAGACAATACTTTTCTAAATGCACCGCGAAATTCTCAAAATTAAAAGTTTTTCTTCAATATTTTATATTTTATTGATATAGCGCAAAGTCTGCCGCATTAGATACTGACGGCAGAAATGCGTCAGAAATCAAGCATGGTCTGCCTTTCAACGTAAAAATGCTACAATGGCAAAAACGCGGCAAAAATAGAACATAATTTATCTTATGAACTGTTAAAGGCAGTAACGTAGCAGATATCGAGCATAGTCTGCTGTCACAATGTGGCGGTAAAAATACGATTAAGATAAAACACACCTGGTAAACACAATAATATTAATATAAATGCAGTAAAACTGAATATTACAAGCATTGTTACTGTTGAAAATAAAGTTAGCCACTATACGCTGATCACTATTTTTCCACCAGAGGGCCAAACGGTCATCTCAGAGATATGTAACCTATGCCAAGGGAGATACGGAAGGAAGCCTGGTTAGTAGAGCGCGTAGCATCCGTTAAGCAAGGACGCAAATAAATAGTCATAAAAATACTCTGTGTCTTTTATTCAATCGAACCTGGAAAAACTCAACAGTTAAATATAATTGCATAAATATTAGCGGTAAATCGTCAATACTATAATTTTCTTTCTAGATTGGACGATGAAATATTGCGAACGATGAAAGGACAATGCCCAAAATGGGCTACAAAGCTAGATAAAAATAATTTATGGCAATTAATAAAGCGTAATGAGTAGACTAGACATTTCAATAGATGCAAAAATGTCACCATCAAGAGATATAGATCATTTCCTAAAAAACTGTTTTACAGCTATATCTCTGCTAATATGCATCATAATTTTTCGTTTTCAGCTCGTATGAAAGAACACAACACGATCTTATGATCATATTTATAAATCATTATATTTAGTTAGTTCAGAATTTTCAGCCCAAAGTTCTGACTTTGGATATGGAAAATCTGTTAAAATTGTTGCAGCGATTTTCGCGTATGACACCCCAGATAGCCAAGTTTGCCGATCACGTATTGCACAAATTATGCATTACATATTATATCGGTAGAACTTTGACAGCAGCCGCGCATGATTTGCCATTTCAATTAGTGCCGGCAGAAATGCAACAGAAAACAAGCAATCTCTGCATTATTATATGCTACAAAAAATGCTGCAAAATTTAATCAGAAGTTCTTGGCATAAAAACAGTAGATTTAAAGCATTGCGTGTTGGCACAATATGTCAACAAAAGCTAAATCAAAACTGAACATAACATGACACGTCATGCTATATCGGCAGAATATCGTTAGAAATCGATCATTCATCTGCAAGCACGGCGTAACGGCAGAAATGCTGCAAAAATTAAGCATGCACTGCCATTTCAAAAGATAACAGCAAAAACACAGCAGAAACACAACATGATCTGTTGTCATAAAATAATGGCAGAATCATAGTAATCTTAAGATATTATATTAAATTATAGTTCTTTTGTTTACCGTTATATGACATATCTATCTCGTATTCATGTTTCTGTTGCAGGCAAATATAAAGATTGCAAAGCGGGGCTAACAAGATTAAAAATGTGTAATGGTTCCTGCACACAAGATGCGGCAACGCGGCAAGCGTCCTCTGTCCTGTGTGCAGAAGTCATAATATTTATTTTTATTAGCTTAATTTCTGAATTCTAATAAAGGACTCAGAATATTAAACTAAAAGTTTAGAAACCGAGTGGATCAATAGAAAATTGTCCATTTATTGACTTCTTGAAACAAAATAGAGTACAATTTCCATACAAATCTTGAAATTTACGAATTATTAATAAATTAATCATTTATTTAAATTTATATATTTAATTAATTATTTATAGCTATGCTAATATTCAGATTTTATTATATCTATATTATTAATTATGATTTGCAGACATGTTTTTTCTTTACTGTATTTTCGTCGTCACATTATGACAGCAGGCAATGCTCGACTTTTGCTGCGTTTCTGCCGTCACGTTGTAACGGCAGACTATGATTGATTTCTGCCACATTTCTGCTGTCAGATCTGATATAGCAGACTTCGCTCGATATTTGTTATATATCTGCTGTCACGACGTAATAGCAAATAATACTCAATTTTTACTCCATTTTCTCTGTTATATTATGTCAGCAAGCCGTGCTGCCAGAAATTAAGCTTAATGAGGACGCAGCAGAGTGGAATCTGCTGCGAAGTCATGATTGAATTTGCTGGCATACTGCTAGCATTTTGCTATCTGGGACGGTGTGATAGATCATCACTCAATATACAAAACAAATAAGGAATTTGAATGAATAAATAAACATTTCACAAAAACATCAGCATCATCAATTATAGCACGTATATAAATACATATATTCTTAAAATATTGCATGTTACGACTTTTTCTACTAAAATTGTTCACAATGTGATCACTAAACGTGTTTTTACTTAATACATTGCAATTAAAATCATTAAAAATATACTAAAACCTTACTCGTCATCAATCTCAAACACTACGCATAGATCACTCAGTGATCGGGCAAGATGACGAATATCTGATAAAAAGCGAGCGTAATCTAAATGCCAGAGAATAACTAAAATATGTGTGGAGCACTCCACAGTTCGGCTTTCATTTTTACACTGACAATAGTGATCTGCTATTGCTTCAACTTCAGCTTTATAAGCTATATCTTTCGATGGGGACGTGCTCCAGAAAGCAGCCACAGCTCAAAATAAAGCTCAAGAATTATATTTTATGATAAAAATTCCAGAAGTCCCAGGCAGGAAACGTTTTCCTGAAAAAAAGTGGTCGAAACATAAAAAACATCTATCGTAGTGTCCCCCAGTCATACGTCTCTCCAATTGTCCGTTACTAAAATTTTTTTTTAAATCATTCTAATCATGAAAATCGGTATATATATGTTTGAAAAGTATCAAAAATGCCTACTTTAGCAACTTTGACTGAGATTTTCTTAAAAACTTGACACGCCATTTTTACGGCCAGATTTATAATCAGCGCTAAAAAATCTACCAGAAATGACTTAATAGAACTTAAGGCAGAAAAAGGTCTCATTTTGTTGACTAGTGCACGCCATTTCTTGTCTAGAAAAAGCGTTATAGTGCTCGAACACCTCTCGTATTCGTCTGATTTGACTCCGTGTGACTTCTGGCTATTTCTAAAACTCACGTTGGCGATGAAAGGAAAGCATTATGATACCATTCAGGACATTCAAAAGGCTTCGACCGCGGTTTTAATGGCGATTCCAAAAACAGAATATAGTGATTGTTTCGAAAAATTTTTTCATCGCTTCCAGCATTGTGTTGACTCAGAAAAAGTATATTTTGAATTAAAAAATAAGAGATGTCTATTTTTTTTGGTACCAGTTGCACTAAAACATGGACAGATTGTGTATGTTCAGCTGAAAAACCGTATATTAACAAGGCGGGAGATCCCACTCTGCTTAGTTGAATCTCCCGTCCACCTTGATATGCTCTGCATAATAGGAGCGGGCTTATTTCAACTAGTAAGAGCCAAGAGCAATCATGCAGAGATTGCTTAATGTAAGCGGGGGAACAATAAAAATAAAGTGTTACTATCCATAGCCTGAAAGGTTATCGAATGTCTGTTCAAATTCTGTGCTTCAACCAGCCAAGTTAACCAATTTGACTCATCTAATATAGACAGCATCATGAATACTATGTCATCGTTTTCTTTATCAGATTCAATAGGTCCACGAAATCTATTCAGCGGCTGCTGCTATTCTGAAACCTATCATCAAATAAGGCAGAGACTTATTCGACCATACGTTGTCAAAATATCGGAAACACAGCTTATCTTGCCATTTATAGCTTCTACAATGAAGCGACATTTAGTTGCTAATCTCAACGTATTTGTCTAAATATCAGTAAGCTAGCGTCAAGCTTGGTTGACAAAACAAGGCGTTTCTACTCTACAGTTAAAACCTCGTAAAAATTTTGCAACATTTTGAAAACCCCGATCAATAAAAAACACATCTCCGTTTTTAAAGAAGGAGCAAACTCCGGAGTCACTACGAAACAAGTCTTGCATAATATCGGCGTCGGTGCTGTTTCTGTCATACGGCTCGAAGACATCTAAAATTAGCTATCAGGCGCAACTGCCAAAAACTGTTTTGTCAAAGATTTATGTTTTATGCATGCTAAAAGACTTTCTTTAAAAGCCGTAGTTTAAGCTTTTCTGTATGTATACATAAACACTACCCTAAATGGTGGAACATCCTGATTATCATAGCTGGAAAAGAGTTTTCTTGACATTATGGTGGAGTGATCTAAAACAGCTTCTTGGATCAGCCGTTGAAATTTCATTCAAGTTTGAAGGTAAAAGATCTGTTAAGGGGGCACGTCTACTTAGGAGGAATTGACACGTAATTCAGTTTTTTCTTTGTTGAAAGGAGGAATTGACACGTAATCCAGTTTTTTTGTTGAAAAATATTAAAAAATAAACGAGATATATCCGATGCTTTAGACATCCTTGTTTTTGTAGCGTTCTGCGGTGACCATCATAGCTCGGAGCAGGATTATATGAAATAAAAAATTCGAAAAAAATTCGATAATATTAAATTATTATTAATATAATATTAAATTATATAGGATCCATTGCGGGCCAGATTTCTGAAAAATTATTTTTTAACAAAATAGCAGAGTGGCAAAGTTGAGAAATCAATTTTGGATAAAAAATGTTAGTTTTTCGCGTGTAAAAAAATCTAGGCAAAGAAAAAGAGAAAAGCTTCCGATAGCGCCTAGATTTTTAACTCTAAAATAAGCTTGAAAAGTTTCAAGTAAGTCGATTCATTACTTTTTAAATTATGTTGGTCATCGACTTTGAAAACATGATTTTGAAAAAAACGCGTTTAAAGTATTAGACCGAAAATGACCGTTCTATTTCACAGATCATAGCTAACTGCTACTCTGTCTATCTACCTCTAATCCTACCGTTTTTATCTAACCTACCGCTAATCTATCTCTCTAAAAATCTCTCAAAAGGGATTATAGATCCGTGCGGCAACTGCCGCGTGGCAAGTCTCATACCTGCTCCGAGCACTACTTCAAGAAATGTACTTTATACCTCTATAACTTTGTCAATTTTGCTCGGATTAACTTGAAATTTCCTTAAAATATTTTCAAGATGTTGCACTACAAGATAATGTCAAAATTCAAAAATCGATTTTTTGAAAATTTCTAGGTTGGCGTGCCCCAATAAAGCGATGATCGGGCTTTCGACATCATTTGCTCAGCGTATGATTTAGAAACGTGAAAACAATGAAGTCAGTCTTTCATCAGTTTCGCCTATTCTTAACTTGCCAGCAAACCAATATGTAACTGTTACATAACCTAGGGAGCACATAAAAAGAACAATGTTATGTTTCACGATTATATAGACGAGATGTAAGTGTTATATAACCTTGAAAGCACTTTAGAAGAACATAGTTATATTTCTTCGTTACGTATATAACTTATAATAGTTATTTAAAAAGGTAATATAACACACACATAACTCGTGATACATAACATAAATATAACAATTGTAATCGTTTAGCAATATAACAAATGTTATATTACTAATACATATAGAATATATTATTACAGATATTCATTTATTATAATATATTTGCGATGTAACTTTAGTAACACGCAAGTTACTTTTTTCTCCTTATAAATTGGGATTATAGTTCATGCACTTACCGCTATGTGGCATATTATTTACTATCTATACCCGTATTCAAGTTTCTGTCAAGCGTATATAAAGCCTGCGAAATGCGGCTAATAAAACATTGTAATTATTTCTATTAGTTTAATTTCTGATACGATTCCCATACAGGAGAATTCAGATATTGGATTGATTTTTGGAAAATCGGACAGATATAAATGTCCGATCTTCATTTATTTGGACGATTTCTGTCCAAATAAGTGAAAATAATTGTTCGTTATTATTTACTTAAGATATAAAATAGAAATTAACTTCCATATAAATAAAATCTTTAATTTTATAAATTAATTAAATTTACCTATATACATATATATATATACATATATATATTACATTTAATATATGTTGTTATATATACGTCCTGGATGGTCTTATTTTTGCATCAAACAAACGTCAAAAAATGACGTCTCGTAGATGTGACGACGTCATTTTCTCTTTTCCTTAGGAGTCTAATTGGTGACTAAAATGTACCGTCATTATGACGTCCTTTTGCTACTTGGGATGTTATATTACATGATTTAGAGAAATATGTAAAATATATATATCTATGTTATGTTACAGTAACATATCATTTGAAATGTATCGAATATATAAATAATATATTCAAAGTTGCTGACATAGAGCCGTACCAAAACGTAACATTTACCTGTACAAGTAATATTACATGTAACATTCATGACACTCGTGTAATATTACATATACGTCTATGTTATATGCTGTGGTTTGCTGGGTTTGTTAAGAGTAACGTCAGAAATATATCTGGATGATTCTCTATTGTTGTAAAGCCACTCAATATTTGTGATAGTTCTTGGAATTTTTGAAAGCCCTGTACATTTCTTAATCTGTGAGTTTTCAATTTCATCTAAATATTCAAACTTTATTAAAAAAGTTATTCGAAGTTGAGACACGTCTCATTTTGTCCAGCCAGTGCGTGAAGAGAATTTATCATATCTTCAACCTGAAAAGCATTACAATCATTTTTCCTTTGTTGGAAAGAATAGAACCCTCAATTATCATGCAGTGATCTGCACAGCAACAGGCATCTTCAGGCAAATAAAAACGATGCTTAATTAAAAGAACGTTTCGAAGTTCTTGTGAAACGTTAAATAACTGGGCTGCGCGGCAGCCAAATACTCATTATGCATGAGTCGCTGGGTTTCGAGCGATGTTTGATTCAATTGAACTACTTGATGCCTATACTACAGGCTTACTCGAGTTTCTATATGCCTTGCAAGCGAGGCAAATAAAATCATTTTCCATTCCTGCTAGCCAGAGTGGAATCTCGACTTGCCCAGCGGCGAAACCGATTTTCCTGTATAAAAGGGAGCTTTAATTTATTCTTATGATCAGCGAGAGAATAGCGACGCTCATGACGAAGCGACTTATCACATTCAGTGCAGGAGTTGCTGGTAATCAATTGATCAATATGGCTAGACTCTGTGAAAACCACACTATGAGAGAAATGTGGCCCCATTTGTCGATGCTATCCATTATGTAAACTCGCGCCGCGGACTTTATTTTTAGATGATATATCGCGCGAAACCCCCCGGTGCTGGCTTTCATTTACTATGCATATGCTTTGTAACAAAAAACTTTGCCGGTATTTCCTACATCTAAAGCACCGTTGCCTGCTGTCATCGTAGATGTGTTCCTGCAGGCAGATGAAAATTTTATTTCTATTAGATTTATAAGGAATCGTCTAAGAGTCCAATCTTGGCTGGCTATCTCCTCTAAAGAAGTGTAGCCTTTTAAGGCATGATGAGCGCCAAGCTATGAGAAGCTGATTCAGATATTTTCCTAAGGGAGATGTTACGATAGAATTGGGTGAAACTTATTGTCTTCACTCTGTCAAGTCTTGAATGATTACTTTACGATGTGGAGAAGCAATGTTAGAGCCCAAAAACTTTTTTTTTTAAATGGCCTGTAACTCGTGACGTTTTTCAAAGTTGCGCCCATTGGAATATTTAACTTATTCGCTACGCCCTATCGACTGCCATAGGTTATTTTTATGTAGCGCCGTAGGCTGTTTCCTATATGATTTGGGCATCGTCCTTTCGCGGACAATGAAATATCACGGACGATGAAATGTCAAACCGTAAAATGGCGTACAAGTGTCTTACGAACAAGTAACAGACGATGAAGTAACCTGATACCTCCGATATTACTATATGTATATATATACATCTTATATGATATTGGTGTGTTTCTACCATTATTTCATGACAAAAGACCATGCCATAATTCTGCTGTGCTTTTGTTATTATCTTTTGAGACGGCAACACATGCTCAATTTTTGCCGCATTTATGCCGTTATGCCGTGCTTGCAAATGAACTCGATTTCTGATGATATTCTATCGATATAACATGATGTCATGTTATGTTCAGGTTTGATTTAGTTTCTGTTGACATTGTGCCAACAATGCCAGCAATGCTTAAAATCTACTGTTTTCATGCTAAAAACTTCTGCTTAAATTTTGCAGTATTTTTTGTAGCACATCATGACGCAGAGACTGTTTGTTTTTTTGCTGCATTTCTGCTGGCGCTAACTGAGACGGCAGATCATACGCAGCTCCTGCCGGAATTCTGTCGATATATTATGTAGTGCATAATATTTACAATATATGATCTTGTCAGACTTGGCTATCTAGATATATATATATATATATATATATATATATATATATATATATATATATATATATTTGATCGTATATGGCCTTTTTTCCCCTCGGGATATATAAATTAAAAAAGTTACAGAAAAACATAAAGCATTGTTACATACGTAAAATATAAAAATGTATAAAACTGAAAACTGTATTATGCTCAGTCAAATTTAGAAATATTTACGTGTTACATATACACGATGACCATTAGGATTATATTGAAAGTAAATGGTTATTACTGCGCAACAAGTAAGCCGAACAAAATGAATGAAACGCCATTTTGTAGAGGAGACTTGTCAAATTTTATTATCATAAGTATAAAACAAATGTATAATATTTTAATAATTTCAATACACATTATTAAAAAAGGGGCAAAAATTTGTTTGCGCGCATGAGCTAATGGTGTATGTTTTCAATATGTTTTCCATATATATAGGGTGGCCCACGTAAAGTGTTACAAGCTAATAACTCTAAAAATATTTGTCAAATCAAAAAATTATTCAGGAAAAAGTTTCATATTTTCGAGGGGCCTTTCTAACTACGTGAACATAGAATTGCCCCCGCTCCCCCTCTAAAGAGGGCGGGGGGTAACTTTAAAATTTTAAATGGAAACCCTCATTTTTTATTGCACATTCTTGTAGCTTATCTCGAGAGCTTTTCAAAGCACTATAATGAAGTATTTTTTCATTAAGTACTTTTTGAGTTATTTTATATCTTAATCTAACATATTTTGATATAAAAAATAAAATATCTCGTAAAATATTTAGTTTTCAATAATCTTACCATAATACTTTTAGGTACAGAATAATGAGACAAATCAATTAGTGTAAAAAAATAATTATTTTTAAGTAAAAGTATATAATTATTTACAATGTATTTTTTAAAACAATTATTTGTTTTTTTTTACGCTAGTTGATTTGCCACATTATTCTGTACTTAAAAGTATTACGGTAAGATTATCGAAAACTAAATATTTTATAAGATATTTTATTTTTTATATCAAGATATGTCAGATTAAGATATAAAATAACTCAAAAAATACTTAATGAAAAAATACTTTATTATAGTGTTTTGAAGATAAGCTACAAGAATGTGCCATAAAAAATGGGGGTTTACATTTAAAATTTTAAAGTTACCCCCCGCCCCTTTTAGAGGGGGAGCGGGGGCAATTTTATGTTTACGTAGTTAGAAAGGCCCCTCGAAAACATGAAACTTTCTCATGAACAATTTTTTGATTTGACAAATATTTTTAGAGTTATTAATTTGTAACACTTTACGTGGGCCACCCTGTATATACAGAGTGTCCGGTAAAGATTGTACCAACGCTCGTGAGCGGGTAGAACACAATAAACTGAACAGAAAAGTCCTGTAATATTTTTTTCTATAACGCTTAATAAAGGAGTTATTATTGAGTAAAGTCTGCCAATCAACGCCGACTTTTAGCCGGATGCACGTCGGTGAGTCGCCCGCCTGGTAGTGTGCGCCGCCGCACAGTGGTGCGGAGATGGAAAAAACCCAAAATATTGAAAATAATGTTTTTATGTATCGACTGCTATTTTGGGATACCTAATAAATAGTAGTATCTTGTCATAAAAAAGAATATATTTTATTTATTTAATTAAAAAAAAAACCTCAAACCGTAAATAAATCTTTATACTCTATTATCTACTATTTCTTTAACCGAAATTTCAATGTTTTATTTTTTATTTATGAAGATATTTATAATTATATATCTTACTTCAAATGTGTATAATCTTACCTTATATGTGACAATTACTTTTCTGAATTTCTTAATAAAAATCCTATTATAGTGATTATAACAATGATATATAAAATTTCAAGTTTTCGTTTATTTCATTATGTTTATAAAAAATGCTCCACTTTTCTCCAAACTGTTAATTGTATTTTTTGACAGTAGATACTATCACTAAACTGTCCTCTAAAAATTACATGCTACTTATTGCAACTTTAGCTGTAATTGTTATTTGACTGTAGCCATAATATATTCTGAGAATTGGATACGAGGGCGCATACAATAAAATAAATAAAACAACAAGTAAATAAATAAAAGAGACACGTTGCTAAGAGGCGAAAAACAAGAAGTGCAATAGGCATAAATCTCGAAAATCTATCTAAAGTGTGCTTATTCCCAGCTTTAACTTAGGAGATTATTAGAACAAGAAATTTAGTTTATTTTTATCTTCTGTCGCAAATATTTTTTGCACTCATGGCCGATTTCGTAGTTCCTTATAATGTTTTGTGCAAAATTTTTTTCGACCGTAGTAACTCATTAGAATGGTTTTTACATGATAACTACTCCTTACAAGATGATCAAATTTTGAAAATAGTTTCGGAAATTAATAAGAGATTTTTACCACATTTCAATCAAAGATTCAAGTCAGTGCATCGTATTAAAACGAAGTTTCTTGAGAAGTACAGCCGTTGGATGGAGGGTGTGTTTGTAATGAATTTATGTGGCGATTTGAGAGGTAGGGATCCATCTTCAAATAGTAGTGAAGGCAGGCCAAAGAAGAATAGTGGAGGCAGGTCAAAGAAGAACTTTGAAGAGTGCTGTGACCGTGCAAAAAGGTATAAAATTCACGAACTTCGAGACACTTACTCCCAGAAACTAATTGATGCCGCTGCTTCGTCATTTACGGATTCTACTGATACAGTCTTTGATGCTGATTCTGCTCTGGCACTGATAACACAAGCTAAGCTCTCCAAGTATCAATACGAGATTCTTCGAAAGGCAACTCAAGATATTGGCCATAATATATTCCCAAGTTATCGAAAGATAATAGAGGCCAAGAAAAAATGTTATTCAGACAATATTGATGTTACGGAAAAATCAGCAAAAGTCAGTCTACAAGATTTGCTTGATCACATGTCCAGAATGATTATGGAAACTAAAATTCAAGACGATATCGAAACATTAGAAGAAGAACGTCTTATTCTGCATACAAAGTGGGGCTGTGACGGAGCTTCTGGCCAAAATGAGTATATGCAGAAATTTTCGAATCCTGCAGTGGACATTTCGGATTCAAATTTATTCATGACTTCGATTGTACCCTTAAATATGACATTTGCTGAAAACCGAATCAAACATATCTGGAAAAATTCTCGGCCATCTTCAACAAGATATTGTAAAGCCTTGAAATTCGAGTTTATAAAGGAGACACCAGATTTAATACGAGAGGAAAGAACTCGTATTGAAAATGAAATAAAAGATCTTCGTGAAACGGAAATAAATCTACGTGGACGGATTTTTAAGGTGCGACACATCCTTTACTTTACAATGATAGATGGGAAAGTCGCTCAAGCTGTGATCAATACCGCATCCTCGAGTAACTGCGTCATATGTGGAGCTAAACCATCAGAGATGAACAACATATCAAGACTTCTAAACCGGCCATCGAATGAAGAAGCTCTTAAACTGGGAATGTCAACTTTGCATGCACGAATAAGATTTATGGAATATATTCTATATTTAAATTACAATTTAAGTTTTAAGTCATGGCGGACGGCAGAAACCACTCGATCTATCAAAGAAGAAACAAAAAAACGTATTCAAAATCAATTTAAGGAAAGAGTTGGCATACAAGTTGACATCGTTAAGCAAGGAACGGGGACAACAAATGATGGCAACACATCGAGAAGATTTTTTGGAAATCCTACTGTAACGGCTGAAATTACTCAAATTGATGAAATATTTATAAAAAGACTGGCTGTGATATTAGAAACAATGTGTTGCAATTTCACGATTGATGCAGAAAAATTTGGAATATATGCTCGAGAAACAGCTAATTTAGCTATTTCGTTGTATCCCTGGTATAACCTGCCGTCCACTGTCCATAAAATTCTTATCCATGGCAAGGAAATCATAGAATCCGTGGCTTTGCCAATAGGTTCACTTTTAGAAGAGGCACAAGAGAGTAGAAATAAAGATTACAAATATTATAGGCTTCATCACACTAGAAAGTTTTCTCGTTTGGCGACAAATGAAGATGTTTTTCATAATATTTTAATATCATCGGATCCATATATCACCCGCTTAAGGCCGGAACCAAAAACTAAATCACTTCCACTTAGCGAAGAAGCAAAAACATTATTATAATAGTATATAAATATATAATATAGTTTTTAGTAGTTATAAATTATAATACTGTAATAATGTAACATGTAACACATAATAATTATTTAATATATGTTTTTAAATTACATAATATATAATAAAAAGATATTAATATATTATAATATAAATATATGTATAATATAAAACATTATTATATAATATTAATATATTATGTTACTAATTATTATTAAATATTATGTTAATAATTATTATTAAGTAATAAATTATAAAATAATTCTTTTTTGTAACGATTGTGGCCGTTATAAGCATAGATTAATAATTAGCATTCTAATTTCATTTTTATGATAAATGTCTTAATATTACTCTCCATGTAAACTTAGAATTTGAAGAAGAAACATAAAAAACAATGAGTTAATAAAGTATATTGAGAAATTCCGAAGATATGAGGTTTTTTCCGCACTTCTATCTACAATGCACCACTGTGCGCCGTAGCAACGAAGTGCTCACGCACACTGCCAAACGTGCAGCTCACCGACGTGCGTCCGGCTAAAAGTCGGCGTTGATTGACTAGACTTTACTCAATAATATCTCCTTTATTAAGAGTTATAGAAAAAAAATGTTACAAGATTTTTCTGTTCGGTTTACTGTGCTCTACCTGCTCACAAGCGTTGGCACAATCTTTACCGGACACCCTATATATACAGGGTGTCCGACAAGTAAGTGACCAAACGAAAGGTAAAGGTAGATTGGGTCAAACTGAGTCGAAAAGTCCTGAAACATTTTTTTTATAACGCTTAATGAAGGAGTTATTATTAAGTAAAGTCTGGCCAATTAGCGCCGACCTTTAGCTGGGCACACGTCGATGAACCGCGCCGCGCGCCTGGTAGTATGTGGCGATGCACACTTCACGGCGCGCGGCTCACCGATGTACGCCCGACTAAAGGTTGGCGCTGATTGGCCAGACTTTACTCAATAATAATTCCTTTATTAAGCATTATAAAAAAAATGGTTCAAGACTTTTCGACTTAGTTTGACCCAATCTACCTCCATCTTTCGTTTGGTCACTTGTCGGACACCCTGTATACAGGGTGTCCCGCAACGTGATGTCCACACTGAAACTGTGTATTCTTTGTGTCATTCAAAAAGTCTTAATACACATATGCCCTAAAGTCGCTTGTTTCGAAGTTATAGCGAAAAAATGCAAAAGTAGTTATTTCTCACACTAATGCGAGAAAAGCACCTTTATGACTTACCTTACCGCACTAGTAGTGCGGAAATAACAGGCATTACAAAAAATATTGTATGTATGGCATGTGCGGAAGACAACGAGCTACGTCGCATATGAAGTTGCCGCATGAGCTGAAGCGGCAGTTTCATACTCGACATAATTCATTGTTTTCCACACTTGCCACACAAGATAATATTAATAAATTGACTGTCGTTTTAAGTGAAAACATCGCATAAACATAGCTTAGAAATTTCTCTTACCTACCAATCATGAGTACATTTTCCAATGAAGAATATGCCGATATTCATTTTATTTATGGTTTCTGTAATGGTAACGCACGTGCAGCAGTAACAGAATATCACTGACGGTTTCCTAATCAGCAAAGTATCAAATCGAAAAGTTTTTAGCAATGTCCACCGAAGCATTAAATTTACTGGTAAGGTCCCAAATAAAAATCTTGAGAGACCATTAAGGCGACATCGTCAAGTTGAGGATGCGATACTAGCAACGGTGGACAGAACTCCTACTATTAGTTTCAGAAGACTTTCGGCGCAAATTAACGTCTCTAAAACGACAATTTGGAAAATACTGCGTGATTATGATTTATACCCATTTCATTTTATGAATGTTCAAGCTCTTCAACCTAATGATTATCCTGCACGCGTCGATTTTTGTCACTGGCTTTTAAGAAATCGGCAAATACATACAAAAATTTTATTTACCGACGAAGCTACTTTTACGAGAGACGGCATTACAAATAATAGAAACTCACACGTTTGGTCACCACGAGAAGAAAATCCTCATGCTATTACTGAAACACATTTTCAAAATCGATTTTCAGTGAATATCTGGTGCGGTATAATCAGTAATCGTCTAATAGGGCCCATCATTATTGAAGATCATTTAAATGCTGAACGATACTTGCATTTATTACAAGAACAGTTGCCCAAACTTCTCGAAGATCTGCCTTTAAACATCAGAACACAAATGTGGTTTTAACAAGATGGAGCACCACCTCACTTTAGCAGAATTGTTACGAGATATCTAATTGAAAAATTTCCTGAGCGCTGGATTGGCCGGGGAGGTCCAATAAATTGGCCTGCAAGATCTCCCGATCTATCTCCTCTGGATTATTTTTTGTGGGGGCACATGAAGTCTCTAGTCTATGCGGATAAGCCAGTCAATCGGCAGCAGTTATTAAATAAAATAACAGACGCTTGTAATAATATACGTAACGATGCGGAACTTCTTTGCGTTCTACAACATCAATAATTCAAAGAGCAGAAGTGTGTGTAGACCAAAATGGTGGTCACTTTGAACAATTTATAAAGTACTTTATAAAGTAAATTATTGTTTAATTATCGTTTAATTATTGTTTAATTATCAATAAATAATATTATCTTTAATAAATAATATTGTTCTTATTTTATGCAATTTTGTTTTTTCGCTATAACTGAAACAATCGACTTTAGGGCATATGTGTATTAAGACTTTTTGACTTAGAATGACAAAAAGAATACACAGTTTCAGTGTGGACATCACGTTGCGGGATACCCTGTATATACATATACAGGGTGTTTCAGAGCGACCGTATCAGCAGTTTTTTAAGGAAAGAACGCATTTTCGTGAAAAATGTTTCATGCAAAAGTTGTAGAGATCTAAGTGGCGCATTATATAATAATATTAGTATGATCTTGAATAGCACCGCCAAGGTCACATAAAAATCACTTTGAATTTTTTTAACGGAACCCCCTATTTTCATTACATATTCTTATAGCTTATCTCGAGAGCTTTCCAAAACACTATAATAAAGTATTTTTTCATTAAGTACTTTTTGAGTTATTTTATATTTTAATCTGACATATTTTGATATAAAAATTAAAAAATGGTTCAGGACTTTTCGAGTCAGTTTGACCCAATCTACTTCAACCTTTCGTTTGGTCACTTACTTGTCGGACACCCTGTATATATATTAAAATCAGTGTAAGTTTAACCCGAGTGTCTCGATTGGTCCTATCATTAAATTAATATTTGTCGGTAACAACTAGAAATCCTACATACATATATATATATATATATATATATATATATATATATATATATATATATATATATATACATACTTAATATGCAACGGATATGACAGTTTTAAAAAATATGTTTTAGAAATGTTTTAGAAAAACTGCTTTTTTAATAATTATTTATTTTAATAATTAATTATTATTAATTATTTACAATTTAATAATAAACAAATATAATATAATTATGCAAAATAGATAATCTCGTATAGATCTACTACAAATCTTACTTCGAAGTCTATAGGAATTCGAGCTATTATGTTTCCGAACGTTCACAACTACTAATATTCATTCGCTAATAAATTGTGAAATTTTAAAATAATGAAAGATTTTAGCGATTAAGTATATACATATTTAAGTTGCGTTGACATTTAGGATCTTTAGAAAACGCTCAACATATTAGGGTTCCTACAAAAAAGAAAAAAGAACATGATTTGAAAGATATTTGCATGTCCACAAAGATTTATATGCAAAATCTGTTTCTTATTATATATATATATTAGGTGTACAACTTTGCTTCCGCCGTTTTTTTTCCGAAATTCGAGGCTTTATTGTAAAAAACTGGTTATACATTTATGATTCAAAGTATTGTCCATCGCTGGCCACTACTTTCTCCCATCTTTCGGGCAGCGTACGAATCCCGCGTTGAAAAAACTGGTCATCTTTTGAAGCGATCCACGAATCGATCCAATTTCTTACTTCTTCATAAGACCGGAAGTGCTGGTCAACCAGGCCGTGTGCCATTGATCGAAACAAGTGATAGTCAGAGGGAGCAACGTCTGGAGAATACGGCGGGTGGGGTAGGACTTCCCATTTCAACGTTTCCAAGTATGTCTTGACCACTTTCGCAACATGGGGTCGAGCATTGTCATGCTGCAAAATCACTTTATCGTATCTCTCGTTGTATTGCGGCCGTTTGTCTTTTAATGCTCGGCTCAAACGCATTAATTGCGTTCGATAACGATCGCCTGTGATTGTTTCAGTCGGTTTTAACAGCTCATAATACACTGCGCCGAGCTGGTCCCACTAAATACAGAGCATGACCTTGGAGCCGTGAATATTCGGTTTGGTCGTCGACGTGGAAGCATGGCCGGGATATCCCCATGATTTTCTGCGCTTGGGGTTATCGTAATGAACCCATTTTTCGTTCCCAGTCACAATGCGATGCAGAAATCCCTTCCGTCTTTGCCTTTCAAGCAACTGTTCACAAGCAAACAAACGCCGTTCAACATCTCTCGGTTTCAACTCGTACGGCACCCATTTTCCTTGCTTCTGAATCACACCCATGTCTTTGAGGCGTTTTGAAATTGCTTGTTGAGTCACTCCCAATGATCGTGCCAATTCTTCTTGACTTTGACTCGAGTCTTCATTAAGTAATGCCTCCAATTCTGCATCTTCGAGAACCTTCTCTCTTCCACCGCTATGCCGGTCTTCGACGTGAAAATCACCGTTCTTGAAGCGTTGAAACCACTCACGACACGTTCTTTCATTAATAGCGGCCTCACCATAAGTATTTGAGAGCATTCGATGAGCCTCAGCCGCAGATTTCTTCATATTGAAGCAGAAAATTAAAACCTCCCGCAAATGACAGAATTTGGCTCGTAAACTGACATTTTCAATCGAGAATAACTTTATGATGCAGACACAAATCGACTAATGTTTCTATGGGGTTATGTTGACAGATGCCCAAGTTTATTGCATGACATCTATGATCTATTTATTTCGACCACTTGTGGTAGCGTTATAGTTAAATCACTAGACTTTCCTTTTTACTAATAAAATATTTAATTCACGAGTGAGATGTGTACAGATTGATGGTCAATGAACGAACGAATGAATGTTACATAATTTGTCGTATGTTTAATATGTTGTTATGTAAAGTGTTAAATCAATAAATGAAATGTGTGAAAATGGTTACAAATATATTTCATGAAGTTGGTAACAAAAATGATTTTGAATTCAGCCGCAGGAACGCCACAGTACTCCCCTCCCAGCGACGTACTACGTTGCGAATCTAACTTTCTTCCTTGGACCAGAATATGTTCTGAGTTGTTTTCCAAGTAAGATTGACTGAGGTGAATTGGAAGAAGAAGGAGAAGGAGACGTCATGATAATCACATCGTCGCTGGTTTCTTTCGGTAGGAAGGCTGGTTTAAGACGTTCTGTGGTGATATTGACAATTTTTCCTGCAACATCGATTGCAAATAGATTATCATTAATTCTATTAACAATACGAAAAGGGCCAGAATAAGGAGGTTGAAGAGATTTCCTAACTGCATCTTCACGAATCCAAACATGAGTGCAATCATATAAATTTTTATGAAAGAAAGGTGTTTTTTGTGATGATGTGCAGTAGGTCTTGATTTGATCTCTCTCATATGTATTCTATGTTTTTCGATGAAAATTTCAGGGTCAGATGGAAGATCCTCTTCAATGAAAAATTCCCCCGGAATTCTTAATGTAGATCCATAAAGCATTTCCGCAGGAGATGCATTCAAATCTTCTTTAAAGCAAGTACGAAGTCCAAGTAAAACTGTTGGCAAAATCTCAATCCAGTTTTCATTTGCGTGACACATAATAGCACTCTTCAATGTACGGTGCCATCGTTCCAGAATACCATTAGAAGCCGGATGATAACCTGAGGTTCTAATACGCTCACAACCAATTAGGTTGGTGAGAGCCTTAAATAATGCAGCTTCAAATTGAGGACCTTGGTCGGTTGTGATCGTCTGCGGAGCACCATACCTCGCAACCCAGTGCATATAAAAAGCTGTAGAAACAGTATCAGCCGAAATTTCAGTAAGAGGGATTGCCTCCGGCCATCTAGAAAATCTGTCAATCATGGTTAAGCAATAACGAAAATTTTGACAAATAGGAAGAGGTCCAATCAAATCTAGATGAATATGCTGAAAACGCTGATCTGGAATAGCAATCTTTTGAGGAAGATTCTTGGTATGCTTTTGGATCTTGGCACGTTGACAAGGCAGACACGATCGAGCCCATTCTTTTATATCTTTCTTCATAGTTGGCCAAATAAATTTTTGTTGTATTAGTTTGCAGGTAGAACGACCACTTGGATGGGATAAACCATGAACAACATCAAAAATTTTCCTACGAAGCTGTTGAGGTACATAAGGACGGATATTAACAGTAGAGCAGTCACAGAAAATAGGCGTAGTCGAGCCAGTAAGTACAAGTTTTTGAAGCTTGAGGGAAGAACTCGTGAGAAGTGTTTTCAATTCTTCATCTTCTTTTTGTAATTCTGCTAACTCTTCCAGAGAAACTATGATAGGCATCGAAACGGATTCAATTCTAGAGAGTGAATCTGCAACTACATTTTGTTTACCAGATATATGCTCGATGTTTGTTGAAAATTGAGCAATGAAATTAAGATGTCGGATCTGTTTGGGTGAAGCTTTATCCAATTTTTGTTGAAAAGCATAAATTAAAGGTTTATGATCTGTCCGAATAAGAATCTGACGTCCTTCAAGTATGTACCTGAAATGCTTGATGGCTAAATAAATACCAAGTAGTTCACGGTCGTAAGTACTATAATTACGTTGAGTGTCGTCCAATTTTTTTGAGAAAAATGCGATTGGTTTATTAATTCCATCGATTATTTGTTCCAAAGATGCACCAACTGCAAAATCCGATGCATCACAAGTGAGGATAAGAGGTACAGTTGAAGCCGGATGCGCTAAAGTTGTGACTCGTAAGAGTTCTTCTTTGCAATTTTTGAAAGCTTCTTCAGCTTCAAAAGTCCAAGTGACTAACCTTTTATCCCTTTTCCTGCTATCCTTAAGATAATCCGTAAGAACTGCCTGATGTGATGCAGCATTTTTCAGACAACGACGGTAAAAGTTGATAATATCTATAAATCTTCTTAACTCATGAATTGTTTTAGGTTTTTTATAATCGATAATGGCTTTAACCTTTTCAGATGTCGGTTTAATTCCTTGCTTGGAAACTAAATATCCAAGGAAAGAAATTTCATCCTTACCAAAGAGACATTTGGACAAATTAATCGTCATGCCGAATTGTTTAAGCCGAGAAAACACAGTATGAAGATGTTTGGCATGTTCTTTCTCATTTACAGAAGCAATTAAGATATCATCAAGATAACAGACACAAAAATCAAGTCCAGATAATATGATATTCATAAGACGTTGAAAAGTCTGAGCAGCATTACGCAAACCAAAAGGCATTACAAGAAATTCAAAAAGGCCGAATGGAGTAGTAACAGCTGTTTTTGGTATGTCCTCTTTTGCAACTGGCACTTGGTAATAGGCTTTAACTAAGTCAATCTTAGAAAATATATTTTTACCGTGTAAACCAGCAGTGAAATCTTGAATGTGAGGAAGCGGGTGTCGATACGGAACAGTAGCTGCATTTAAAGCTCGATAGTCGCCGCAAAGTCTCCATGAGTTTGGTCCGTTTTTAGGAACCATGTGAAGTGGAGCTGCCCAGGTGCTGCTTGACGGTCTACAAATTCCTTGTTCCACCATAAAATTAAATTCGTCTCTTGCAAATTTTAATTTTTCCGGTGACAACCTGCGAGGAGTTGAAGCAATTGGTGGTCCTTTTGTAATAATATGATGCTCAATTTGATGAATCTTGTTTGTTGATATAGGAGCAAAATGAGTTAATTCAGGAAATTCAGCAAGGATCTTATGGAAAGGTGAGTCAGGAAATGTAGTGCAAATTGACAAGTGATTAACTTTAGATAGTTTTCCTTTAAATGAAAGACCGGTAACACTATCTAGAAGTTTTTTGTTTTTAATGTCAACTAAAATTCCATAATGACTCAAAAAATCTGCGCCCAATATAGGTCTCTGAATATCCACAATGCAAAATTTCCATTTAAAAATTCTTCGTAATCCAAGATTTACAGTTAACATTTTTATGCCGTAAGTACTAATCTTGGTTCCATTAGCTGCATAAAGCTTGAAAGAAGCAACTTGAGCTTTTGAAATAAATCTTTTTGGAATCAAAGAAATATCAGCTCCTGTATCAACAAGAAAATTAAGTCCTGAAGTTTTATCAGAAATAATGAGGCGATTGTTAGGTGAACCGTTGTCAGCCGCCTCACATCTCAACGGTGAAGCTAGTTTTCCTGCCTTTCGACCAAAGATTTAGACATATCACAAGGTATTGTACATTTAAAAGCTTTAGCACCAAATTTCTTATGATAAAAACAAATTTTTTGGTTATCCTTATCAGATTTACTCCTAGAAGATGATCTAAATCTTCTTCTTTCCTTGTATCTAAATTTAGATCTGCTGCGTACACGTTTTACTTCCAGAGCTGCGATTCTTCGCTCGAGATCAACAAAATTCGAAGTGTCTTTTCCTGCCGAGGAAGCTATTGTTGCTACATGAAGGTTAGTTTCTCGGTTCAAAATTTTATCAGCTAGTTCAGCAAGCTTAACTAAAGGACAATCGTCCACAACCGCTAAAGTAGCTTGAACCTGAGAAGGTAATCTTTGCAACCAAATTGAATGTAATACATTTTCCGAAATTGCTCCTCCCGCTAACTGTTTAATTTCGAGTAGCAAATCCGACGGTTTCTTGTCATTCAGCTCAACACCAGCTAACAATTGACGAAGACGTTTTTCCTCCGAATCAGTAAACCGATTAATCAAAACGTTTTTAACATGAAGATATTTATCTTTTTCAGGAGGATTTTCAATCAACTCAGCAATAGCCAACAAAGCTTGCTCATCAAGATGCCGTATAACCGAGCTATACTTAACATCATCTGAGCGGATCCGAAAAACCAAGAATTCACTTTCTAATTGAGCAAACCACAATTTAGGCTGCTTTTGCCAAAAATTCGGCAATTTAACAAGGCGAAATTCGTTAGAATGGATCTCGTTTGGCTGACCTTGTTGATGAGGCTCATTACTGGCAAGAGTTTGTGTCGGATTCGTCAAACGTTGATGATGTTCTCCAGCCGATGGAACTGATGCTGACGCTGTAGGATTCGAAGTCGAAGATTCGTCCAAAGGCATCGTCAAACTCTGTCAATACTCTGCGTTGTGAAATTCAGAAGTCTAGTAGATCGCTGTCCTTGGAAATTCGATGACTCGAAAATCTCGTCAACTCGAAGAACACAAGCCACAAACCACACAAGAATCACAGCGGAACTCAAAACTCGATGGCTCACTAAATTCGCGGATCACTGATTCAAATTCGTCACGCTTGAACGTGAATTCTCGAAACCCGTGATCACGTCGGGGTCACCAGTTGTGGTAGCGCTATAGTTAAATCACTAGACTTTCCTTTTTACTAATAAAATATTTAATTCACGAGTGAGATGTGTACAGATTGATCAATGTGTACAGATTGGTCAATGAACGAACGAATGAATGTTACATAATTTGTCGTATGTTTAATATGTTGTTATGTAAAGTGTTAAATCAATAAATGAAATGTGTGAAAATGGTTACAAATATATTTCATGAAGTTGGTAACAAAAATGATTTTGAATTCAGCCGCAGGAACGCCACACACTACTTACAGCTAAAGCCATCTATAGGAAAACGGCGGAAGCAAAGTTGTACACCTAATACTTAATAAAAAAATACTTTATTATAGTGTTTTGGAAAGCTCTCGGGATAAGCTATAAGAATATGTAATAAAAGATAGGGGATTCCATTTAAGAAATTAAAGGTGTCCTTGACTTGACCTCAACGATGCCATCCAAGATCAAACCAATGACACCATCTTATGTTCCCCTCAAAACCATACAATTTTTGTTCAAAACGTTTTTCTCTAAAATGCTTAGTTTTTGAAAGAAAAGGGGTGTACGGGTGGTCTAGGACACCCTGTATATATTTGGGTTATGAATGTAATGAGGCGACTAAATTATTTGTTGACAATCAGGATGTGATACAGTTCATAAAAAATTCTGTATTACATAAATGAACTTGAATATGTTAAGCATATTCGTTGTTTTTTGTTTATCACACGGTTACACGTTGTACGCTATATCAGTTCAGTTCCATTTTTTATCTCGAATAAAGCAGTTATACATTAACTTTATTACCACTCCAAACACCATGTCCGGACAATAACTCATATATATGTATATATCATATAATATGGTAATAAAGTTAATGTATAACTGCTTTATCCGAGATAAAAAATGTAACTGAACTGATATAGCGTACAACGTGTAACCGTGTGATGAACAAAAAACAACGAATATGCTTCGCATATTCAAATTCATTTATGTAATACAGAATTTTTTATGAACTGTATCGCATCCTGATTGTCAACAAATAATTTAGTCGCCTCATTACATTCATAACCCAAATTATTCAATAGCTGATGCAACCAAATTTCTTCCCGAGCTGCCAACGATGACGCTATATACTCCGCTTTTGTAGTGCTGAGTGCTACACTCTTTTGCCTACGAAACACCCAATTGACAGTTGACAAATCCATTCGCAAACAGAAAAACATAACCTGTAGTTGATCTATGTGTAGCCACATCCATAGCATAATCAGCATCTGAATATTTTGTTAAATTTGAACAACTCCCGCCAGCTCTAAATTCAATTGCGAAATCATCTGTGCCCTTTAAATATTTAAAGATACGTTTAACCGCATTCCAGTAGATTTGATTAAAATTACTCATGTGTCGACTCGCCGCATTCACCGCAAACGCGATATCCGGTTGCGAAAGTATTGCTAAAAATAACAGTGATCCGATCGCTTCCTGATAAGGAACGTTAATTTTACTTTGCTTATTATTTTCATCCGCTAAATACAAAATCACATTTTTATCAGTCGGAACACTCACAACTTTAGCATCATTTAAACTAAACCTATTTACAATACTGTTTGTATAAAATTTTTGATGCAACTTCTATTTGCACGATCTCTTTCTATCTGCAAACCAACAAAAATACTGGCATGACTCATCGTTACAGTAAAAGATTTACTTAAAAATTCAAGAACTTTCTTAGATTTTGATACCACAAGCCCATCATCTACAAATAACGCGAGATATATTCTCATACCATTCAACACTCTAGTGAACATACACTTTCAGCCTCGCAGGGTTTTAAAGCTAAACATTTTACAATACGAACAAAATTTTCATTCCAACATCTTGCTGCTTATTTTATGCCATTAAGTGACTTATTCAATTTATACATCACTTTTGTTAAGTTATAGTCCATGTGGCATTTCCATGAACAGTTACTCATCCAGCTCACCATTCAGAAACACCGTCTTCATATCAAACTGCATCCATTCCAAGTTTTATTATGTCATCATAGCAAGAAACATCCTCAGCGTGTCGTACCTCACCACTGGTGAAAAGATTTCTGTGTAGCCAAGGCGTTTTTTTTTGACGAAAACCTATTGCAACAAAACGGGGTTTATACCTTTTGGTTAATCTTTCAAGATATTGAACACCCACTTTAAATCAATCAAATTTTTTGAGTTGTTTTTTGGTACTATCGAACAAGTATTATTCTTGTTATGTGCCTGAAGCTCATCTTTTATTGCATTGATCCAATGCAATAAACTATCTGATTACTATCAGGCCCACTTACGGCCTGATCATAAGTTTCCGTTACCAATCTAGCAATGTCAAACTTGCCTGGACGTTTGATGTTTGACCAGTCTTTCAAATTTCGACAAGATCCTTCTTGATGCTGGGACAATGGTGGTGTAATAAAATTCTCAGATTTTGAGTCATTTTCATTCTTCTCATCATTTATTTCTTCATCACCGCTTTGATCTGATCCATCTTCCTTAGGAACATCATTTACAATTAGAATAATCTCATCTTTTTCTGAATTAGACTCTTCTTCTGCTGCCTTCTGATCAACCTTGTTGAATATCACATGTCTAGTAACAGTAATTGTTTTTTTGTTTGGATTGTAAACATTGTTGTTCTCTGATTCTCTCTCATATCCAACAAGAATAATTTTTTCAGCCTTGGAATCAAATTTCTTCTGAAATAAATCAGAAATGTTCACATATCCAACTGATCCAAAAATCTTCATATGGGTCGAACTCGGTATCTTATTATTCCAAACTTTACAAGAAGCAGCCTAAGGATCTCTTCTCGAAATAGTTCTGTTCAACACGTAAACGGCCGTATTAACTGCCTCTGCCTACAAATAACTTGGTAAGTCCTTTGATTTCATCATAGTACCTGCACTTTCAATAACTGTTCGATTCTCCTTCTCTGCTTTTCCATTTTGTTCCGGGTAATATGGTACGTTTTCCATCCTTTAGTTGTCATGTAGCTCTTCATATCTTCACTAACAAATTCTCGCCCGTTGTCAGTATGTAGAATCTGCATCGTTTTTCCAAATTTATTCGCCAATTGTTTTTCAAACTCCTTGAAACACTAAAAAACGTCACTTTTATGTCGCATGAGATATACCTGTCTGTAACCCGAAGCATCATCAGTGAACAAGACAAAAAACTTTGCACCTTTTATCGATGGTTCCTGAGTGGGATCCAAACGCAGAAATATGTTCACCTGGTTGACGAGATACTTTTCCTGATTCTTTTCTAAATGGAAACTTATGTGATTTTCCGAGTTGATATGTCTCGCAAAAGAAATTTTTCACTTCATCTAGCTTGACACCTGTGACTGCGTCCTTTTTTTTAGTATTCTCTCAATGTACGACTGTTTATGTATCCAAGTCTCTCATGCCACCGTTTGATGTTCGTTTATGATACATTTACTTCATCTAGTTTTTTAGGAGGAATGATTCTAAAAAATATAAGAAAAATATCATTTTCTTGTTTCACACTTTGCGCAAATATCTGTTTGTCTTTCGATATCTCGACAGTATTCCCTTTGAACAGCACTTCGAAGTCTTTGGATGTCACAACATCGATCAAAGACAAATTTTTCCGTAACTCCGGAACATAGAGCACATCTTTTATTGTCGCTGTTTGCTAGACACTATCAACATTTTTTCTCGAATGTTACCGACCTAACACTTTTGACACTACACTGACCATCATTCCCAAGATGAATGGTTTCTTCGGTAAATGGACGAAAGCAAAGTTGTGCCGTAGATTTTAAAATTACGTCTACATGAATTGTTTACGTATTATCTACATGACTCCATGTTTACATGGACTTTTTTCATAGACGATGTAAACTATGTAAGCTTTATAAATTAGATGTCAGAATGCAAAAAAAAGAATAATTATATTATAAAATAGTTAATGTATATGTATATGTGATTTTAGTAAAGTAAGGCAGAGAAAAACGTAACGCTATTGTATAATAGTCTTTTACGATTTATGTTTTTCTCTGTCTTACTTTACGTCCACGACTATGGCAGACGTCTTGTTCTCTGTCATCAGGTTTTGGCTGCTTAGATTTCTGTTTGTAATTATGTTTCAAGCATGAAACAAAAAAAACGAAATATAAACAAAGTCTTTGACAAACCATATTCCATAGATTACTCATTGTTGACATAGATGACATGTTACACATAATTTACATTGTTGACGTAGACGTAGACTATTATAGTTTACGATTAAATGCCTAACCCTGGACGAAAGTCGAAAAGCTCTTCTGAAAGTAATGTGCCATGATGCACCGTCGTCAGTAATCCAGATTTCTTCGCTAGCGAGGCTCAACAATTTTGCAGATCGTTTTGTTACTGACTTTTCAGACTTTTTTATGATGAACGCACAATTTCCTGAAGAACCTTCACTTTCTTCTTTGCTTTTCTTATTTTTCTTCCAATTTCGACTATATTTCTTGATGTGTCCAGTTTCATGACAATAAAAATATTTACGTGTTTCCTTCTTCACATTTGTTTCTTTCTGTTCTTTTTTGTTTCTGTTTCCAAGAAACTTTGGCTTTAAGCAGTAGCCTCGACCGCTTCATTTGATTTGTCATCATAAATAAATCGGCTCTCTTCTTTAATAAGCCTTTCTATTAGCTTGTCGACTGTTTGGTTCACTTCATCCACACTATCCCACGCTGTTTTTAAAGCATTATACTTCGATAATAGACTACCAAGAATTTTAGCCATGACGGTGACGTCATCCACTACTAGCCCAACATCTCTTATTTGTTGTACTAGACTCTCAATCTTGGCCACTTGCTTTACCACTGAGTCGTTAGATTCTATTTTGTACTCATGAAAACTTTGAGTCAGAATCAGCTTGTTGGACACTGATTTCTGTTCATGAATCTGAATTAACTTGTTCCACATTTCTCTGACGGTTGAATAGCTCAATAACGGATAAATATATCTGGCCTCCATTGTCGAGGAAATCACCAACATAGCTGTTGAATTATCCACGACAAATCTTGCCTTTTCAACTGCTGTGGCGGTTTCTTCCGGCGCTGCTCTTGATCCATTAACAACATCCATAATTTTCTTTGATTTGAAAATGTGCAAAACTCCGAATTTTTAAATCAAAAAATCACTTCCGTCGAACAGAATATCTTTTAACGAAATTGCTTCAGATATTGTTCCAAAAATTTTTCTGTTCAACGCATAACATTATGTTCATGCACAACACATGGTTACCGATCCTTTCAGAACTTTCTTGACTCACTATAGAACTTTCTCGACTAACTTTCAAACACGTTATTAATCATCAAGCATTATGCCTAGGCACATAACTGTTGAGTTATTGTCCGGATATGGTGTTTGAAGTGGTAATAAATAGTTAATGTATAATTACTTTACTTGAGGTAAAAAATGGAACTGAACTGATACAGCGCGCAACGTGTAATCGTGTGACGACCAAAAACAAAACAAAAAACTTCTCAGTAATAAGTGAACAGCAAGACACATGCACACGCATGCATACGAATAGGCCATAAGGCTCCGATAGCTAGCGCGCCTTGTTGGCAAACGCGAAAAGCTCAATCATTCGCTCCAACAATATATATACAATATTCTCTAGAATTTTTTCTGTACATAGTATAGGGAATGTATTTTTGCCTCACAATCTAAATGTTAATATTGCGTTCAAATTTTTGGCAAAAATGGAAATTTATGCTATACGTTTATTTGGACAATATGTTCTTACTTTTAGACTTAAGATGCAGACGGCGATGCTTGGAATCCATCATCACAACAGAGAACCAATCCAAAAGACGGTTAGCCATTGCAGGCTTGGATGACGATGGGCAATCGGTATTTCTGGACGGTAACTGAACGTTGTATATTGCTTTAAACGGTGACTGGGGTTTATCCGTGACTTTGTTACTCAGATGCTTGTCATCATATTTGTTCGCAATAGCGAGATCCTAGACATAAAACACATCATAAGTATGTATAAAAAATATATGTGAATATAATATAAGATAGGCAGTTTTTGTGTGCGTTTATTATTGTATAAAACATTTAATAAAGAAATGAACAGAGTAAAACAATACCAATATTGTATTTTACCTAATTTATATTACACTTTGAAAATATTATTGTTCCCTATTTAGTTCTCTTTCTATTATAACATTATTGTTGTGCCGCCTAAGGTACAACGAGATTGCGGGATGGTTGGAGGATTCGTTTTCGAAGTTGGAACTTCGAGTGCCAAGGAACGAGTGACAGAAATTCCGTACAAAATTAACTTATTTTAATAGCTTACGTATCTTACAATTCTTCTCCAATACTTTTCGAGGCTTCGCAGTAGTAGCATTGTGATATCGGTTATATAAATTGCTTTTGTAAGAAAGGATTAAAATGTTAGTGTTGTTGTAACTCGAAATTCAATAACGTAATTACGATCTAAAAATGTCAAAAGGAGTACAGCGCAAATTCAGCACTTCGTAAGCTATTGCGCGCGCTCCCAAAACCGCGATTAAATGCAAGATATGCAATTCGTTGCAATATTCAATTAAGACATCGCGACCTATTACCGAAAATTCACCTACTTTCGTATTATAAAAGAAGAAGTAACGAGTACTTCGGAGCCGTATTCCGAATCTAAGTGGTGACGCGTATACACGAAGAAACAGTGAGATTCCGCCACCGCCGATATTATACGTCACCGAAGCATCACCAAGTCGGACTGTAAAGACATGTAAGTTGTACAAATAAATTATTATTGCACGGAATTTTTGTCTCGTGTTTCTCGACACTAGAAATCCCGACTCCTAAGACGAACCGAACCCTTGGACTATCCCCAAATTCCCGTTGTATCCAGAGAGGCACAACAGTGTTGTCTAGTTCTTTTGTTATCTCCTGAAGCCTAAAACTTAAATCCATTAATATGCCATGATTCTGGATTATTTTCTTTAATTTTGCTACATTAGATTTCATAGGTGTGTCTCTTAAATCGAATCTTAAATTCGATATATTGTATTCCGGCAAATATGTTTGGAAACAGATACTATCTATTATTCCCGAAGTTTTTGAAATAAATTTCCGCATCGTATTCGTAGCTTCATCTAACGATAGCGTTAAAACCGTTAGATACCGAGAAGGGAGAAACTGTAAGAAACAGGTAGTTATGTCTATGCATTCAATACGAATAGAGCTATAAAGAAGAGATTATAATAAATCGCATTTTTTGGTCCGTTATAAATGAACCGTATTTCAACTGTTCATACTATTTTCCCATATCCCTACAACAGGTTATAGGCCCAGCCTCGCGAATAAGATAGCCTGGAAGCAGAAAGTCGAATACACGGTATTAGCACGCGTGAAAGAATTTTTACTTTTCGGTTAGCGTCGGTACGCCATTTTTGTCGTTTCGATTACCGGTGTGCACCCATGTGAAAAATCAGAAAAATATTTGAAGAATCTTTGACGAAGTTGATAAAAAAATTCGGTGGAACGAGCTTTCAACTATGGAAATTCCAGATGTTCTTATTGCTGGTAGCTCAAGACATCTACAGTGATGTCAACACGGACCGAATAATGCCGGCTGACAACGCAGCCAACGCGGCCCGACGAAAAGCATGGACCAAAGGCAACGCCAAGGCAATGTTTCTCATATTTGCTGCTATAGAATACTCGCAATTAATATATTTAACCACCTGTATAAGTGCGAGGGAGATGTGGGAAAAATTGAGCACGCTTCACAAGCAAAAAATGCATTAAATGAGCTACTGCTACTACAAAAATTTCAGGAAAATGAATCCCAGTGACTCTGTAAGACAAAATGCCGCAAAAATTCAGACCGCGGTATAACAACTGAGTGACCTGGATCAAAGACAATCCATCTCATTGTTAGCTAATATAGCGAAGACTCTGGGAAGTTTACTAAAGAAATATCGCGCATTAATAACGGCTTGAGACAGCTTCGACGCTTCGATGTTTCGCGCTAGCAGTACAAACAATACAATGTCTCCAGGAAAGATTTATTAAAGAGGAGAGGAGACTTTCAGAGGACGATGCTATAGACAATGCCCTAACCATCATGACGGTAAACAATAAAAAAAAAGTGCCGATTCAAAATCAAAATGGTGTCAAAGATCAATAGTCGTAGCAAAGACAACTACTCAGACGTAGAGTGTTTCTATTGCAAAAAGAAAGGACATGTTGCAAAATATTGCCGAAGTAGAAAACACGCGGAAAAGAACAATGGTTCAAAGAAAAGTGAGTTGGGACCAGGAAATTCAAGTGTGTTTGTCGTTACAAGTGCCGGTGGTGATGTGAATTGTGAGAACTGCCCCTAAAAGGTAAAATGGACAATAAGTTACCGATTTGTGGTCAAGTAGAGTATCTGTTAAGTCTAGATACAAAGGATGTCTGGTTGACCGACAATGGGGATTCAAAACACATTACCTACTGAAAAGAATGGCTTAGGAATTACCTATCACACAAAAGAGAATCAGTGCGCTTGGGAGACGACGGTATATGTGCAGTACAAGATATTGGTACTGTCGATATGGAGAAGCTAATAAACAGTGTCTGGGAAAAGGACAAATTAAAAACGTATTGTACGTGCCGTCACTACATAAAAATCTATTTTCAGTCGGCGCATGCACATAAAAAAACTATGAAGTACGATTCAAGGGAGGCAGTGTCAAAATATTATCGGAAAAATCAATCGTTGTAACGCAAGGTATCAAACAAAATAATGATATTTACAAAATGTTTTTCAGAGAAAGGCCAACGAGAACGAAGGAAACGTAACTGAGTGGAAAATATGCTATTTTCAACACAGATAAAGTATCAGGTATACAGGGTGATTCAAAACAACCTTCTGTCCTTACAATGTCATATACTTGACTCAATTCTAAGACGATTTTTCCTTTGCCAAAATTTTTTCCGAGGCTTAGTTTTCAAATTATAAGCCAAAATAGTTAACGAATTACGGGCCGCGTACGCGAAGCAGGCAGGGGCGGCGCAACTCACCGTCCGATGCTGGTGATTACGTGAAGCGCTCGCTGCGATCAACTGTTTGCTACATGCGATGGGGTGTATGTGTGAGAGAGAACGCGTATACGCGTATACACACACATACACATTCTCTCTCTCTCTCTCTCTCTCTCTTTTACACCCATCGCGTGTAGCAAACAGCTGATCGTACACATGTTCTCTCTCTCTCTCTCTCTGTCTTTCTCTGTTATACCCATCGCATGTAGCAAACAGTTGATCGCAGCGAGCGCTTCACGTAATCACCAGCATCGGACGGTGAGTTGCGCCGCCCCTGCCTGCCTCGCGTACGCGGCCCGTAATTCGTTAACTATTTTGGCTTATCATTTGAAAACTAAGCCTCGGAAAAAATTTTGGCAAAGGAAAAATCGTCTTAAAATTGAGTCACGTATATGACATTGTAAGGACAGAAGGTTGTTTTGAATCACCCTGTATAAATATGAAACCGGAATTTTTGTATAGAAAATACACGTTTATTGTATGAAAATGATAAAAAATATTTTATTCGAAGTATTGCCCATTGCTAGCTACACATTTTTCCCATCTCTCTGACAATTTGTGGATGCCACGCCAAAAAAACTGTTGCTCCTTTGAGGCAAACCAGTCATCGAGCCATTTTTGTACATTTTCGTAAGAAGTGAAGTGCTGCTCAGCAAGTGCGTGTCCCATCGATGCAAATAAGTAGTAATCGGATGGAGCCAAGTCTGGTGAGTAAGCCGCATGCGAAAGTATTTCCCAACTAAACGCCTCAATCATTTCCTTGACCGGTTTTGCTGTGTGTGATGGTGCATTATCATGAAGCAAAATCACTTTGTGTTGCCTTTTTTGATATTCTGGTCGTTTTTCACGCAAAGCTTGATTCAAATCAATCATTTGTTGTCGGTAGCGTTCAGTATTTACGGTTTCGCCAGATTTTAGCAGCTCATAATAGATCACACCCTTCTGATCCTACCAAACACAGAGCATTGTCTTCCGTCCATAGCGATTTTTTAACCACTCAAAGCACTGTGATTTACCAAGAGCATGCTCACTGTAAGCTTCGACAAGCATTCGATGCGATTCTGCAGCAGTTTTCTTCAAATGGTAACAGAAAATCAATGCTGTCTGCAAATCGTAGTTTCCAGGCACAAAATTCGACATGTTCAACGCTATTAAAAACTATGCTGTTGTATGAAACTTGTATTGTTGTGAGTTGAAAATCTTTATCAGATGTCAAAACAAGAAAATGGCGCCAATGACGCGGTTTGACGGTAACTACATTGACAGCTAGGGCCATCTATGGGCAAATTCCGGTTTCATATTTATATACCTGATATACGATTCCAGAGCGATGTTGAAATCTTGCTCAATGAATGCAATGCCGACTGCCAGGGAGAAATCCGCGCTGCAGATAGCTACAGCGTGACTCCAGAGAGATGATAATCTAATCTCTCGCTAGTTGATAGCTGGACTATGGATGCTAGGCAAGTGGCCACATCCCACAAGACCCCTTTAAAGAATATAATATTTCACAGCATTTCTTGAACAAGGTCTTGTCGTAACTCGTAAATCCAATAACGTATCACGACCTAAAAAAGTCAAAAGGACCACAGCGCAAATTCAGCACTTCGTAAGCTATTGCGCGCGCTCCCAAAACCGCGATTAAATGCAAGATATGCAATTCGTTGCAATATTCAATTAAGACATCGCGACCTATTACCGAAAATTCACCTACTTTCGTATTATAAAAGAAGAAGTAACGAGTACTTCGGAGCCGTATTCCGAATCTAAGTGGTGACGCGTATACACGAAGAAACAGTGAGATTCCGCCACCGCCGATATTATACGTCACCGAAGCATCACCAAGTCGGACTGTAAAGACATGTAAGTTGTACAAATAAATTATTATTGCACGGAATTTTTGTCTCGTGTTTCTCGACACTAGAAATCCCGACTCCTAAGACGAACCGAACCCTTGGACTATCCCCAAATTCCCGTTGTATCCAGAGAGGCACAACAGTGTTGTCTAGTTCTTTTGTTATCTCCTGAAGCCTAAAACTTAAATCCATTAATATGCCATGATTCTGGATTATTTTCTTTAATTTTGCTACATTAGATTTCATAGGTGTGTCTCTTAAATCGAATCTTAAATTCGATATATTGTATTCCGGCAAATATGTTTGGAAACAGATACTATCTATTATTCCCGAAGTTTTTGAAATAAATTTCCGCATCGTATTCGTAGCTTCATCTAACGATAGCGTTAAAACCGTTAGATACCGAGAAGGGAGAAACTGTAAGAAACAGGTAGTTATGTCTATGCATTCAATACGAATAGAGCTATAAAGAAGAGATTATAATAAATCGCATTTTTTGGTCCGTTATAAATGAACCGTATTTCAACTGTTCATACTATTTTCCCATATCCCTACAACAGGTTATAGGCCCAGCCTCGCGAATAAGATAGCCTGGAAGCAGAAAGTCGAATACACGGTATTAGCACGCGTGAAAGAATTTTTACTTTTCGGTTAGCGTCGGTACGCCATTTTTGTCGTTTCGATTACCGGTGTGCACCCATGTGAAAAATCAGAAAAATATTTGAAGAATCTTTGACGAAGTTGATAAAAAAATTCGGTGGAACGAGCTTTCAACTATGGAAATTCCAGATGTTCTTATTGCTGGTAGCTCAAGACATCTACAGTGATGTCAACACGGACCGAATAATGCCGGCTGACAACGCAGCCAACGCGGCCCGACGAAAAGCATGGACCAAAGGCAACGCCAAGGCAATGTTTCTCATATTTGCTGCTATAGAATACTCGCAATTAATATATTTAACCACCTGTATAAGTGCGAGGGAGATGTGGGAAAAATTGAGCACGCTTCACAAGCAAAAAATGCATTAAATGAGCTACTGCTACTACAAAAATTTCAGGAAAATGAATCCCAGTGACTCTGTAAGACAAAATGCCGCAAAAATTCAGACCGCGGTATAACAACTGAGTGACCTGGATCAAAGACAATCCATCTCATTGTTAGCTAATATAGCGAAGACTCTGGGAAGTTTACTAAAGAAATATCGCGCATTAATAACGGCTTGAGACAGCTTCGACGCTTCGATGTTTCGCGCTAGCAGTACAAACAATACAATGTCTCCAGGAAAGATTTATTAAAGAGGAGAGGAGACTTTCAGAGGACGATGCTATAGACAATGCCCTAACCATCATGACGGTAAACAATAAAAAAAAAGTGCCGATTCAAAATCAAAATGGTGTCAAAGATCAATAGTCGTAGCAAAGACAACTACTCAGACGTAGAGTGTTTCTATTGCAAAAAGAAAGGACATGTTGCAAAATATTGCCGAAGTAGAAAACACGCGGAAAAGAACAATGGTTCAAAGAAAAGTGAGTTGGGACCAGGAAATTCAAGTGTGTTTGTCGTTACAAGTGCCGGTGGTGATGTGAATTGTGAGAACTGCCCCTAAAAGGTAAAATGGACAATAAGTTACCGATTTGTGGTCAAGTAGAGTATCTGTTAAGTCTAGATACAAAGGATGTCTGGTTGACCGACAATGGGGATTCAAAACACATTACCTACTGAAAAGAATGGCTTAGGAATTACCTATCACACAAAAGAGAATCAGTGCGCTTGGGAGACGACGGTATATGTGCAGTACAAGATATTGGTACTGTCGATATGGAGAAGCTAATAAACAGTGTCTGGGAAAAGGACAAATTAAAAACGTATTGTACGTGCCGTCACTACATAAAAATCTATTTTCAGTCGGCGCATGCACATAAAAAAACTATGAAGTACGATTCAAGGGAGGCAGTGTCAAAATATTATCGGAAAAATCAATCGTTGTAACGCAAGGTATCAAACAAAATAATGATATTTACAAAATGTTTTTCAGAGAAAGGCCAACGAGAACGAAGGAAACGTAACTGAGTGGAAAATATGCTATTTTCAACACAGATAAAGTATCAGGTATACAGGGTGATTCAAAACAACCTTCTGTCCTTACAATGTCATATACTTGACTCAATTCTAAGACGATTTTTCCTTTGCCAAAATTTTTTCCGAGGCTTAGTTTTCAAATTATAAGCCAAAATAGTTAACGAATTACGGGCCGCGTACGCGAAGCAGGCAGGGGCGGCGCAACTCACCGTCCGATGCTGGTGATTACGTGAAGCGCTCGCTGCGATCAACTGTTTGCTACATGCGATGGGGTGTATGTGTGAGAGAGAACGCGTATACGCGTATACACACACATACACATTCTCTCTCTCTCTCTCTCTCTCTCTTTTACACCCATCGCGTGTAGCAAACAGCTGATCGTACACATGTTCTCTCTCTCTCTCTCTCTGTCTTTCTCTGTTATACCCATCGCATGTAGCAAACAGTTGATCGCAGCGAGCGCTTCACGTAATCACCAGCATCGGACGGTGAGTTGCGCCGCCCCTGCCTGCCTCGCGTACGCGGCCCGTAATTCGTTAACTATTTTGGCTTATCATTTGAAAACTAAGCCTCGGAAAAAATTTTGGCAAAGGAAAAATCGTCTTAAAATTGAGTCACGTATATGACATTGTAAGGACAGAAGGTTGTTTTGAATCACCCTGTATAAATATGAAACCGGAATTTTTGTATAGAAAATACACGTTTATTGTATGAAAATGATAAAAAATATTTTATTCGAAGTATTGCCCATTGCTAGCTACACATTTTTCCCATCTCTCTGACAATTTGTGGATGCCACGCCAAAAAAACTGTTGCTCCTTTGAGGCAAACCAGTCATCGAGCCATTTTTGTACATTTTCGTAAGAAGTGAAGTGCTGCTCAGCAAGTGCGTGTCCCATCGATGCAAATAAGTAGTAATCGGATGGAGCCAAGTCTGGTGAGTAAGCCGCATGCGAAAGTATTTCCCAACTAAACGCCTCAATCATTTCCTTGACCGGTTTTGCTGTGTGTGATGGTGCATTATCATGAAGCAAAATCACTTTGTGTTGCCTTTTTTGATATTCTGGTCGTTTTTCACGCAAAGCTTGATTCAAATCAATCATTTGTTGTCGGTAGCGTTCAGTATTTACGGTTTCGCCAGATTTTAGCAGCTCATAATAGATCACACCCTTCTGATCCTACCAAACACAGAGCATTGTCTTCCGTCCATAGCGATTTTTTAACCACTCAAAGCACTGTGATTTACCAAGAGCATGCTCACTGTAAGCTTCGACAAGCATTCGATGCGATTCTGCAGCAGTTTTCTTCAAATGGTAACAGAAAATCAATGCTGTCTGCAAATCGTAGTTTCCAGGCACAAAATTCGACATGTTCAACGCTATTAAAAACTATGCTGTTGTATGAAACTTGTATTGTTGTGAGTTGAAAATCTTTATCAGATGTCAAAACAAGAAAATGGCGCCAATGACGCGGTTTGACGGTAACTACATTGACAGCTAGGGCCATCTATGGGCAAATTCCGGTTTCATATTTATATACCTGATATACGATTCCAGAGCGATGTTGAAATCTTGCTCAATGAATGCAATGCCGACTGCCAGGGAGAAATCCGCGCTGCAGATAGCTACAGCGTGACTCCAGAGAGATGATAATCTAATCTCTCGCTAGTTGATAGCTGGACTATGGATGCTAGGCAAGTGGCCACATCCCACAAGACCCCTTTAAAGAATATAATATTTCACAGCATTTCTTGAACAAGGTCTTGTCGTAACTCGTAAATCCAATAACGTATCACGACCTAAAAAAGTCAAAAGGACCACAGCGCAAATTCAGCACTTCGTAAGCTATTGCGCGCGCTCCCAAAACCGCGATTAAATGCAAGATATGCAATTCGTTACAATATGCAATTAAGACATCGTGACCTAATACCGAAAAATCACCTACTTTCGGAACATAAAAAGAGAGATAACGAGTACCTCGGCGCCGTATTCCAAATCTAAATGGTGACGCGTATACTTGAAGAAACTGTGAGATTCCGCAAGCGTCGATATTGTACGTCGTCGAAGCATTATCAAGCCGAACTTTACGATACGTAAGCTGTACAAATAAATCATTATTGCACGGAATCTTTGTCTCGTGTTTCTCGACACTCGGAGTCCCAACACCTAAGACGAGCCGAACTCTTGGACCATCCCCAAATTCCCGTTGTACCCTGAGAGGCACAACAATAGGAGGATAATCAGAAAGATTTTAGAAAAATCAAGGTATAAATGACAGAAATTAGAGGTTAGTTTAGGAGATGTAAGGAAGGAATTAGAAGAGTTAAAAGTAACAGAAACGGTGGAAAGTAGAATAGGAGGAGATTAAGGACCACCTGAATAGTCTAAAGAGGAAATGGGAAGAGAATGGAGGAAAGGGCAGCAAACATAGGTAGATGGTTGGAGGATTTGCAAGAGACGATGAAGAGGGTTGAAGAAAGGAAGGGAAAAGAAGGAGAGGAGGAGATAAGGGAGAAGAAAATGGGGAGAAGGATAAAAAAGCTAGAATGGAATTCGGAAAAGAGAGATAGAGAATAGGAAAAAAACATCTTAATTAAGAGATTGAAAATGGAGGGCAGAGAGGTTGGGAAGGAAATGGAGGAGTTATGCAAGAAGTTGATCGCAAGAGTATGTATTGAAGAGATTAGAAAGGTAAAGACGGGACGGGTGGGGAATAGTGAGTTATTAGCAGCGAAGTTAGGGAGTGAGGATGAAAAGAGAGATTTTAGAGAAGAAAACGTTTCTTAAAGAAAATAAAATGTGGTTGGAGAAGGATTTAATGTGGAAGGAGAGAAGTATGATTTGGAAGAAAGAGGAGTGGGGATTGTGAGAGAGATAGTGAGAGAGGAGAGCAGAGAGGAGAGAGAGTGTAGGTAGGATATATTATAACAATTAATATTAATGGCGAATGGTAGTTCTGTGATGAGACTTGTGGGGAATGGTAAGGGACTGGAGGGGTAATATGAGGGAGAGATGATCGACAGGGAGAGCTACGGTGGACGAGAGGGAGAGAAGTATGCGGGAAAAGGGGGAAATAGAAGGCAAGGAGGAGGATAAAGAGGGAGGAAATAAGTGAGGAGGTTAGAGACATAGAAGAGAAGAGGAAAGGGAACAATGTGGAGAAGGTGAGGAGGATGGAGAGAGGGTACAGGATAAGGTTTTGGAACATAGCGGGACTAAGGAATAAAGATAAGGATTTTTAGGAGGCAATTAAGAAATGGGATATAATTTTTTTATTGATAATATGATTGGATGAGAGAGAACAGGGAAGGATTAGAGGAAAGCTGCCAACGGGATTTAAATGAAAAGCGCAGCATGAAAAGAAAAAAAAATAAATAAAAAGAGGAGAGCGATGGGAAGGATGGTTGTAGGGATCAGTGGGAATTGAAATGGAGGACGTGAAAACAAAGGAGAAGGATGGGATTGTAGAGAGTGATGAGGTTAGGAAGAGAGAGGTGAAGGGTGATAGGAGTATGTATAAAGGAAGATCTTGAGGAAAAACTGGAAATAATGAGGGAATGGATAGAAGAGGAGGGAGGAGAAACAAGGATAAAAATTGGTGAGGTGAGATTTTAATACCAGGATGGGGAACTTGGATGGAGGGCTTAAAAAGGGTGAAAAGAAATGCGAACAAAGAAGAAGAAAATCGAAGGACGAAAAAATAAATTGGGTAGGAAATTGTTAGTACATAGGTTATAGGAGGTAGGGTAAGCGATTATGAACAAGATCTTTCCAACAATATATAATACATACTCATTTGCGATTAACACTTGTCCTTCGTAATTCTACATCTCCTAACTAACCCTTTCTTCACCCCTCTCTCCCTCAGTGCCACCAATAATCTAGATCTATCCACCGAATCAAACGCGGCTCTCAAGTTCACAAAGAACAGCACTAATAACCCTCCTTTCTTACTTATCTGTCTATTTAATAGATAATTCAACACATATATATTATATATGATTCCCATTTATTTTCTGAATCCCGATTGATGCGGTGGAATCAATTCCTTACTCTCTATCTATTCCCTCAATCTCTCCGCCAACGCAGTCGTATAAACTTTTCAATATAACGGCAATTTTTCAATGTAACTTCCTTAAAATTCCTCATCTTCCTCCCTTCCCCTTTCTTTAATATCGAAATCACTATCCCATTATTATACATATATACAGGGTGTCCTAGACCACCCGTACATCCCTTTTCTTTCAAAAACTAAGCATTTTAGAGAAAAACGGTTTGAACAAAAATTGTGTGGTTTTGAGGGGAACATAAGATGGTGTCATTGGTTTGACCTTGGATGGCATCGTTAAGGTCAAGTCAAGGACACCTTTAATTTCTTAAATGGAATCCCCTATTTTTTATTGCATATTCTTATAGCTTATCTCGAGAGCTTTCCAAAACACTATAATAAAGTATTTTTTTATTAAGTACTTTTTGAGTTATTTTATATTTTAATCTGAGATATTTGGACATAAAAAATAAAATATCTTGTAAAATATTTAGTTTTCGATAATCTGACGGTAATATTTTATGTACAGAATAATGAGACAAATCAATTAGTAAAAAAAATAATAATTTTTAAGAAAAAGTATGTAATTATTTATAATGTAATTTTTAAAACAAGTATTTGTTTTTTTCTTTACACTAATTGATTTGTCTCATTATTCTGTACATAAAAGTATTACGGCAAGATTATCGAAAACTAAATATTTTACGAGATATTTTATTTTTTATATCAAAATATATCAGATTAAAATATAAAATAACTCAAAAAGTACTTAATAAAAAAATACTTTATTATAGTGTTTTGAAAAGCTCTCGAGGTAAGCTACAAGAATATGCAATAAAAAGTAGGTAGTTCCATTTAAAAAATTGAAGGTGACCTTCACGTGACCTTCAAGCAACTATTCAAGGTCAAATTAATGACACCACCTTATGTTCCCCTCAAAACCATACAATTTTTGTTCTAAACGTTTTTCTCTAAAATGCTTAGTTTTTGAAAGAAAAGAGGTGTACGGGTGGTCTAGGACACCTTGTATATACTTCTTCTTCTACGTGCCTTGTCGGGCCTTTTATGTATATTTACCATATATATATGGTAAATATGCATAAAAGGTCACACCTCACCCATTTAATCGCTACTTAGATATGTTGTAGGCGGGAGGTTTCTAAATAATTCCTCGCAAGAATCAATTGGCGATCGGAGTTGGTTTAGGAGATATAACAAATTAAAGTTTCACAGTTTTAATGCTTTTTCTCGGATATTATAAAGTAATATTAGGAAAAGTAAAGTTTGTGTACGTTGTATTTGTTGTAGGGTAGACATGGAGGAAGTATTTGTTTACATTTACGGGATAGGTACATGATCATAGATATTTTATCAATAATCGGTTTCACCTATTTCTCGCAGTTCGTTAACAGGTTTCAATATGCTACTACATGAATTTCTGAGTCATGTCTTCAATTTTACTTTTAAAATTGAAAATAGGTTTGGATTAGGTTATATCTTCCGGAAGTGGAGCCCCCCGTAGGTGGGACGGAATCCACTATGTCCACGCATATACTTTATAACGCGAACCGAGGTCTACCCCACAATACGTTCTAATGTTAAGGTAACATACATATACTATATATTTTTAAATTATTAAAATTTCAATTTCTTTCGTTTAAAAAATTTTTTTATCTTTCTTGTTTTGTGCTTTATAATTTATAGAACTTGACTTAAATTTTTTAATAGAAATTATTTTATCGAACTGCAGAGTCAAAAATAATTAATAAATACATGATTTTAAGAAACAAAACAATGTGTTCTTTTCTAAAGCACAGAAGAAAGAAAAAAAAATTTTTAAACTACCAATAGCATGTTAAAGTTGAAAATTCAAGTTTTAAAATGCTTTTCAATTTTTTGTCTATAGTGATTTTTCACCGAGTTTCAGCGATTTGTAAATAGCCAACTTTTAGCGTATGAAAGATCCTCTATTTTTTTGTGTAATATATATTAAAAAGGAAATACACGAGTGTATATAAAAACAATTATAACATATACTTATCAGATCCCAGTTAGTTATGTATCAGAGAATATAATAATCATAGATATATAGCTCTTACATCTATATCATAGAATACTTACTTCGATTTGTATTTTTGAATGAAAATGTGTTTTCACATATGTGTTGTCAGGTATGTGTGTACAATATTTATTTTATTTTATTATGTATAATAATAGCATCATTGAACACACACGCGCGCGCGCATATACACACAACATATTAATGCTATTATTATAATAAAATAAAATAAAATAAATATTATACACACATACACGATAACACATATGTAAGTGAAAACACATTTTCATTCAAAAATATAAATAAAAGTAAATATTCTATGTAATATTTTCACTGCCGATTGCAACAAAAATGCGGCGTAAAAAATTAATGACTTACTTTGCCGCGTTTAGTGTACTTGAGATACTGGTAATGATGATTGTCGTAATTGAAATCGCGAGGCATGAAGGTAATGTCATGGTTGTGTCCCATCTTACCCATGAGCGTCTTCTTCCTCTGCATCTGCATCTTTTTCGAATACAAACGCAGATCGGCGACTGCAAAATTCATATATAATTAACATATTTTTGTCATGGCACATATATGTATACTGATTATAAGGCGCATGACGAAATTACGTTTCATTCTAGCGGCGCAACATTGAAAATATTTGATAAGTCGTTAACTCGAATTAATTCAAGTACGACTATCGACAAATTGTACGTCAGAAATAAAAAAACTGATTACATTTTTTAAAGGCGAGACACTTCTTTCTCATCTTTACAGTTAGAAAAATTTTTTCGCGAGATATATAGAATTCTTCAGTTTATTGTCAAATATGATACGAATGACGCAAGAGAAAGTCTGATTCCGAGGCGAATATATAATTTTCTCACAAAAAAAACAAAATTTTTTTACATTGTAAAACTAAACTATTTAACAATTTAAATTAAAAGTAGATCAAAATGCCAAAAAATAAAGATGACGTTTTATTAAATGAAAAAATATATCTCAAAAATATATCTCACTCAGTATAATCACTGAACAAAACTGTATTATCGGGTTATCACAAAATATTTATTCATCACAAAGCATTCTTGCATTCTATTTGATATTGTTTTTATATATACATTTCAAGTTTTTATGTATTTCGTATAAAATGAGAAATTAAATTTGAAAAAGGTATTTTTTATTTGATAGAAAATCGTACGCGATTAATTTTTTTTTTATTTTATGCAACAGTTTTTTATCGAATTTCCAGATTCCAAAAGATTTTTCACAAATTTCACAATTATAACAGCATATTTATACAATTACACCATTATTTGATATATATTGTTGCATCCCTGGATTATGCCCGTCTTCGAGAGATCGTCTCTAAGCACGTTGCTGGGGAGTTTGCTATTAAACAACGGCGGACATGTTGTTTTAGATCGAACATCTTGAGTTTCGTGACGGATGTCAATCCGCGCGGACGTGTTTAAGGTTATTAACGATATTCTCTGTTCTCTATTTCTGTGAATAGTTATATAGTTCTGTTTCATTAAAGTTCTTGTTCTTTCATAACTAAGAGTTATTATTTACGACCCGTAGTGTGAGTGCCGGTTGTGTCTTGCGTGATTCGATTGATCTCGATTCCGATCCGCGGACGCAACAATATATATATATATATATATATATATATATATATATATATATATATATATACAGGGTGTCCTAGACCACCCGTACACCCCTTTTCTTTCAAAAACTAAGCATTTTAGAGAAAAACGTTTTGAACAAAAATTGTATGGTTTTGAGGGGAACATAAGATGGTGTCGTTGGTTTGACCTTGGATGGCATCGTTAACGTCAAGTCAAGGACACCTTTAATTTCTTAAACGGAACCCCCATTTTTTATTGCATATTCTTGTAGCTTATCTCGAGAGCTTTTCAAGACACTATAATAAAGTATTTTTTCATTAAGTACTTTTTGAGTTATTTTATATTTTATTCTGACATATTTTGATATAAAAAATAAAATATCTCGTAAAATATTTAGTTTTCGATAATCTTACCGTAATACTTTTATGTACAGAATAATGAGACAAATCAATTAGTGTAAAGAAAAAAACAAATAATTGTTTAAAAAAATACATTATAAATAATTACATACTTTTTCTTAAAAACAATTATTTTTTTTACTAATTGATTTGTCTCATTATTCTGTACATAAAAGTATTACGGTAAGATTATCGAGAACTAAATATTTTACGAGATATTTTATTTTTTATATCAAAATATGTCAGATTAAAATATAAAATAACTCAAAAAGTACTTAATGAAAAAATACTTTATTATAGAGTTTTGGAAAGCTCTCGACATAAGCTATAAGAATATGCAATAAAAAATAGGGGATTCCATTTAAGAAATTAAAGGTGTTCTTGACTTGACCTTAACGATGCCATCCAAGGTCAAACCAATGACACCATCTTATGTTCCCCTCAAAATCATACAATTTTTGTTCAATACGTTTTTTTCTAAAATGTTTATTTTTTGAAAGAAAAGGGGTGTACGGGTGGTCTAGGACACCCTGTATATATATATATATATATATATATATATATATATATATATATATAGCGTACTCTTTCGCTATGCTACATGCGAGTGAGAGAGAACGCAAGGGGCACGGAACAGAGTATGTCCTTTTCTACGTGCACCTTGGCCCCCACTCCTCAACTCTCGGTCTAGATATACTATGTCTATGGATACGTATCAAGCGACGCGGTAGTCACGGTACGCGGTAGCATCGCGACGTCAAGATATAATAAGGTTGAGGTTATAAAGTTATATTTCAATCTGTTGCAGAAAATATATTTGGTCCTATCGAGTAAGTAAATTGAAAATTTCGTATATATATCTGCTTATATATGTTTATTTATTGTTTTATAAATATACATATTATTTCTTGATTATATCTGAATATTGTCTAAATTATAGCGCTTATTTGCAGGATCAATCTTTTCGAGAAGACTGGTATACTTTCAGCTGGGATTTTTTCGTATAAAACCGTATGCAATCCCAACTGAAGAACTTTGCTAAACAGCGTAACATATTGGGTTATAGAGATCTGGCAGTAACAGACAGTAAGTACAATTAAGTAGCATATATAAAACATAGATTAGCATATATAAAACCAGATATGTAAACTAAATTAAATATTATTACAATTCTGTTCTTTTCTTTGCACACAGATAGAGTGAAGTGAAAAATAATATTAATGCATAGAAGATCATCAGTTTCAACCTAAAAACTTCTGGAACGGTTGCTGGTTCGATATAGACCGTAAGTTTTACTCCAAATTCAGCAAACGTCGAATTGAGAGATAGCCTCAAAATACAAATACATTATTATGAAGATGGAAATGTACAATTGGTCAGCGAGAAGCAAACAGTGAAAGATTTGATACATACTGATTGTAAAATATAGGATGTAAGTCCACGTCTAGTATATATAATCATATAAGTCTATCTACGTCTAGTATGTATACCTATATAACAACGTAATTCTACGTCTAGTATGTATATCTATATAACAATGTATCTATCTACGTTTAGACTTTTAGTTTTTTTAAAATAAAATGATTTTGAAAAGAATATCAGTAAAATGATTTATTTATATATGAAGCAGAAAATTTACAAACAGTAAAATTAAATATCATTATTATTATTATTGTTTATTATTATTATTATTAATTATTATAATTATATTATTATTATTAATTATTATAATTATAATTGTAATTATAATTATAATTATTATTAATTATTATAATTATAATTGTAATTATAATTATAATTATTATTAATTATTATTATTATTATTAATTATTATTAACATTAACATTATTATTAATTCTATGCAGTATTTAGTTAGGTTTTTTATGTTCAATATTATATATATGTTTTTACCTTACAAAGGTAAAAAAAAATACGCCAAGTTTATAAAAAAATCCCAACTTGTACGCAAAAAAAGTTTAAAAATAAAAACTAAATGAAATCAATAGTTAACTAGCCAAGTATTTAGAAGCAATTCAGTTTATAAGGATTTGTAATTTGAAATAGTATTTGTCATAAAATCAATCTTGTATTTATAGAAATGTTATAGACAGATTCATTCACAGATTCACGGGTTTCTATGAAATTAAAACGCATTTTATTTTTATTAACAGAAACCTGATTTTTAAAATAAGTTCAACAATTTTGAATATTGTATATCACAAATTACACTATTATAGAGTTTATTAAGGGTGTTATATACTATAATATCAAATCATATTGTTGATGTTAAGTGCGATTAAAATTCCTTTGATTTGCAAAGTATATCTTACAGGATGTATAATTCGAAAGAAAATTTTTCGTAAACTCTAAGTCGCATAAAACAAACTTACACCAAAGCAAAGTATAAAAACTTGGCGTGCCCGGGTCGCATTAAAACATATTGTCCCAGATTTATTTGTGTTGTATATCTCATATTATGTGAAAATTACTTGCATCATTCATATAATAAAAGTATTATTATATTAAATATTTACATTTTATATAAGATTTAATTAAGTTTCATACAAAAAGGATGAATCAAAAAAAAATATAATGATTTACGAATCTACTAAAATTTCAATTATATATATTATCTACATATATTATCATACGTTATCTAAAAAAAAATATATATATATATATGCTACAATATCAATTCATAATCAATATTTAATACGATTAAGATTCCTTAAATTTGCAAAATTTATCCTACAGGATGTATAATTTGAAAGAAAACTTTTGTGTAATTTATTTACATTTTATATAAAATTTTATTAAGTTTTATACAAAAAGCATGTGTCAAAAAAATATATATACATATATATATATTGCTTGGTTCGTGCTTCTTCCCGCCTTAAATCCCCCCCTCGCTTCACTCTGCGGTGTACATCTGTGCCAGCGTAAGTGCTGGTAATCTGTCCACTAGATCCACCACGTGGTGACGGTGGAAGATCGTATTATTAATTGGGAGCAGAAGAGGGGGCTGCTTAGGCGTAGTGGTTTAGGATGGACTACTCGAGGAGGCTTCCATTCATACTGGTGGCGAGTCAAAACTCATCGCTGAGCGGCTACGGGTGCCAATTTTCAATCGTTTGATATGATTGGACCGCTCTGGAGACGTGCTGGGGATGTCGTCTCTCCGTGGCAATCGGCACTGCATCCATTGAGCGAGATTCCAACATCGCTCTGGAGTCGTATGTACTGTGTTAGAGTGACGTAAGGTGCGAGGTCTGAATAGCTCAGTGGTAAGAGCAGTTGCCCGGAAAGCGAAAGACTCGGGTTCGATTCCCGATTCAGCCACTTGTACCTCGCATATTTTTTCAGACCCGCAAATGTTGTTTTCTAACAATTATTTGTCGGGCTGAGGAAGTATGTAAACGCCCTACACAGACACGACAGTGCCGCTGCCACGGAGAGAGATGGATGCTTGGTTCGTGCCTCTTCCCGCCTTAAATCCCCCCCTCGCTTTCACTAATGATTTACGAGTCTACTAAAATTTCAATTTATAAATACATATACATTTATATATTATTTACATATATTATCATTCACATATATTACATCAAAATAATATATATATTCATAAACAGTAACATGTACACGTCTTAATTATATTATATTATAGATAATAGATAATATAATAGATAAATATTATAGATAAATATTAAACTTTTTTTGCGTACAAGTTGGGATTTTTTTATATACTTGGCGTATTTTTTTTTAACTTTGTGAGGTTTTTAGGTGATCACATTGCTTTTTGTAAAAATCTATATTTTTTCTGCAAAAAATATATATGCGTTTTTAGCATATAATATTTAATAATATAATATAGTTTTTTATTCATGTAGAATATCTAATAATAATAAATTTCTTAATAATAATAAGTAAATCACAATAATAAAGTTTTATTGTAGAATTGGCATTCTTTAATTTTATTTTTAGTATACTAGCACAACACAACGCGCGCTTCGCGCGCGCTATTTATTCTTTTTCATTAAACATTTTTAACGATATATACACAAAATAATAACTGTCAAAATATGCAATGACAGCCGCTCACGAAGTAAGCGCAATGACAGAACCAATCAGCATCGCGGAAAAGCGACAACAATACACTTCGAGACTTTCGAGTATCGACTTAACATGCCTTTTTTAGATAGGATAATGTTCAACAATAATATATATGTGCTTACATTATATAATATTATCTCACAATAATACCGTACAGTTTTACTTATGTAGAATTGACATTCGTTAATTTTATTGAATCCTATATAGGCAATAAAATCTTGTATAAAAAAGCTCAATTTAACTATACCTATAAATTCATTCACTTTTGTATTACTGTAACATCATGTAGACCATTCTTCAACTGTATGATGTTACAGTAATACAAAAGTGAATGAATTTATAAGTATAGTTAAATTGAGCTACTTTACGCAATATTTTATTGCCTATATAGGATTCAATAAAATTAACAAATGCCAATTCTACATAAATAAAACTGTACGGTATTATTGTGAGATAATATAACATAAAGTGCCATAGAAGATGCCAAAAAAGATAAATAAAGTACCACAGAAGATACCAAAGAAGATAAAGTATTTTTTATTTTAAGTATTTTCTTTTAAGCATTTTTTTTTTATATTATCTTACAATAATAGAGTTTTATTTATATAGAATTGGCATTCGTTTCATTTTTAATAATAATATAGTATAGTTTTTTATTCATGTAGAATATCTAATAATAATAAAGTTTAATAATAATAAGTAAATTACAATAATAAAGTTTTATTTATGTAGAATATCTCACAATAATAAAGTTTTATTGTAGAATTGGCATTCATTAATTTTATTTTTAGTATATAATGTTCAATAATAATATATATGTGCTTACATTATATTATCTTACAATAATACAGTAGTTTTATTTATGTAGAATTGGCATTCGTTAATTTTATTGAATCCTATATAGGCAATAAAATCTTGTATAACGTAGCTCAATTTAACTATACCTATAAATTCATTCACTTTTGTATTACTGTAACATCATACTTCAATGTAGACCATTCTTCAACTGTATGATGTTACAGTAATACAAAAGTGAATGAATTTGTAGATATAGTTAAATTGAGCTACTTTATGCAATATTTTATTGCCTATATAAGATTCAATAAAATTAACAAATGCCAATTCTGCATAAATAAAACTGTACTGTATTATTGTGAGGTAATATAACATAAAGTGCCATAGAGGATGCCAAAGAAGATAAATGAAGTGCCATAGAAGATACCAAAGAAAATAAAGTATTTTTTATTTTAAGTATTTCCTTTTAAATATTTTTTTTTATGTATATTATCGTACAATAATAGAGTTTTATTTATATAGAATTGGCATTCGTTTTATTTTTAATATATAATGTTCAACAATAATATAGTTATATATAATATATTAGGTGTACAACTTTGCTTCCGCCGTTTTTTTTCCGAAATTCGAGGCTTTATTATAAAAAACTGGTTATACATTTATGATTCAAAGTATTGTCCATCGCTGGCCACTACTTTCTCCCATCTTTCGGGCAGCGTACGAATCCCGCTGAAAGCGTATGAATCCGTTGAAAAAACTAGTCATGTTTTGAAGCGATCCACGAATCGATCCAATTTCTTACTTCTTCATAAGACCGGAAGTGCTGGTCAACCAGGCCGTGTGCCATTGATCGAAACAAGTGATAGTCAGAGGGAGCAACGTCTGGAGAATACGGCGGGTGGGGTAGGACTTCCCATTTCAACGTTTCCAAGTATGTCTTGACCACTTTCGCAACATGGTCAAGCATTGTCATGCTGCAAAATCACTTTATCATGTCTCTCGTTGTATTGCGGCCGTTTGTCTTTTAATGCTCGGCGCAAACGCATTAATTGCGTTCGATAACGATCGCCTGTGATTGTTTCAGTCGGTTTTAACAGCTCATAATACACTACGCCGAGCTGGTCCCACCAAATACAGAGCATGACCTTGGAGCCGTGAATATTCGGTTTGGCCGTCGACGTGGAAGCATGGCCGGGATATCCCCATGATTTTCTGCGCTTGGGGTTATCGTAATGAACCCATTTTTCGTTCCCAGTCACAATGCGATGCAGAAATCCCTTCCGTCTTTGCCTTTCAAGCAACTGTTCACAAGCAAACAAACGCCGTTCAACATCTCTCGGTTTCAACTCGTACGGCACCCAATTTCCTTGCTTCTGAATTACACCCATGTCTTTGAGGCGTTTTGAAATTGCTTGTTGAGTCACTCCCAATGATCGTGCCAATTCTTCTTGACTTTGACTCGAGTCTTCATTAAGTAATGCCTCCAATTCTGCATCTTCGAGAACCTTCTCTCTTCCACCGCTATGCCGGTCTTCGATGTGAAAATCACCGTTCTTGAAGCGTTGAAACCACTCACGACACGTTCTTTCACTAATAGCGGCCTCACCATAAGTATTTGAGAGCATTCGATGAGCCTCAGCCGCAGATTTCTTCATTGAAGCAGAAAATTAAAACCTCCCGCAAATGACGAGAATTTGGCTCGTAAACTGACATTTTCAATCGAGAATAACTTTATGATGCAGACACAAATCGACTAATGTTTCCATGGGGTGTCGTAACCCGACCAATCTCTAAATATATTAAAAGATAAAACAATAAAGTAAAACAGAAAAGATTAAGAAAGAGCTGAGTAAAGCAATGCATTAAAATTAGGAAAGAGATCAAGGAAAGATAATTAAGAAAGAGTAAAGTAATAAAAGATTATTAATAAAATAAAAGTAAGATACGTGACTAAAGAGAAGGAAGTCACGGTCAAGTTCTCGGAAGCTGAGTAAGCAGCTGACGAGACAGCTGACGAGCGGAACACGAGACATGCTCCGGTCAGGGACACCACACTCCTCCCTAATCAACGCCCTAATTAATTAATATATATCGAGCGCGAGATGCACCGACGCTAGCTCAGTAATATAGCTCATTAACATCGCTCGCTACTCGCTCGCTCAGATCAACAGTATCGATATACCGTACGTATCGCGCCCGACTATTATAATCGCGATTAAGTGAAAGTGTACGAAAGAATCTGTGAAATATATCAATTTATACCTAACGTTCGGGAGTGTCTTATTTCGAGCGTGGATCCTAATCCTTTGGGCGTATAAATCCCTAAAGACTTCTTCCTTAGCGGCTAGAGGCACAACATTAATTGGTGGCAGCGGTGGGATACGCCAGCTCTAACAAGATCGACACCGGCAAAGGTCCACAACCACGAGGAAGAAAAATTCCGTGGAATCGACAGAACGAGAGACAGCAAAAGAAACTCCGTCAAACGGTCAACAACTACAACCGAGGAAAAGGAAGTCCATCAGAAACTTCGAGTCACCCGGTACATCGAGGTGACAACGATAAGCGGAACCCGAGAAGGCGCACCGACCTATCTCAACAGCACGCGACGATCGACGCCCAACGGCCGACACCGAACGAGAGACAATGCTGCTCATCATATTATTGTAAGTCGAACAATTAAAAATTTGTAAACGCGTGAATGTCGGAAAACCGAAACGCGCCACAAAAAAGCGTAGCGAATAAATCGTGGCTATTTAGCGAACCAGCGAATAGAGCCATTAGAAATAGCGCAGTAAGCCCTATAAGAGTAGCAGTAGAAGCACTCCGGGATATACGCGATAACGTACGAAGAAATCTAAGCGCATTAAATTCAAGCGAGAATTTGTCCGAACCAGAACTCGGAGTAAACGTTGTAATCGAACGCGAATTTTCATTCGGCGAATTAGACAACAGTTTAATAGCGAATAATATAGAACTAGATGTTGATGTCGAATCATCAATAAGCGCGTCTAGTAGACTAACACACCGCCGCGAATTCTCACTAACGTCATACGATTCAAGTATCTTTGATCCCGACGAAATCTATCGTACTCGAGACATGTATAATTCATACGCTTCCGCATCGCAACCCATCACATCGGAAGATATCGATGAGGGAATTAAGCGATTACAAGAAGAAGCAAATAGAAACGCGACACAATCAAACGCGCAAGCTCAATACAAACCGCACAAAGAAACGGACGAAGCAGCCGACGACCTTAGGGACATATTGCGGGAAATGAGAGAGGAAATGAGACGGGAAATTAGAAGTATGCATGCCGAGATATACGATTTAAGAATGAGAGGACCGCAACCCCGACAAAACAATGAGCATAGAACTCCGCCGGGAGAAAGAACCGAAACCGCGTACGAGTCCACACCCGAAGATGTACGACATCGAAGAGGACGCGGATTTCTACCATTAAAAGAGGCTCGCGGAATGATTCCGGAATTCGACGGATCGCCAAATAAATTGCAAGAATTTCTGAGCGCGACTACATATGCAGTAGAACATAGACCCGTTAGATGAAGTAACGCTATTAAGAGCAGTATTATGCACGAAATTAAAAGGCAGAGCAATGCTAGACTTTCAAACGCGTAAAATTCGAGATTTCGCACAGTTGAAACGAGAATTAGAGGTCTGTTACGCAAGTAAAAAGAGTACGACCCATCTACAAATTGAAGTTAACACGCTAAAACAGAAAAACGGAGAAAGCGCGCGAACTTACGGACTTAGAGCCGACAAACTAGCCATGGAGCTATACGAATCGATGATGGAAGGACGTCATCATACAGTAGATAATAAACGCGCAATCATGGAAATAATACAGCAACAAGCCTCAGAAAATTTCCAAATAGGCTTGCAAGACGAAATTAAAACAATTGTTCGATCGCCAGGATATGCTACGTTGCAAGAAGCAATAGCAGCGGCCAGCGCGGAAGAAAAGGTTAAAGAACCGTCCGCGACCGGTACGCGAAGCAAAATTAATTTTACACCGACCTATAAACAGGAAAATCAAATGAGTGTGAAATGTCAAAAATGCGGAAAACCCGGGCATTACGGTCGAGATTGTCGAACTAGCCGATACGCGAATCGATTTTCATTGCCGAAACCCGATAGACAACCCCGCGTAAATACGATAAATAAATATTGTAATTATTGCAAAAAATCCGGACATGATCGCGAAGAATGTTGGTTATTACACGGACGACCCAATAGAGATCAACCGAGCCGAACCAAACAATATAATTCGCGACCGGAAAATAAAAATCGTAAGAGCAACGAGCAAGGAAGAAAGAAATTTAACTCCGCGCACAGCAGTGACGAGGAAGACAAGGAAGAAACGAAGCAACGACGACCCGCAATCGAATATCGCGTTACACACGTGAAGCGTGCCCCGCGAACGCATACAGGACTAGACTTAGTCGCTTTACCTATGCGAGAATCGAAAAAAGGAAAAATAAATTTATTGTTCGATACGGGAGCCGCTATATCACTAATTAAAGTAACGCATTTAAAAGACGAAACGCTAATAACAGAAGATAAAATAGCGCTTACACGAGTAACAGGACATAAAGTATATACGATAGGAAGAATCAACGCCACGATAAATTTAAACGACGGTAGAGTGAAACATAAAATGTACGTCGTAAAAGATGATTTTCCGATCGAATACGACGGAATAGTAGGAGTACACTTCCTGAAGAAACAAGGAGCCAGTTGCAATTACTCGAAGAAACAATTGAGAATCGGACGGAATACTTTAAAATTATATCCGTATCAGAGAACCACATTGCAACCCCGTAGTGAAACAATAATACAAGTAGCTACGAATAAAAATATGATAGGCATCATTCAGGCAGAAGAAGCCGCAGGAGTATTTATAGGAAGCTGCCTGGTCGACCCACAAAATTATCTATGTCCCGCAAGTGTAATAAACACAACGGATAACATAATCGAAATGTTAATGCCGCAAGTAACAATTGAAGAAATCGCACAAGAAAACACGGTGGAAATAAACGCCACACAAGCGAAAAAAGGAGAAGATGACATCCCGCGTACCGAAAAGGTAACACGAGCCCTTCGAATCGACCATTTAAATAAGGAAGAATTAAAAGCAATAAAAGATATATGCGAAAATTACAGCGACATATTCCACATCGAAGGAGAACCACTGACTTGCACCAACACAATCGCGCATAAGATTGCAACGCAAGCAGATAGCTCACCGGTCAACGTACGGCCTTACCGCCTGCCGGAGAAGCATAAAGAAGAAGTAAATCGACAAATCCGAGAAATGTTAAAAAATGGAATAATCAGATCAAGCATAAGCCAATGGAACGCACCGTTATTGGTAGTCCCTAAGAAAGCTGATGCGTCAGAAAAACCTCGATATAAATCCGATGTGCAAACCGAAAATAATTCAAGAGCACATCTACGGCACCGCAAGCGAATCAAATGTAACAGTAGAGATAGAAACCGACACCACAATAATTAATACTGCGATGCTAAAATAAAGTAGATATAAAAAACAATTGTAAAATGCGAAAAATGTATAGCGAAAGATATGTAGACGAAAATTCATGTATAGTTAATTTTCTTTTTCCAAAGGGGGAGGGATGTCGTAACCCGACCAATTTCTCAATATATTAAAAGATAAAACAATAAAGTAAAACAGAAAAGATTAAGAAAGAGCTGAGTAAAGCAATGCATTAAAATTAGAAAAGAGATCAAGGAAAGATAATTAAGAAAGAGTAAAGTAATAAAAGATTATTAATAAAATAAAAGTAAGATACGTGACTAAAGAGAAGGAAGTCACGGTCAAGTTCTCGGAAGCTGAGTAAGCAGCTGACGAGACAGCTGACGAGCGGAGCACGAGACATGCTCCGGTCAGGGACACCACACTCCTCCCTAATCAACGACCTAATTAATTAATATATATTGAGCGCGAGATGCACTGACGCCAGCTCAGTAACATAGCTCAGTAACATAGCTCAGTAACATAGCTCAGTAACATAGCTCAGTAACATAGCTCAGTAACATAGCTCAGTAATATAGCTCATTAACATCGCTCGCTACTCGCTCACTACTCGCTCGCATATATCGATAATATCGAAGTACCGTACGTATCGCGCCCGACTATTATAATCGCGATTAAGTGAAAGTGTACGAAAGAATCTGTGAAATATATCAATTTATACCTAACGTTCGGGAATGTCTTATTTGGAGCGTAGATCCTAATCCTTTGGGCGTATAAATCCCTAAAGACCTCTTTCTTAGCGGCTAGAGGCACAACAGAGGTTATGTTGACAGATGCCCAAGTTTATTGCATGACGTCTATGATCTATTTATTTCGACCACTACTTACCGCTAAAGCCATCTATAGGAAAACGGCGGAAGCAAAGTTGTACACCTAATAATATAATTTAATAATATAATATCAATTTAACTACACCTATAAATTCATTCACTTTTGTATTACTGTAACATCATACTTCAATGTAGATCATTCTTCAACTGTATGATGTTACAGTAATAAGTGAATGAATTTATAAGTACAATTAAATGGAGCTATTTTACACAATATTTTATTGCCAATAAAATTAACGATGCCAATTCTACATAAATAAAACTATACTGTATTATTGTGAGATAATATAATATAAGCACATATATATTATTTTTGAACATATATATTATTGTTGATAATACAGTTTTATTTATGTAGAATTGGCATTCGTTAATTTTATTTTTAGTATATAATGTTCAACAATAATATATATGTGCTTACATTATATTATCTCACAATAATATAGTACAGTTTTATTTATGTAGAATTGGCATTCGTTAATTTTATTGAATCCTATTTAGTATTGTTATAGTTTGCTCCCATGCACATTATACGTCCAGACTTCACGCAAAATGCGCTTTCCTTCTCTTTTTTTAAATTATTTCTTTTAATATTCTTATTCCAAAAACTGAACAGGCTCCGTGTCTATAATGACTTCGAGTATAATTCGTTATCTTGTCTTGAAAAGCTGACCTCTAAGGCTCCGCTATAGGATCTGGTTCATAAGGTTCATAATCTTGCACTTCCTTCCTCAAGTGATCATATTTGCAACTTTGCTTACTCCGTGCATTGTAAAACCTTTGAGAACCCAAGTCATTGTGTTCGATTATAAGCGCTGGATGGTCACTTCCCTCTATCTGTATGTGAGGAAAAGAACAGAATTGTAATATTTAATTTAGTTTACATATCTGGTTTTATATGTGCTACTCAATGTTTTATATATGCTAATTAATTGTACTTACTATCTGTTACTGCCAAATCTTTATATTCAATATGTTAGGCTGTTTAGCAAAGTTCTTCAGCTGGGATTGCATACGGTATAAGACCGTATGCAATTCCAGCTGAAGAAATCCCAGCTATAAAAGTATACCGGTCTTCTTTTCGCTTTACCCTGCAAATAAGCACTATAATTTAGATAATATTCAGATATAATCAAGAGATATACTTATAAAACAATAAATAAACATCAATCAATCTACTTACTCGATAGCACCAAATATATTTTCTGCAACAGAGTCAAATATAACCTTATAACCTTAACCTTTTATTATTATATCTTGACGTCGCGATGCTACAGCGTACCGCGACCCGCGACTACCGCGTCGCTTTATACGTATCATATACGTATGCACGCATATACATACACATTGTCTCTCAAGGCGTATTTGCACACTCAAGCATAAAATCATATATGAGCGCTGCAAACGCGCCTTGAGGGACAAACTCGCTTTGCATGTATGCGTGCATACGTACGTACGTGAGAGTCTGAATCTTATGAAAAATAAAAGTATCACATTCTGGTATACGATTATCATTCCTCAGGATTGACTGCACCAATCTTATTCAAACTGGTCGCAATCGAAAGCTTGCATCCACATTATATCAGAAAAGTGCCGTTAGATTTTTGATTAACGGCTTGGTTCCTGAGGAATTTTAATCGAAAGTTTATTAGACGTAAAACTGCGGATAAGCTTCTTGGTAGCGTCGCGGCCCCTGTACATAGGCAAACCGTTGACAAGCCGAAACGTTTTTTTTATATACTTGGCGTCGCGACGCTACCGCGTCGCTTGATATGTGTATATGTACAGGGTGAGTCATTTTAATCAACGCACGCAAATATCTCGTAAAGTAAGCAAGATGGAAAAAAATGTTTTATACAAAAGTTGTAGGGTTCAGAGGGGGACACATGATGAAAATATGGAATTGACCTTGAATGACCTTTTCAAGGCCAAGTCAATGTGATCGATATTTTCTTAAACGGAACCCCCCACTTTTTATTGCATATTCTTGTAGCTTATCTCGAAAGCTTTTCAAAACACTATAATAAAGTATTTTTTCATTAAGTACTTTTTGAGTTATTTTATATTTTAATCTGACATATTTTGATATAAAAAATAAAATATCTCGTAAAATATTTAGTTTTCGATAATCTTAGTATTAATAATAATACTTTTATGTACAGAATAATGAGACAAATCAATTAGTATAAAAAAAATAATTGTTTTTAAGAAAAAGTATGTAATTATTTACAATGTATTTTTTTAAACAATTATTTGTTTTTTTCTTTACACTAATTGATTTGTCTTATTATTCTGTACATAAAAATATTACGGTAAGATTATCGAAAACTAAATATTTTATGAGATATTTTATTTTTTATATCAAAATATGTCAGATTAAAATATAAAATAACTCAAAAAGTACTTAATGAAAAAATACTTTATTATAGTGTTTTGAAAAGCTTTCGAGATAAGCTACAAGAATGTGCAATAAAAATGGGGGGTTCCATTTAAGAAAATATCGATCACATTGACTTGGTCTTGAAAAGGTCACTTAAGGTCAAGTCCATATTTTCATTATGTGTCCCCCTCTGAACCCTACAACAACTTTAGTATAAAACATTTTTTTCCATCTTGCTTACTTTACGAGATATTTGCGTGCGTTGATTAAAATGACTCACCCTGTATATATTATTTTACATCTTAAGTAGACAGTAAATGGATAATTTTAACTTTTTCGGACATTTATCCGCCCGATTTTTAAGAAAAAATCAGTCCAATATCTGAATTCCCTATGTTGGGATTGTATCAGAAATTAAACTGATAGAAGTAATTACATTTTTAATCTTCTGCCAGTTGCTCTTTGCAAGCTTTATATACTTCTCATGACTGAAACTCAAATACGAGATGGGGCGCATCGCGCGTCGCATAGCGGTAAATAAACGAACTAGCAGCTGAAGTATGAACTATCTTTTTGTAAAGTTTTGAAATGTTGCACGCAGTAACATTTTTCATGAAATATTAAATAAATAATAATTTTGGATATAGATAAACATGCACATCAAATTCAATTATTAATATTAAACGATATCTCATAATTTTGTAATATTTTCAGCATACGCGAAAAGTGAAATGATGGCGCGTAAGGTTGTTGAAATATTGAAATAAGATTCCATTAATCTTCATACATACAATATTATAAAGTAAGATTTTATTGTAGGTTAGTGATATATACCAGTAATACAATTATCCATTTATTATCTATTTAAGATGTAAAATAAAATAAAAAGAAAATATGTATATATATTATATATATATATATATATATATATATATATATATATATATATATATATACAGGGTGTCCCAAAGCACCCTTGACAACGCTCGTGAGCAAGTAGAGCACAGTAAACTGAATAGAAAAGTCCTGTAACATTTTTTTTATAACGCTTAATAAAGGAGTTATTATTGAATAACGTCTGGCCAATCAGCGTCGACCTTTAGCCGCGCGCCTGGTAGTGTGCGTGAGCGTTCCGTCGCTACGGCGACGCACACTAACAGACGGACGGCTCACTGACGTGCGTCCGGCTAAAAGTCGGCGCTGATTGACCAGACTTTATTCAATAATAACTCCTTTATTAAGCGTTATAGAAAAAAATGGTACAGGACTTTTCTGTTCAGTTTACTGTGCTCTACCTGCTCACGAGCGTTGTCAAGGGTGCTTTGGGACACCCTATATATATACATATATATATATATATATATATATATATATATATATATATATATATATATATATATATACATATCTTATATTTTCAGAAATAATAGTAAGGAGCTCGTTTTGTTTAAATTTTATGGATTTTTTGCGGAATTCCATATTAAAGAAAAAAAAAGAGTGAACTATTCAATGATTGGTGAAAAAACGATTGAAAACCGATAGTGTCTAATCGATTTTTGGTAATATAATATTTTTTTGCAAGGGTTCCTTATTAAAAATAATATTAGGAGATTAATTTTTTTTCTGGCATGTTGTATGAATATTAATAAAACATTACGCGCAAGGTCCCTGGGATATTGATGGAATAAATTTAGACGAATTTTCAAGTTATTAAAAGTTAATGGCAGGTTTATTAATTTCCGTAGAATGTTACCATCTTACAATTTAAGGTGTAATTTCATTGGGATGTTGATGTGCTGTGAGGAATATAATATGAATAATTACAGTTATCCCTAATTTTAATCTATAAATTAAGAATTTTCTTTGTTTAATAATAAATTGGTGACATTATATATTATGGACTGTTTAAAAAATTTGGTATGAAAAAAAATTCTTTATTTTGCATTAAAATTTTGTTAATTATATTTTAGAGTTTAGTAAAAAATTTTAATAAAAATTTAAATTGTATATAAATTAAAAATAGAATATATAATATTACACATTTTTAAGTATACTCTCAAAACATTAGCTGAGAATTTTAAATAATACTTAAATAAAAATTAAATTTTGTTTTATTAGAAACATACTTGTTTAAATCTATCATACATCCATAACAGATGTCTAATGGACATTCATGATGGATTTATATACGACATCTATCATGGAGATAATATGGATTTCTATTAGAAATCTATACAATATCCACTGTGGAGATAGATGTCGTATGGAGTTATGGAGGTTATATGGACGTCCAATGGATGTCATGTTCCGTGTGGGATATAAGTGTATCAAAGAAATCAAAATACAGTTGTGTATCGTTGTGAACTATCTCTATGAGTTTTGATGATTTAATTCTTTTTTATATTTCCTTATTGTTATCAACTATTGCTTTTCTATGTAGATGCAAATGTTTAATGACTTCAGAATTAATCTAATGCATAATTTTATATACGTTATTACTATGAGAATGTTGTCAGCTACCAAAGTTGCATCGTACATCATGACACGATGTATGTATACATATATACTTATATACAGGGTGTCTCACAACCTCCGTACAATACTTTAATAGTGTATTCTAGAGATAAAATAAAGTCAAAAATTCTAATACAAAAATTTTGAGGCTGCAATAATTTTTGAGTTATAAGCGATCAAAGTTTGCCAATAATATCGCGCGCTCAGATCCATAACTACACATACACGCGTACCGATCTCTGTCATCTGTTATTGATTTTACGGATCAGGTAATATCGATTTTTACTGCACAGCTGATTTTATTGTTTTTTACGTGTATGAATATTATGTACGACGGTCAGCTGATATTAATGAACTATAAATGTTGTACGTAAAATATTTAATTTTTTCTTAAATAATAATTTAAATGGTTGATTAATTATTATATTTAAATAGAAATATAAACTTAATATTTTCATACATTTAAGAAACGAAATTTATTTTTGTTTTGATCGCGCGAAGAAGTTTTGTGGAAATAAATTTACTTATTTTATCTGTCAGCGATAACAGATGACAGATCAGTACGCATATAAATGTATACTCTATCCAAAGAGAGAATAATATCGGTCCGCGCATAGGCGGGCAAAGTGGGGAGAACATGGCGACATACTCAATACCGTATACGTAGATTAATAATTTTTATTTATCATTGTTTACCTGGCCTCGTTTATTTTTCTTCACAGGAGATGACATTAATGGCACTACAATATTCAATTTTTCCATCGCACTTTGTAAATACTTTTTTAGCAGAAAAACACTAAAAATACTCGTTGACGCTGCACCAAACTGTTCGAGGGTTATTTTGAGAAAATAATTGCAACTGTCAATATGTCAAATGGTCGGGGGAACTTGTTACTCGTTGCTAGCACTGGCAAGCTGCATGAGCGATACGGCGATGTAGTGGGGGCTTTTTAGACGTTCTGAAGGTAGAGACTTGCGCGAAACGGACGAGTTTTCGTCCGACCCAATATTATTCTCTCTTTGGATAGAGTATAGTTACGAGCCTGAGGGTGCGAATTCTACGCAATATTATTGGCAAACTTTGATCATTTATAACTCAAAAACTATTGTAGCTTTGATATTTTTGTATTAAGATTTTTTATTCCATTTTGCCTCTAGAATACGCTATTAAAATATTGTACGGAGGTTGTGAGACACCCTGTATAATTAAATATATAAATATTTATGCAAACCAAAATTTTCTTGTTAGATTAAAATTATATTTGATCTTATATAATTTTATATAATTGTATATAATGCTATGTATAATTGCATATAATTTTATACAATTGAATATAACATATATATAATCAGATATATTTGTATATAATTATACAGGGTGTCCTAGACCACCCGTACACCCCTTTTCTTTCAGAAACTAAGCATTTTAGAGAAAAACGTTTTGAACAAAAATTGTATGGTTTTGAGGGGAACATAAGATGGTGTCATTGGTTTGACCTTGGATGGCATCGTTAAGGTCAAGTCAAGGACACCTTTAATTTCTTAAATGGAATCCCCTATTTTTTATTGCATATTCTTATAGCTTATGTCGAGAGCTTTCCAAAACACTATAATAAAGTATTTTTTCATTAAGTACTTTTTGAGTTATTTTATATTTTGATCTGACATATTTTGATATAAAAAATAAAATGTTCAAGATTGAGACGTTGAATTTAATCGATAAATTTAAACTGTAAATTCAACCGACAAATCTGACCGGTAAGAGCCGCAATCAAGACACGAGCGAGAATAAACATCGTCGCGACCAGCCGATCGGCGCGTGATCGCGCGATCATAACAAAGAAAAAGTGTGACAAACACCTAGATTCTCGAACTTTCGGCGCCGAAAATATCCTTTTATGGAAATCGGTCGACCACGACCCTTTTCCGTCGTTCTTCAGTCAGCCTACGACAACGATTCGAGCCGGTCGAAATTCATCGACCTTTCTAATTCGCATTTCTCTTAATCTCGCTCGTGTCGCGTACGCAGTAGGCTTACTCGTCTCAAAAGTGTTCCGAATTGTCTCGCATCCGATCGCGTACAGATTCTCGCGGCGGTCAATTCGGTCACATCTCAAATCGTCTTTGTTAAATATTTAGTGCTAAGACATTGTGAATGTTAATTGTTTGGAGTCCGAGAATCAACGCTCGTTATCCGTATCGCGAATGTCCTCTGCCTCGCGTAACATTCCATCCGGTGTCCGCGGTCAAGATTTCCGTTCTCGCGAGAGTTTCTATCAAGAAGCTCTTTATCAAGATTTCCGAACCGCTAAAAAAGGGCAGTGATTAACAGGACAATTTGAAGATTTCCGTCGGAATAGCGGAGAACGTGCCGTCGCTCGCTCCTATAATTCAAAATAAAACTAATATTTAAAACAACCTGTACTCGAACATTTTCTAAAATCTCCTTGTCCTCCAGCGGATCTACGGATCCGCGTTACACAAAGCTTCTCGCTCATCTCTGAGCGTTTCTCTCAGTTTCGGGCGATCTCGTCGAGGTCGACTCCCGAACATAAAATATCTTGTAAAATATTTAGTTTTCGATAATCTTACCGTAATACTTTTATGTGCAGAAAAATGAGACAAATCAATTAGCGTAAAGAAAAAAAAAATTGTTTAAAAAAATACATTATAAATAATTACATACTTTTTCTTAAAAACAATTATTTTTCTTATATATATATATATTCTTATATATATATATATATATATATGTATATATATATATATATATATAATTAGATATTAATTTTTACTTTTTTGTGTAAAATAAACTTTAAAAAATAATATATAAAATAAAAATTAATATTTGATTATGAAACAGGTTTTGCACGATAAATATTTCAAATCATGTTTTTTTCTGCATAATTATATTGCATAATTATATTATATTTGTTTATTATTAAATTATAAATAAAATAATTAATTATTAAAAAAGCAGTTTTCCAAACTTTTCTAAAACATAAAACTCATATTCCTCGTTGCTTTGCACTTACACGTGGATATTGAAGAAAGACAGAAATTTTAATGTAAATAATTTTTAATGTTTTTGATTAAATGGAAAGCATTACCGTCGTATTAACGATGCGACTTTTGACTTCGAAAATTCATTATCGTCGTATTAAGGGGATCCAAAACCGACGAGCGAACTCCGATGGGTTAGCACCCTCATCTAAACGTAACTAAAAATGTCGATAATACCGACATTTTTAGTATTATCGTGCATAATAGAAAACGCAATCTTTTGCATTGTGTTCCATATATTGAAATGAGACAATATCACAATATATTTTTACTGCTTTATATACAATAATTAATTGATAAATTACCAAACTTTAATTCATGCGTGAGAGAGTAATATACATGTACGCACTAACATATCGCAATTTCTAATATCTTCTTTCTTTCGACCATACACTTACTCTGTTTCTCTCTGTATCTCTCTTTCTAATCGCTCGCTTACTACGTACTGCATATCGCTTAGCTTTATTCTTCTAGCATATTCGCTTACGCGTTTACTCGCGCTTCTCTCTCTCTCTCTCTCTCTCTCTTTCTCTTTCTCTCCTTTTGTTCATTCATTATTCTTTCATTCTCATTATTATATTTTTGTATTTGTTCAACATTTATTGTTCTATTTTATTCTTATCTCTCTACACCTAAATAAATAAATTTATTTATTTTTATTTTATATAGCATAAATGAGATATACAATACGTTATTTTCTTTTTTTATTTCACTATAGTTAATACAATACATAATTACGTTTCACTATAGTTAAATACAACACATGCACATACAAAAATACACACGCACACGCACACATACATAATACTTTTTTTATTTATAAGATATACAATATCTTATTTATGCTTTATAAAATAAAGATGAATAATTTAATTTATTATCATATGGGAAAATAAGAATAGAAGGAATAAAAGTCGAACAAATAAAAGATTATAATAATGAGAATGAAAGAATACAATAAAGAACGAGCAGAGAAAGAGAGAGAGAGAGAGAGAGAGAGAGAGAGAGAGAGAGAGAGAGAGAGAGAGAGAACGAATGAGGAGCAAGCGAGATAGCTAACATGAAAGACTTCCGAAGTTTCGCTTGCGAGGCTCGCTTTATCTATAATCTCTCGCGTTATACAATATCGTTACTGTAAAATTTTTGTTTTTCGCGCTTATTGATCCGAAAATAATTACAATGAATTAATGATATTTTACCAATTAAAATGATACGAAACACGAAATCGGATAATTTTTAATCAATTATGTAATTAAAATTATGATTACTTATTTCATTAAAAATAATCCGATTTATGTCATACTTAGTGTCATTTTAATTGCAAAAATGTAATTTATCCATTACAATTATTTTCAGATATATAAAATGCGAAATACAGAGATTTTATTTTCTATAATAAGATGACATATACACGTCAAAGATTACAGATAAAGGGAGCCTGGCGAGCGAGACTTCGGAACTCTTTGATGTTTGTCATCTCGCTTGCTCCTTCATTCTTTCTTGCTCTCGCTTTTGTCGATTTTATAGCATCGGGGATCTTTCCTTATGTACAAAATATAAATATTTTACAAAATAAAAACTGAAACTTACATTTTGAATTTTATTAGTATGAATATAAATATAATGGATTAATGAGTTTCTTGCGATTAAAATGATACCAAACATGACATAAATTTGGATTATTTTTAATCAATTATGTATTATATGTAATTATGATTACTTATTTATTTATTTATTTATTTATTTATTTAGAGAGAGAGAGAGAGAGAAAGAGAGAGAGAGGGGGGAGAGAGAGGGGGAGAGAGAGAGAGAGAGAGATTGATTGGGTGATAGTATTTATTTAGCCAGAAGGCTACCAATTCTTACATTACAAATAAGCTTAAATCTACGAATACGCTTACACCTTCATTATGCTTATCATTACGCATATAATTTCGATTTATACTGTCATTTTACAGCTCCGAAACGCTACTTCGCATTCCACCAACATACTCCCTACACTTCTCCCCTCTAGTTCCCCTATCGTTCCTTTCGATGTTAATTAATTTATTTGTTTCAAGTAATCCACCAGGGCACGCTTGAAAGCTCCCACGGTTTTAGCTTTTCTCACAACTTTAGGTAAATCGTTGAATATTTGGAAGCCTCTATATACGATGGATTTCTCTGCCGTTTTTGTTCGCGTAACTTTTATTTCTACTTTATCACAGCCTCTGGTTTGATACTGATGACGATCCTCAACTATTACTATTTCATCTACCAAATAATCTGGAGTGAGTCCCATAATCATCTTATACCATTACACAGACATTATGTTGCATACGTTTCCTTATACTCATGAGCCCTATTGCATCTAACATGTCTCGCACGGGTGTATACCTGTCTACTAACAGTATTGCTCTCATTGCCCTATTTTGCGTTTTCTGCAGCATATCCATACATTCCATGCTGTAGTTTAACATCAACGTACCGCAGTAGTCATAATGCGGTGCAATAATCGTTTTATAAATAATAACTCGATTCAATACAGATATGTTTCTTTTAATCCTATTAAGAAAGTTAATTTTTTTGCCGTTTTTTTAGCCACAAACCATGCATTGCTCTCGAACAGTAAATTATCATCTATGATTATGCCCAGGTACTTCGTTTCTCGCACTTCTCGAATAATATAACTCTCTGCTTTGATTACACACTGATCCCTGACATTTAGTTTCCTTGGATCGTGGATTGGCATGAACACAGTCTTATCGGTATTTATCATTAAAGAGTTTCTTCTTAACCACAATAGTAATTTTTTAAGGCAATTATTCAGTCTTTCTTCTATCACAGTTAGATCATCACTATATACATAAACAATCATATCATCCGCAAATAATTTAACAAAACAACCGCAATTTTTTAATTCTTGAATAATATCATTAATATATAATATAAACAAGATAGGCCCAAGTACGGAGCCTTGAGGTACACCATAATTGTTTTCCATCCTACTCGATATGGTCTGGTCATATTGTACTTGTTGCGTCCTATTAGTCCAGTGCTCGGATTTAGTTGCACATTTCGGCCCGATTCCGTGGCTCACGCCTATTGCCCCCCACTCACCGCTCATACGTTAGTGACGAGTCGCCAGATACACGTAACTAAGGAGCGCGACGCTTTGTCTCAGGAGCGTCCGTATATAAGAATGTCCAAATATAATAGTAAGACAATACTTTTCTAAATGCACCGCGAAAATTCTCAAAATTAAAAGTTTTTCTTCAATATTTTATATTTCATTGATATAAAATATTGAAGAAAAACTTTTATTTATAGAAAAGTATTGTCTTATTATTATATTTAGGCATTCTTATATACGGACGCTCCTGAGACAAAACGTCGCGCTCCTTAGTTACGCGTATCTGGCGACTCGTCGCTAACGCACGAGCGGTGAGTGGGGGGCAATAGGCGTGAGCCACGGAATCGGGCCGAAATGTGCAACTAAATCCGAGCACTGTATTAGTCAAATACGATTGGAACCAATTAAGGGCGCTTCCTTTTATCCCGTACATGTCTAATTTCTTTATTAATACTTTTCTGTCAATAGTTTCAAAAGCACGCCTGAAGTCAATAAACAAAACCCCAATAATCTCACTCCTATCTAAGCTCTGTCGCCATTCTATGATGGTATCTTGCAATGCTATCTCACAGGGATGTTACTCCCTAAAGCCTGACTGTTCCTTAATTAAGATATTATTTCTCGAAATATAGTCTATCAGTTGAATTTTTACTGCCGATTCCAGTACTTTCTCATAGACCGGTAGTGTATTTATCGGTCTATGATCCTCCGCCTTAGTACTTCCTCTAATCTTAGGTATCGGTGTTATCTTAGAGTTCTTCCACTGTTTTGGTACTATTTCTTCTGACATTAATTTATTTATTAAGGTTGATATTACACACCTATTCTCTCCCCTCCAGGTCATTTTGATCGTCTTTGCAGTTACTTCATCATTTAAACCCTTCCTTTCATCCAAGTTACATATAATTTTATCCAACTCCTCAGTACTGACTTCTCTGAATTTCGCAAATATTTCAGTCGCAGGTTCTATATACGTGATTTTCTCTTCTAAAATTTCTATTTCCTGTATTATATTTTTTATACTTTCCACAAAAAACTCGTTGAATTTATATGCAATTTTATTAGACTCGGTACATTCTATTCCTTCAAAGCTTATTGTGGTTCCTTTATGTGCTTTGACCTTATTTCCTATTAATTCCTTTAATGTTCGCCACATTTTTGTAGGGTTATGCTTTTGTTGATCTATATTTTCTTCGAAATATCGTCTTTTGCAATTTCTAATTGATGCTACTACTTTATTTCTGTGAAGTCTGTATGTATTCCAGTTTTCTTCATTACTCTATAATCCTTTCCAATATTATTAATTATAGTTTTTTTATATGCATAATCCCTTTCTTTAATTTTATTTATTACTTCGTCCGACATCCACGGTTTATTTAACCATTTCATTGGCATATCTTTTGTGACAATTGGTGCCACTTCATTCATCGCTTCTGCCATACACTGAATAATCTCGTCTGCACTTCTATCAATTTCAATGCAGCTATTCGTCGCATTGCCTACATTTGCCTGGTTATGAATTTATTTTATTTTATCCTCAAGAATTGCGTTGAAAATATCCTCATCTATGTTTGATACGTCCCGTTTATTAATTACCGCTTTGTTGCTAACTTCTATTTTATGCCAACCTGTAAAAACTTCCACTATGTTGTGATCCGTTATTTTAGGAGTTAAAAGTATTCTAGTCTCAATATAAAAATTAACAAACACTAAGTCAATTATTGTTTTTGACTTCTCAGTAATTCTGGTTGGTTCCATTACATGCTGTTTCATTCCCAAACTCAAAAAATTCCTGATCAATCTTTTTTTATAATGTGTTTCTTTACTCACGTCTATATTAAAGTCTCCCAATACTATCACTTGTCCTGCTTCTCCCATTTCCTCACACCTGCTAATCAACGTTCCAATAAATCCACCATCACTTTTGCTCGGTGAATGGTATATATTACAAACTATTGTATTATCGTATTTTTCTGTTAGTTGAATTGCATTTATCCATACATTATTATCTATATTTTCTGACATTAGTAATTTGAAATTTATACCATATTGTATATATGTCAATACACCTCCAGTTCTATAATTATGTGAATTTGTTCTAACCATTTCATAATTTTTTAATGTCAGTTCACAGTCTCCTATTTCGTCAGTAGTATGCATTTCCATTAAACATAAGATCTTTGGTTTTTTATCTTTTACTAATTTTTCTATTTCCTCTTTATGGCCCAAAAACCCTTGTGCATTCAAAAGCAGGATAAACGCATTGTACCCAAACTCTCCGCTTTTTTATTTCCTATCTTTTTTGCTAGTGGCTATCCATTACAGTATTGTGTGTTCCTTAGCACTCTCCCAATGTTTTGTTTGTATACCTCACAGTTCCTATCTGTAACTTCGTGATCACTCGACCATCCCTCCACCTTGAATTTCGTAATTACATCTGCGCAATTCCGACACTTCTTGTTTTCAGATGCACAGTCAACCTCACTGTGTTCGCCGGCACATTTTCTGCATACAACTTTGTTTCTGCAATCCTTCGCGAAATGGTTGTATCCCCAGCATTTATAACATTGAAGTACACTTACAAAATCGTATACTCTACATATTCTCCATCCTATTTTTATTTTTTCTCTTTCAATTAAAGTCTTATGTGTCTTCGAGTCCGATTCCAAGATAATCGTTCCTATTTCCCGATTATTTATGTTTTTCTTAAGAATTTTCATCATGAAGGTCTTGTCGTTAGTGATTAGTTCATTCTGTTCAGCTACTTTCATCAGGAACTCCTTCTCATTTTCCCGATTTAGATCTAGATTTTTCTTTATTCCAACGATTTTCAATTTCGGTAATTTCTTTTTTATTACATTTACTTTATAGTCAGGCCCTATTTTTTCTTTTAACACGGAGCTCAACGTCTCCTTATTTTGATTTTTATTGCAGCTAATTATTATCTTTCCCTTTTGTCCATTTGTTACTTTATCTACGCCAACTCCAAGACTCAAGATATCAACTTTGTCCTTGATTTGTTCCATGGTTTGTTCGCTTGTTTGTTGTACTACTGGAGTTACGATAATTTCTTGTGTCCTACATTTTTTAGATTTTTCTGCATACGTATCCATGTTTATATTCCCCTTTTCAATTTTACTGCAGCCCTGTTCATTTTGTTGTGAAGTTTCATCCTTTTGTTTCAATATTTCTACACTCAATTTTAATTGTTTTATTTCCTCAACAAATTGTTTTATTCCTCTTGCAACTTCCTGTAGAATTACGCTTTTTATTTCATCTTTAAGTTTACTTATTTCTTTCTGTACTGTCTCCTGTATTGACTTCCTTGTACCGCTACCCTCAGTCTTATTTCTCTCTTCCATTATTTTAATAATATAATTAATTTTTTCGTCCATCGTTAATTTATCCTCATCTTCCATCTCTGTTGTCATTTCCTGTCTCGGTCGCTTAGTACATTTTTGTCCCTCCATACCAAGGACACCCGCATTATCAACATCAGAGTTAGAGCTATCGCCCTGGCCGCTCACCTCACCGGTCACTACTGCCAGGTTTACCGCCTTCCTTGGATAATTTTTTTTTCCTCTATCCTTCCTTGACATTTCACTAACTCATTTCTGCCGTTATATATTTTATGGATCCTGGCACAACTCTAGTGAAACTGTTTGTCGCACAAGTGGCATTCGAAAACACTTTTGACAATTTCCTTTTTACATTGCTTATATATATGTCCTCCGCCATTCATCACGATTCACTCGATACTCATATAGGCTTATGCCACGGAGCCCCGGTCTGATTGTCACTGGTTACTGCGGGAGCCGCAGAATGCTTGTCACTGCTATAAGGAATCACAATGGCCGCTAACACAGACTTAGTGAAATCTTCCGAATGAAAATGCTGACGACGTCGTCATTTCGATAGCTATCACGCCGCCCGATGGCTTAAAACGTTGCTCGTGGTGAACTAATTACGTTGCAATAAACCTTACAGCGCAATGCAACCTCGTTCCACCAAAGAAACATCTCCAATGCGGAGCGACACAAAACACGTGTTTCTCGAAGAGAGAGAGAGAGAGAGAGAGAGGGAGAGGGATTGATTGATTGAGTGATCTTTATTAGCTTTCTCAGCTATTTGTAATACAAATCTAGTTTACATTAATTACAATATACTCCTTTAACATTCGCTTAAACGGCACAATTCTTTCATTCCGCTTTATTTCAGCTGGCAAGGCGTTATACATTTTCACTCCTTCGTAAAACATACTCTTTTGCGCACTCCTTGTTCTGCGATATTTTATTGCAATATCCCCAGCTTGTCGTGTTTGCGTTTCACTCTCATTTCCCACAATTTCTAATCTATTTCTTAATTGCTCCGGTAACATGTTCCTTAAAATCTTAAAAATAAATATACACACATTATAATATAGCCTCTGTTTTATGGACATAAACTGAAGCGCTTGCAGCATACGCTCCACTTTGGTATGTCTATCACATTGCAATATGATCCTCATGGCCCGGTTTTGTGCTTTTTGCAATTTACTCAGCTGTGTTTCTCCCATATCAATTAACAGCATCGCACAATACTCAAAGTGAGGTGCTATAATTGTCTTATATACAATACATCTAGTGTATGCCGATATATAATTACCTATTCTATTCAAAAAACTCGTTTTTTTCCCTATTTTCTTTAGCATATAATCACAGTGGTAGTCTAAGTACCTTAAATCGTAGTCTATCGTCAATAATTATGCCTAGGTATTTCATTATTTCCACACGTTCAATCTCAGTTCCATCCAAACATTTCAATGTTATATTACCTCGCAGTTCTTTTCTTATACTTCTAACAATCATATATTTCGTTTTTCCTGCATTCATTTTTAACTTATTTATATTCATCCACTCTTCTACTATAGTAAATGCCATATTCATTTTGCTCTCTAATTCCGCGCTGCTTTCTCCAGTTACATATATTAACGTATCATCTGCAAACATTTTTATACTACATCCTTCTGGACAGATTTTTATTATATCATTTATATATACTATAAATAACAAAGGTCCTAATACAGATCCTTGCGGTACTCCATATTCTGTGGTCATTAATTTAGACCATTTATTATTAAATTGAACCTGCTGTGTTCTATCCTTTAAATATGATCTTAACCATTCTATGACCATTCTCTTAATTCCATATTGATATAATTTCTCTAATAATCTTTCTCTATCTATTGTTTCAAAGGCTCGCTTAAGATCCATGAAAATTACCCCTACCATTTTTGCCTCACTAACTATCAATTTCCATTCATCAATGACTGTTTGAATAGCTGTTTCACACGAATACTGTTTTCTAAAGCCCGACTGATGTTCTGTTATAATACAATTATCTTCCAAATACGTTTCAATTTGCTTTTTAACTACTAATTCTAACACTTTTTCAAATATTGGTAACATATTTATAGGCCTAAATTCACTTGCTTTTCTAGCTTTCTCTACTTTTGGAATCGGTATTATTGTAGACGTTTTCCAACCTTTTGGACAGCAACCTTCCTTCAAAGAATTATTTATTATATCAACAAATTCCTCTTTTATTACGCAAAATACTGCCTTTAATATATCGCTAGTTATTCCCTCCTCTGTACCTTTCTTTTTCGGTAGTCCCATAACAATTTCCTGCAAATGCTCTATACTAATCATTTCAAAATTTTCCATAATTCCCTCGTTTTCAATAACATAAATAATTCTTTTACATGCATTTCCAGTTTTACTCCCATTTATAGATTTTACTATACTATTAATACTTTGTATATAATATAAATTAAATTTGTCTGCTATATTGCATCCTTCAGTGCCGTCTAATATTTCAAAATCTATATTCTCTACTTCCCTCTTATCCCCTGGTTCGCCTCTAATTATTTCTTTTAGTGTTTTCCACATAGATGTAGGATTTTCTTTATTAAGATCTATCATATTTTCATAATATTCTTTCTTCTTTGTCTAAATTAATTTAACTACTGTATTTCTTTCAATTTTAAATTGCAACCAATTTTGTTCCGTGTCAGCATACAATGCCTTCCTATATGCCACATCTCTTTTAGCCGCTGCTTCTCTTATTTCATCCGAAAACCACTTTTTCCCTTCCCATATTCTCGGAATTCTAAAATTTTTTCTAGGTGCTGTAGTGTCCAACGCATTTACTATACTATCAACAAATTTCTTCGCGCTCACACTGATATTCATATCTTGGTTTTTCTCTAATTTATTTTCCACTAATTTAATAAATTCATCTATATTAAACTCTCTATAATTCCTAACACTAAGTTCTCTGTATTTATTATCAAATTTATTCGCATTCAGTTCAACTTTTAGCCACGCATGGTCCGTTATTTTAGGTTCATGCATTACCTGCATTTTTATTTTATTATTAGCAAAAATTAAATCTATAATTGTTTTACTATCTTTCGTAATTCTCGTCGGTTTATTTACATATTGTTTCATGCCGAAGCTCAACATTGTCGTTTGTAACTTCCTTGTATAAAACGAATCTAACATAATATCTATATTAAAGTCTCCTATTACCATACATTCTCCCCGTATTATTAACTCTTCTATTATATCCTCCAGAAATCTCACGGAATCACTATGCGATGCACTCGGTGAATGATATATTACCATTATTATTCCTCTATACAATTTTTCTTTCACCTCAATCGCAGCACACCAACAATTCGATTCTAATTTTTTTACTAATACTATTTCATATTTAACATCATCCCTTATATATAAAACAACCCCTCTGTATTTCTATTTTCAGCATCGCATCTAATTATACTATAACCTGGTACGTTCACTTCACTGTCTTCAATTTCAGCAGTCAATCTTGTCTCTGATAACGCTATGAATGCCGGATTTACTTTCTTCATAATCTGATGTTGTATCTCATCTTTATGCGCGATCAAACTTTGCACGTTTGTATACAATATTATTTCCGCTTCCTTCTGTAGTTGCTATTTCGCATCTTCCCAGCCGGCTCTCCTCTTCTCCTCCTGTATCGCCCTTTTAAATGTTGGACATTCTGGGCTAAGGGCGTCGTGTTCATCACTTATCTTCAGGTTGTATGTTTGAATTTTAAACATACAATTTACACATTTTTTCGTTGTTGCCGTACATTCAATCGCTTTATGATTTCCCGCACATTTGTGGCATGTTTCATCTCGCGTACAATTTTTTGCAATATGGTAGTATCCCCAGCATTTAAAGCATCTTTTAACATTAATGTGATTGAATATAGGACATTTTCTCCATCCTACATTTAGTTTCTCTTTTTTCAACATCATTTTATGCGTTTCTTCATCTACTTCAATTATTATCGAATCTTCTTCTTTTTCTCTTCTTCTAAGTTGATTATTATCATTTCTTTTTTCTTTAACTATTTTCTTCACTATTCGCATTTGGAATCCATCATTTATTGCATCAAATCTATTCTGCTTCTTGATTGTAGTTATTAAGTCATCATCATCCAATCTCATTTCTTCTTCGCTGACATTGATAATTTTTATTTTAAGCTTCATCTGCGGTGATTCCGTAACTTTGAAATTTTCTCCTAGTTTGTCCTGCACTGTGGGTTTCAACATTTTCATTTCTTCTCCAGTTTCACAACCCATGATCACTGTTCCCTTGCTTCCTTTTTTCAGCTTCGTTATTCCCATCGCCATGTTTTTGATATCTACCTTTCTTTTATCAATTTTTTTGTAACTTCACTCTCTTGTTGAATCTTGGGTTTGATAATTATAACATTCTCTTTCTTTTTCTCTTTAACCGCTTCACTATAGCTCCTTTGTATTCCTCCTGTTGATCCACATACTTCTCCCTGTATCATTCTTTTCAACTCTTCTAGCAGTTCCTGCTTAACATTTCCCAATTCTTCTCAGGGAGAGGGAGAGGGAGAGGGAGAGAGGGAGAGGGAGAGAGAGAGAGAGAGAGAGAGAGAGAAGCGCGAGTGAACGCGTAAGTGAATATGCGAGGAGCATGAAGCTAAGCGATACGTAGTACATAGCGAGCGAGCGATTAGAAGGAGACAGAGCGTATGATCGAGAGAAAAAAGATACTGCAATAATGTTAGTGCGTACATGTATATTACTCTCACACACATGAAAGAGACGAAGATAGTACGATTATGTCTGTCTTTGTCATGTACGATTGCAGTTCTGTCTATCACGACATCACGCAACTAATCTACTGCTCTGTTTTACTCTTGAGCCTCCATCTCGCACACACACATATGCACGAAAATTTTATTTTGCAAAATCTTTTTTATAAAGCTTCTAAACTCACTTTTCTAAGTTCACTTATACTCTTTGATGAAATGCCGAGTGCGGAGTTTACTGATTAGGCACGTGCAGATTACAAATCTTTTATATTAAGTAAATGTTGACGGCAGGGGCCGATAACAAAACTGTAATTTTATAATTTTTTTTCACTTTTCATATGAAATGTTAAACTCCGCACTCCGTTATTATGTCTACTTTAATTGTGGAAAAGGATTTTTTGATATAGGATTTTTCTATAATCAACAAAAAGATTTTGCATAATAACGTTTTTATCGGTAAAATAGACCTTTTGGGATCCCCTTAACGACGCGACTTTATCTTGGGAACATAATTAGTGCTTTGGCCACTACTACGGTATGGCGCTGAAACCAGTGAGAAATGCTGGTTTCGCCTTCATCCGGGCCTTTGGCTATCTGTCTATTAATCTGTGCTGCAGGTACCTAAACTGGTGACATTTGAACTCTGATTCAGTGATTTCTGGTGACATGCATTCAAACGTATTTCAAACATCGAAACACCGAACTGCTCTCTAATACATTATAAAGGGTTATATATATATATATATATATATATATATATATATATATATATATATATATATGTATATTTACCTATGCTCTTTTAATTCCGAATTTCACTCCAGAAACGTATTCTTCTTTATGAAAAAAAAAAAATTAGCGGTCGCCCAATAGTTCCAAAAATTATAAAAATCGATTTTTGACAAATGTGATTGCTGAATTTTGAAACCATTAAGCGACTTCTAAATTTTTCCTTTGGCTAGATCATTTGCGAGGAAATACTATTATATTTATAGGAATATATTTTTGAGCTGAGACTCGCAATTAAAAAATAAAGATCAAAATGTTACCAATATATTTTCATATATATGCATATAGCAGGTGCAACTTATTATATCCAAAGAATATGTTCTACGTTCTATAAAATATTATTCTATTATTAATAATATACATTTGTTAAACTCGAAACATTTTAAAGATGTTAAAACATTTAAAAAGGTTTTTCAAAATAAAAAACACGTAAAAATATTTAGTGACTTTTGTTTCTAAACTGTGACCTTTTCAGCTTCATCTAGTGCCGAAATTCTGCGTTGGCAACGCTGGTTGTTATAATAAAGTATATAGTTTTGCGCCCATTATATAAAAAGTCCATTTTATTTAAGTTCCATCAGTATTCAATGTTGTTGTTTCTATGATATTTTTAATAGGACTTTTACCAGATTTATTTTGCTACATTAACATAAACTCATTGCGTAGCCATTTGTAAGTTAACCTAAAAATATTAATTATGCATTAATTACATTTATATATAAAATATAAATATTATATACATGAATACGCGTTCGCACGTGTAATTACCAGCTTATCGAAAACTTGGCCAGCCAAAATCTCCAAATATTCCTTCAATGCCTCCATAATCATTTTCCAACAATTTATCACAATCTATTTATCACAAATATATTGATTGATGTTGTACAGAAAATTCAAGCATTGCGTGTAAAGCATTTGTTCAATTTCGCTAATATAACCTAACTTTGCTCAATACGATTATTAAAAGAAATCACTTTGTAACGATACCGTTACTAACGGCCTAGTGGGCCGATCCACCGCGCGCAATTTTGAGGCTCGGCGCCTATGGCGTCCCTAAACTTCCACACCCGTGTCTCGGCCCCACCGTGGGGCCGCCCCACCACGCGCCGACTTGCGGGAATGGGAGGCCGGCCGCCGGTATATAAGGCACTCCGGCGGGCGTAGCGTTACCAGTTCTCGATCCCGATTCTTGTCACGTACAACTCTCCGGATCCTGAACCGACTCTCGCGTTATACCAGGCTACGGGCTTCCCGTAGTTAGGCCGGGCTTCCCGGTTGCTGGGACGGCGCCTCCTGCTAGTTGATAAGTCCGTACCGCGTTATACCGTAAGACCGTTTTGTATATACCGCGACCTGTTTGTACCGTAAGACCGCTTTGGTCTCCACGTCCTAAGGGAATCTAGCACCGTTTGTATATATCGCGACCTGTTTATATCATAAGACCGCTTTGGTCTCCGCGCTCTAATAGACTCTAGTATCGCCTTGTATATACCGCGACCTGTTTGTACCATAAGACCGCACTGTATATACCGCGCATTATAATTGTAGAGCCTTATTACGATTTCCGTCAGTGTCGCGTCCACTCCACCTATGCGCACGGCCTTCAGACTACACAAGCGCGCTAGCCCTTCTAAGGGTAGGCCGCAGAAAGTGCCGACGCCCCGTCCTTCTAAGGATAAGGTAGTCAGGCCGTTGGAATTACGAACGAAGGCCACGCGACACCCGTAGTATTTAAGATCCATTCTGTCCAGCTTAGAATAACCATAGTTTACTTACATGCGAACACCGCGATCGCAGAACACGTCCGCATGAGCCGCGCTCGCTTCCCGAGCTCCACGCGCACCAACCACACGAGAAACTCTGTACGCGAATTTCTGTACGCACCGCTCTTGCATGTCGCATTGTGAATAACAACCGCTCACGCGAAACTCTGTACGCATCGTTTCCGCATGTTCCATTGTACATATAATATAGCTCAGTGTTAGACTTTGATAATAGCTTGAATAAACCTAATTGTTTAACCGCTTATATCGAGGTAAAGTAAGTTGGAGTTTCCTCCTTCTCCCGAATCCTGGCACCAGCGAACCTTGATCCGCGGCGTACGGGAAAGGTGAACCGTTACAACTTCTCTTCCTTGCACTATTCCGTGTTAATTAATAATTTCTTTTTACTTTATCACTTTTCTTCCTTGTGTTGCACTATTCCGCAATATTCTCATAACCGTTAATCACTTTATCACTTTTCTTCTTGTCGCATTATACTCCACGTGTATTTTTATAAAATATAAAATCTCACACATGTACACGCATTCACATATGATCTTGTCTCTTAAAGCGTTCTGCAAACTCAAGCGAATAATCGTACATGAGCGATGTGAATGCCGCTTGAGGTTCAAAATCGCTTTGCGTATGTGCGTGCGAGCATACGTACGTGAGCGTCTGAAATCAAAGAAGAACGAAAAATGTCAAAATTCTGATATACGATCATCATTTCTCGGGATTGACTGCACCAATCTTATTCGAACCGGTCGCAATCGAAAGCTTGTATTCACATTATATAATAAAAGTGCCGTTACATTTTTTATTACGGCTTTAGTTATTAAAATATCTTAATCGAAAGTTTACTAGACCTAAAATTCCGAATAAGCTACTTGGTAGAGCTGCGGCTCCTGTACATAGGCAAACTGTTGACAAGCTGGAACGAATTTTTTATATACTTGGCGTCGCGACGCTACCGCGTCGCTTGTTATATTCATTTTATCTGACTGCTCGTAAGCATATGTATAGTAGCAAAACATGTATATAACACATAAAAAAAATGATATAACTGCTAAAAAATTACCTTTTTTAAAAAAAGGTGAAAAAAAGCGCCAAGTGCACGCGCACAAGCGCCTTTTGCTATAAAAAAACTCTTATACAAAATAGTGTTATTTCAATTTGTTGTGAAAAATTCTTATACAAAATAATGTTATTTTAATTATTTTAATACAAAAACACTGTCATATTCAAACTAAATAACTGTTTTACAAAACAGTTATTTAATTTTCTACAAAAATAATGAGATATATGATAAAAATATTGCGCCAACTAATAAAAATTTGTTACAAAATTTATTTATTATTATTTCTAATATTAAAAATTGTATCAAATTGCAATGTGATTAAAATAGTGAAACATATTTAAGTGAAAGAAATTTTTTATTAAAAAAACGAATTTAAGTATAAAATAACTTTTTAATTAGAGAAAAACTTGGCGCTGCTAAACTGAACATATGCTTATCTAATTAAGAGGATGCCGGATTACCGACAGAATGCGAATATTAGTTAAAATGCAAAATCTTTTTGTTGATTATAGATATCAACAAATCCTTTTCCACAATTAAGGTATACATAATAACGGAGTTTAACATTTCATATGAAAAGTAAAAAGAAAATGAGAAAATTACAGTTTTGTTATCGGCTTCTGCCGTCAACATTTACTTAATATAATAAATTTGTAATCTGCACGTGCCTAATGAGTAAACCCCGCACTCGGCATTTCATCAAACAGTATAAGTGAACTTAGAGAAGTGAGTTTAGAAGCTTTATAAAAAAGATTTTACGATGCAACACCTTCGTGCATATGTGTGTGTGCGAGATCGAGGCTCAAGAGTAAAACAGAGCAGTAGATTAGTCGCGTGATGTCGCGATAGACGGAGCTGCAATCTTACATGACAAGGACAGACATAATCGTACTATCTTTGTCTCTTTCATGAGTGTGAGAGTAATATACATGTACGCACTAACATTATTGCAGTATCTTTTTTCTCTCGATCATACGCTCTGTCTCCTTCTAATCGCTCGCTCGCTATGTACTACGTATCGCTTAGCTTCATGCTCCTCGCATATTCACTTACGCGTTCACTCGCGCTTCTCTCTCTCTCTCTCTTTCTTTCTGCTCGTTCATTATTGTATTCTTTTATTCCCATTATTATATTCTTTTATTTGCTCAACTTTTATTCTTTCTATTCTCGTCTCCCTACATGAAAATAAATAAATTTATTTATTTATTTTTATTTTATACAGCATAAATGAGATACAACACAAGTTATTTTCTTTTTTTATTTCACTATAGTTAATACAATACATAAATACGTTTCACTATAGTTAAATACAACACATGTACATACAAAAATACACACGCACACGCATACATACATAATACTTTTTTTATTTATATAATATACAATATCTTATTTATGCTTTATAAAATAAAGATGAATAAATTAATTTATTATCATGTAGGAAAACAAGAATAGAAAGAATAAAAGTCGAACAAATAAAAGATTATAATAATGGGAATGAAAAAATACAATAAAGAACAAGCAGAAAAAGAGAGAGAGAGAACGAATGAGGAGCAAGCGAGATAGCTAACATGAAAGACTTCCGAAGTCTCGCTCGCGAGGCTTGCTTCATCTATAATCTCTCGCGTTATATATCGTTACTGTAAAATTTTTGTTTTTCGCGCTTATTGATCCGAAAATAATTACAATGAATTAATGATATTTTACCGATTAAAATGATACCAAACACGATATAAATCGGGTAATTTTTAATCAATTATATAATTAAAATTATGATTACTTATTTCATTAAAAATAATCCGATTTATGTCATATTTAGTGTCATTTTAATCGCAAAAATGTAATTAATTCATTACAATTATTTTCAGATATATAAAATGCGAAATACAGAGATTTTATTTTCTATACTAAGATGACATATACACGTCAAAGATTACAGATAAAGGGAGCCTGGCGAGCGAGACTTCGGAACTCTTTGATGTTTGTCATCTCGCTTGCTCCTTCATTTTTTCTTGCTCTCGCTTTTGTCGATTCTTCAGCATCGGGGATCTTTCCTTATGTACAAAATATAAACATTTTATAAAATGAAAACTGAAACTTACATCTTGGATGTTATTAGTATGAATATAATTATAATGGATTAATGAGATTCTTGCGATAAAAATGATACTAAACACGACATAAATCGTATAATTTTTAATGAGACTAGAACAACGCAAGCGCGCGCTATGCGCGCGCGCCTTTTATTATAATAAATAATTCATTAAATAATTAAATTAATAATTATAAAATCAAAATATATCTAAGTATGATGATATACCTCATATACGTCCTAAAATAAACCAATATAACTCTCTAATATCATAAATATTATTATCATATTCTTCTTCTTTTATCCTTAGGTCTCTCTCTCTCTCTCTCCCCGCTCACTCTCTCCCTCACCATATCTCTCTCTCTCTCCCTCTCTCTCTCTCTCTCTCTCCCTCTCTCTCTCTCTCTCTCTCTTTCTCTCTCTCGCTCTCGCTCTCGCTCTAACCCCCCCCCTCACCTGCTTATTCTTCCTCTTCTTTAATTTTAAATAAACTTTCCTTTTTTGCCTTTGCTCTTTCTTTCTCTCCTTTTCTCTCTCTCTCTTAAAATTAAATAAGATAAATAATAATTTTTAATAATATTTCTTAATAATATTCAACAAAATATTTAATAACACTAAACAATATCATTACCTGATATTATATTTATTTTCTCTCTCTCTCTCTTTCTCTCTCTCCCTCTCTCTCCCTCCTCTCTCTCTCTGTCTCCTACCCTCTCTCTCCCTCCTCCCACGCTGCTCTCTTTCCTGCTCTCTCTCTTCCGTTCTTTCTCTCCCGCTTATTCTGCCGCTTGCTCTCCTGCTCTCTCTCTCGCTTTCTCTCCCGCACTCTCTCCCACCCACTCTCCCGCTCTCTCTCTCGCTCTCTCCCGCTCGCTCTCCCGCTCTCTTTCACCCCCACTCTCTCCCGCTTTCCCTCCCGCTCTCTTTCCTGCTCTCTCTCCCGCTCACTCCCCAGCTCATTCTCCCGCTCTCTCTCCCTCGTTCTTTCTATCCTGCTCTCTCTCCCGCTCTCTCTCCCGCTCTCTCTCTCTCCCGCCCTCTCTCCCGCTTGTTCTCCCGCTTTCTCTCCCGCTCTCTTTCTCGCTCTCTCTCCCGCACTCTCTCCCACTCTCTCTCCTACTCTCTTTCTCGCTCTTTCTCCAGCTCATTCTCTCGCTCTCTCTCCCCCGTTCTCTCTATCCCGCTCTCTCTCTCACGTCCTCTCTCCCTCTTGTTCTCCCGCTTTCTCTCCCTGTCTCTTTCTCGCTCTCTCTCCCGCACTTTCTCCCACCCACTCTCCCGCTCTCCCTGTTTCTCTCTCTCTCCCGCTCTGTCTTCTGCTCTCTTTTTTACTCACTCTCCAGCTCATTCTTCCGCTCCCTCTCCCTCTCTCTCCCTCTCTTAAAATTAAATAAAAAAGATAATATTAATAATTTTTAATAATATTTCTTAATAATATTTAACAATATATTTAATAATACTAAACAGTATTATTACCTGATATTATATTTATTCTCCATTTTTCCTTCTGTCTCTTTCTCTCATCCTCCCTCTTTTTTGCTTCTACTTCGTCTTCTTTAATTTTAACTCTCTCTCTCTCTCTCTTTCTTTTTATCTTTCACTAATCCTTTATCTCTCTTCTCTAACTTCAAATAAAACGCTTATATTTAATAATATTGAACAATCATTACCTAATATCATATTCCTTCTTTTTCTCTTTTCCTCCTGTCTTTCTCTCTCTCTCTCTCCCTCCCTTTTGCTTATTCTTTCTCTTCTTTAATTTTAAATAAAGCTTTCGTCTTTCTTCTTTCTCTCGCTTTCTCGCCCTCCCTCTATCTCTTTCTTTTTCCTATTCTTCGTCTTTTCTTTAACTTTAAATAAAATTTTTAAAGGATTATTAACTATTATAATATCCAAACATTTAAAAAATTTAATATAAAATTTAATAATATGTAATACTAAAATTAAATTTAATAATATTAAATAACATTAAAATTAAATAATAATATTATTAATATTTATTAATAATATTTAATTAATTATATTTAATATTCAACGATATATTTATTTATATTATTACCTAATATTATATTCTTTCTATTTTCTTTCTGTCTATCTCTTTTTCCCTGTGTTTGCTTATTCTTCCTCTTTTTTAATTTTAAATAAAACTTCCTTTTTTCTCTTCCTTCTCTCTCTCTCTCTCTCTCTCTCTCTCTCTCTCTCTCTCTCTCTCTCTCTCTCTCACTCTCTCTCTCTCTCTCTCTCTCTCTCTCTCTCTCTCTCTCTCTCTCTCTCTCTCCTCTCCCTCTCTCCCCCTCTCTCTCTCTCTCTCTCTCTCTCTCTCTCTCTCTCTCCTGCTTATTCTTTCTCTTCTTTAATTTTAAATAAACAATCCTTTTTCTGCTTTTGCTCTTTCTTTCTCTCCTTTTCTTTCTCTCTTAAAATTAAATAAAATAAATAATATTAATAATTTTTAATAATTTTTCTTAATAATATTCAACAGTATATTTAATAACACTAAACAATATCATTACCTGATATTATATTTATTTTCCTCCCCTCTCTCTCTCTCTCTCTCTCCTCTCTCTCTCTCTTCTTCCTTCTCTCTCCCCCCTCTCTTTTCGCTCTCTCTTCCGCTCTCTCTTCCGCCCTTTCTCACGCTCTCTTTCTCGCTCTCTCTCCCGGTCGCTCTCCCGCACTCTCTCCTTCTCTCTCTCTACCCCCTTTCTCCGCCGCATTCTTTTGTCCTCTCTCTCCCCCCTCTCTCTCCTGTTCTTACTCCCGCTCTTTCTCCCGCTCACTCTACCGCTCTCTCTCCCGCTCTCTCTCCTACGCTCACTTCCCCGCTCACTCCACGCTCTCTCTCTCTCGCTCTCTCTCGCCCGCTCTCTCTCAATTAGTTAAAAAAAACGAATAATTGTTTAAAAAAATACATTATAAATAATTACATACTTTTTCTTAAAAACAATTATTTTTTTTACTAATTGATTTGTCTCATTATTCTGTACATAAAAGTATTACGGTAAGATTATCGAAAACTAAATATTTTACGAGATATTTTATTTTTTATATCAAGATATGTCAGAATAAAATATAAAATAACTCAAAAAGTACTTAATGAAAAAATACTTTATTATAGTGTTTTGAAAAGCTCTCGAGATAAGCTACAAGAATATGCAATAAAAAGTAGGCAGTTGCATTTAAAAAATTGAAGGTGACCTTGCTTTTTTATGGAAAAGAAATGTTTGGTCAATTTTTATTATTGCAATTTGTTGCCGGTTAGAAACTGATAAATTTCTGTTTATGACTTTTTTATGTCAGATTATTGTAAGTGCCTTAAAAATCGTGGCGACCGTTACGAGGACCACCCTGTATAATCTGGCTACGACATATATAAAATATTTCTAATTAAATATTACACTATCACCTATATATGTGTGCGTGAATGCGTGCGTGCATGTGTGTGTGTGTGTGACTATTTATTTCAAAGATATTATATATAATAATATAATATATAATTATTTACATATTTATCTATCTATTAATGATATACATACTTTTCTTAATTTGCCTCTCCTTCCCCTTTCTCTATTCTCTATTTTCTTCTCCTCTCTTTCTCTCTTTTTCTCTTTCCCTCTCTCTCTCTCTCTCCTTCTCCCCTCCTCTCTCTCTCTCTCTCTCTCTGTCTATCTCCTTCTTTTTCTCTTTTCTTCTTACGGCAAGTTGAAAAAATTCTATTGGCAGTAAATTTTAAGAACTCACTTTGATAACTAAAAAGATGAATAATTTCTTTTTACACTGACTATTAAATGCATAATATACCTACTTTTCTTTATTCGTCCCTTTTTCCTCGTTCTTTCTTCTTTATCTTTTTCTCTCTTTCTCTCCCTCCCTTTCTTTCTCTTTCTCTCTCTCTCTCTCTCTCTCTCTCTCTTTCTCTCTCTTCTTTTTATCTTTTCTCTTGAAAAAATTTTATTTATAGCTGACAAATTTCCAGGACTTATTTTGATGATCTAAAGAGATGAATACTTTCTTTTTGTACACATGATTAAAGAGCACGAGACAAAATATAAATATTGACTCAACTCATTAATCTTATACGCAATATAATATACATACCTTTTTCTTTATTTGTCACTAATTCCTTATTTCTCTCTTCTCTATCTTCTTCTTTCTCCTACTTCTTTAACTTTAACTTTATCTTCTTTAACTTTTTCTTTAACTTTCTTTAACTTTATGTTTTTTCACGTCACATCACAAACTGTCAGAATTCGCATGATTTGACAGCTGCAAATAACACCAGTGAAGCAAGTCGCAGCGCACGAACGAGACAACCAATCAGCATCGCGGAAAAGAGGCAACAATACACTTCGAGACTTTCGAGAATCGACTTAACATGCCTTTTTTACGGAGGGACTTTATCTTCTTTAACTTCTTTAACTTTCTTTAACTTTATGTTGTTTTCACGTCACATCACAAACTGTCAGAATTCGCATGATTTGACAGCTGCAAATAACACCAGTGAAGCAAGTCGCAGCGCACGAACGAGACAACCAATCAGCATCGCGGAAAAGAGGCAACAATACACTTCGAGACTTTCGAGAATCGACTTAACATGCCTTTTTTACGGAGGGACTTTATCTTCTTTAACTTCTTTAACTTTTTCTTTAACTTTCTTTAACTTTATGTTTTTTCACGTCACATCACAAACTGTCAGAATTCGCATGATTTGACAGCTGCAAATAACACCAGTGAAGCAAGTCGCAGCGCACGAACGAGACAACCAATCAGCATCGCGGAAAAGAGGTAACAATACACTTCGAGACTTTCGAGAATCGACTTAACATGCCTTTTTTACGGAGGGATAAGTAATCATAATTACATATAATACATAATTGATTAAAAATAATCCAATTTATGTCATGTTTGGTATCATTTTAATCGCAAGAAACTCATTAATCCATTATATTTATATTCATACTAATAAAATCCAAAATGTAAGTTTCAGTTTTTATTTTGTAAAATATTTATATTTTGTACATAAGGAAAGATCCCCGATGCTATAGAATCATAATTCTAATTACATAATTGATTAAAAATTATCCGATTTATATCGTGTTTGGTATCATTTTAATCGGTAAAATATCATTAATTCATTGTAATTATTTTCGGATCAATAAGCGCGAAAAACAAAAATTTTACAGTAACGATATATAACGCGAGAGATTATAGATAAAGCGAGCCTCGCGAGCGAAACTTCGGAAGTCTTTCATGTTAGCTATCTCGCTTGCTCCTCATTCGTTATTTTTCTCTCTTTCTCTGCTCGTTCATTATTGTATTCTTTTATTCCCATTATTATATTCTTTTATTTGCTCAACTTTTATTCTTTCTATTCTCATCTCCCTACATGAAAATAAATAAATTTATTTATTTATTTATATTTTTTAAAGCATAAATGGGATACACAACAATAAGTTATTTTCTTTTTCTATTTAACTATAATTAAATACAACACATGTACATATAAAAATACACATAATTAAATACTTTTTCTATTTATAAGATACACAATATCTCATTTATACTCTATAAAATAAAGATGAATAAATTAATGATTAAATTAATTATTATTATTATGTAGGAAGACGAGAATAAAAAGAATAAAAGTCGAATAAATAAGAGAATATAATAATGGGAAAGAAAGAATACAATAAAGAACGAGCAGAGAAAGAGAGAGAGAGGGAGAGAGGGAGAGAGAGAGAGAGAGAGAGAGAGAGAGAGAGAGAGAGAGAGCAGCGTGAATGAACGTGTAAACGAATGTGCGAGGAGCATGATATATATATATATATATATATATATATATATATATATATATATATATACACATATAATCTTTATGACAATTTATTATTATTTATAGTTATATTTAGTAATTTATAAATAAGAAAAGAAAATTTGATATATTTTATCCTCTTATGTTACCAAACATTTGCATATTTATATAAGCTTGCCTATATTTACAGAAAATAAATTTTTTCTAAAGCAAAAATTTAGAAATTTAATTTTTGTCGTAAAATATTTATAAATAATGGTTTTATGTATCGAATTAATTTTAATCAATATGAAAATAATTTTTTTATTTGATTAGAGAATATTCGTTTATAAAGATGCGCATTTGTTTTTATTATTACGCGATATTTGTAGCATGCATGTATGTAAGTATATATGTATGTATCGGAGAATAAGTCGACTGTACTATGCACACACACATGCAGGCAGGCACACGCGATCATATCAGTGCGTGGCAGATACTCAGTCTCAGTCGCGCGTGTTGTGTACATACGCGTAACAAGAGATTACCGCAAAAGTACGCTCAACTGTTATAACGCGTTATAAAGCGTTGAATTTAAAAAACGAGTGTTGTGTTTTTGTAGTGTGGTTTTAATAGTGTGTCCACATAATGGGACGAAAATATAATTTTCAAGAGATGCTTGCCCCTCTTTGCCCGCAGACTTTCTTTAAAAAGAATAAGGGTCAAAAGATTAGTATATTTATATACCATAATTTTAGAAGGAGTTGTTTTAATGTATGTTGCTAGATATTATTTAATTTTATTTCCGTTCAGTCTACACAAAAATATAAATATGATAATGTAATATTATATAAAAATATAATATTCCAAATTTATTTTTGGTAAATATGCATATTAGGTTACACCTCACCTTTGACCTTGACATATGTTGTCAAGGACATGACCCTGAGTAACTTTTCCTTATAACTTAACCGGCGGTCTCTTATAGTTTCTGAGATGTTTAAAGTTATGATTTCAAAATTTTAATGATTTTTCTATTATAAAATAAAGAAAAATAAAAGTTGTTTACATTGTATTTTCGTAGATCAGACGTGGAAAAAGTGTTTCTTTACATTTCCAGAGACGAAACTCTTTGGATTTTATTACTTTCCACGCAAAGCGAGGTTCAACGCAAACCTATGTGTCCAGTTTTTTTATAGTGGAGCCCACTGCGTCCACGCATATACTTTCCCATCCACACAACAATTGTGGGGCGGACTTCGCTTTGCTTTGTAAAGTATATGCGTGCACACAGTGGGTTCCGCCCCCCCCCCCTACGGGGGGGCTCCACTTCCGGAAGATATAACCTAACCCAAACCAAATTTTAGTTTTAAATCAGAAATAGGTTTGGGTTAGGTTATATCTTCCGGAAGTGGAGCCCCCCCGCAGGGGGGGGGCGGAACCCACTGCGTCCACGCATATATTAGGTGTACAAATAAGTTTCCGCCGTTTTTTATCAAAAATTGGGCATTTATTGTGAAAGAACGGAACCTAATGTTTTATTTTAAGTATTGTCCATCGCTTGCCACTACTTTTTCCCATCTTTCTGGCAGCATACGGATACCGCGTCGGAAGAATGCTTCATCTTTTCAGGCTATCCACGAATCGACCCAATTTTTGGTATCTTCATATGATGTGAAGTGTTGCTCAGACAGGCCATGCGCCATTGATCTAAACATGTGGAAATCAGAAGGAGCAATGTCTGGTGAATACGGCGGGTGGGGTAAAACTTCCCAATTGAGTGTTTCCAAATAGGTTTCGACCGGCGCCGCAACATGTGGACGAGCATTATCATGCAGGAGAATAACTTTGTCGTATCTGGAGTAGTGGGCGCGCTTTTCCTTGAGTGCTCGACTCAATCTCATCAATTGTGTTCGGTAGACAGCCCCAGTAATGGTTTCGTTCGGTTTGAGCAACTCATAATACACGATACCAAGCTGATCCCACGAAATGCATAACAAGAGTTTTTTTCCATGAATATTTGGCTTAGCTGTAGATGTTGAAGCATGGCCAGGTGGTCCCCATGATTTCTTCCTTTTTGGATTATCATAGTGGATCCATTTTTCATCACCAGTGACTATACGGTGCAGAAAACCCTTTCGTTTATGCCTGGCAAGTAGCATTTCACATGTGAACAATCGGCGTTCAACGTTTCTCGGCGTCAGTTCATATGGAACCCAATTTCCTTGTTTTTGAATCAATCCCAATGATTTCAACCAATGTGAAATTGCTTGTTGAGTCACTCCCAATGTAAGTGCAAGTTCTTCTTGCGTTTGGCACGAATCTTGATCCAATAATGCTTCCAATTCCGCGTCTTCATACACTTTCGGCCTTCCGCTACATTCTTTGTCTTCGATGTCAAATTCACCGTTCTTAAATTTTTGAAACCACTCACGACAACTTCTCTCACTTAAGGCAGCCTCACCATATGCTTCTACAAGCAATCGATACGCCTCAGCTGCAGATTTCTTCAAATTGAAGAAGTAAATCAACAGTTCCCGCAAATGACGCTTATTCGGCTCAAAACTCGACATTTTCGCACACAAAAGAATATATTATACTGATAAAAAATCACTAATATTTTAAGGTTATGTTATTGACTAATGTCCAATCTTACGATTAGGACGTTTTACATCTGACAATTTTAACCATAACTTACTGGTGGCGTCAACTTTTGTCAAACGGCGGAAACTTATTTGTACACCTAATACTTTCTCATCCATGCAACAATTGTGGGGCGAACTGTCTCTCTGTCTCTATATTATTACCCAAATGTTAACTTTAAATATCTCAGAAACTATAAGAGACCGCCGGTTAAGTTATAAGGAAAAGTTACTCAGTTATGTCCTTGACAACATATGTCAAGGTCAAAGTCATCGGTGAGGTGTAACCTAATATGCATATTTACCTTATTTTTTTTTAATTATATCATTAAAGCAATTCCTAAATAGACAACAACATAAAGACTTTTATATAAAAAATTATAACATAAAATTGATTTTCAAATAGAATTTAGAATGACTACTCTATACACATAAATATACACATTATATATGATGCACATAGTATGTAATACTCATATAGTATTTTTGTTATAAATAAATGGACAGGTATGTGCAAAAAAAGAAAGAGGAACAGAGAGAGAGAGAGAGAGAGAGAGAGAGAGAGGATAGGAATCAGTAAGCGAGGAAATGGCTGTAAAACGATATATCGATTGATAATTCACATGTGTCACTAAACATTAGTGAGCATGAAGTATTGCTACGGAGAAAGATATAACTATTTACTTTTTTTTCTTACTTTTGGCACTTATACAGACACTTGCTCAGTTACACTCATATCTTCTTTCTCTCTTTGCCCTTTCTTTTCTGTCCATCTCTTTCTTATCCGAGCATACTATATATGTGTTATATATTATCTACATGTATGTATATGTTTGTGTATATGTAATAGTAACTTTAAATTTATTAAAATATCATTAATCTTTTGCTTATTTGCATATTTCACTGAAAATTGATAATATTTATTTTGCAATAGTAGTGTCACAGTAGTTAGTTAGCCAGAGGCGATCAATTCGTGATCTGGTTGTTGAAAGAAATATTTCCCACCAAAAACGTTTTGCATGTGCGCTCTGATTATTAAAAAAATAACATTTTGGTCCAGAGGCGATTTTTATTCGTGTGCTGGTTGGTTTAAAAAATATTTCATATTATATGGGGTTTGTGCATGAATATTCTGGTTATTAAAAAACAATTATTCCAGAAGAAATTTAAAGAAATTTCCGTTTTTGAAAGACTAAGTGTGCAATATCTGGTATTCCTTCATATGATAGCAACCAATCATATATAGTAATAAAAGCTTACAAATTATTGAAAGGTATTATTATTGTGATTCCTGGCGATGTATTTTTTCTTTTTTTGATGGCACCAAATTTCGCGTATATAATAGTCTATTAGGCTGTGTATATACAAGTTGGTAGCTAAAGAGAAAAAAATATATACATCTTCGTTATTAGGAGGCAATCCTTATGAGAAAAAATACTCCAAAGATGTAAAGAGTATGAGGAAACGGTTTTGTAATATTATAGCAAGCAATAAACTGCTGCCTTTTTTAAAATGATAAGAAATTATGATTAAAAAAAATCGATCCTGATACTCGTAACGATATTGGCCAGAAAAAAGATGCCTCAATCTCGCTTGCAAATTATAATCGCAGATATGAAAATAATAAATAAAATATTTTGGTTGCGTTCTCACGAAAATGGGCGATGGAGGAGCCCTTTCTATATTATAAATATCCAAAATATTGTAACAATCATAAAATTTTGTTGCAATGTTTTGCAGACAGAGTATTTATGTGTTTGCATTTATAAATATTTATAATTTATATAAATGTAAATTTTAATATGTGCATACTTATGTCATAAGAATTGCGACGACTTTTTCTACCGTCTCGCGGCTGAGCGATAAACGCGGCCGCCGACTCGTTCTCTCCGTCGCGCGGATGTAAGTTGCGCCGACGAACAGGAGCTAATTCGCCGAACGGGAGATGCGGAAGGGTCGTTGACAAAAACGGGAAAACGGAGAAAAAGATCCACGCGCCAGGTGGGAACGGGATGTTAGGAGTTCCGCGCGTACCGTGACGAGATCCGAGAGATAATCGCGAGAATCGAACTTGGGCGCCAGATACGATCTTTCACGTATCAATTCGCGAAACACGCGAAATAAACGCGAAAGAAATTGCCGGAATTCGCCATGAGCTTACTATCTCGCCTAACGGTAGAGGGGCAGGGCGAGTGTTGTCCTAACGCGATAATTTATGCAAGAGGCGACAATTACGGAAACGACAAACACAACTGAAAAGAAACTCGCCAATTAAACAAAGAAATTAACAGATTTATTATAATAGCGGGAGCCGCAGCTCCTCGAGAATAGTAATGATAAACCGCGCGGATACACGGCTGCAGTAAAAGAAACGCGGCTGCGAGACTGAGTGTTAGACGCGGGGCGCGAAACACCGGAGTGCATACGCCGAGACCGACCCGTTATATCGACCGGAATGTTCGCTCGGCTTGAATTACGCCTCGCACTGCGAAGAAGTTGCTTATTGCGTTCTTCTATAATTCGGGTGCAAGCCCGAATCAATTCTCGATATTACCCCGCCAACGGCGACCTTATCGCCCGCTATTACCGCTAAATTAATAATACGCAACTTAAGATTAACAGGCAATTAATACAACGCGGACATGCTTCGATTTCGGACAGACCTTTTACGCAGAATCGAATACTCGGCACACACGCACGCGATTCATGCAAGAATCGCGAGGAAATTCTCACCAAAACGCGCTCACAATTTCGAGACGCGGTGCTTTACAACCGACAGAATACGTCGAATTTACGCGATTCACACTCTCACGCAACCCGTACAATAATCGTGAAGGAAAGTTGCACCGGACGTGCACGCAGAGTTTAGACGCGAAGATTCACAAACGAAAGACAAAAGTAATATAACAAATTGACGCGAATCACACTCACACTCAAACGACCGACATACAGCACGAACGAGACTTAAACGCTAGACGTGCGAGAACCAACGCATATATAATCTACGGAACCCGAATCTCCAGAGAGACGACACACGGTTTATTACAAACGTGAGGTAATGTCTCGATCCGCGGAAACCGATACTTTCGAGGCTCCGGGGCTCGAATCGCTTGACGACGTGGCCGTGATGCGAAAATCTACACCAAAGAATCGGGCTTAGCCCGTACACCAAAGTACGAATTCACGGCGACGACGACAGAACGAGACGATTCCGGGCGCGATCGCGAGTGGCGAATATGGCGGAGGACAACCTCACCGGCTCGATACTCTCTCCTGGAACGGTCCCTGGGTAGACGTCGTTCTCTCGGGCTCGATCCTCTCTGACTCCGATCGCCGGGATCCCTTCCGCTCGTTTCCGCCGCAACGCTCTCGCAAAATGGCTCTCTCAAAACGGTCCTATTGCTCACGCTTCGATTCGCACGCAAGCTCACGCCAGTCTGATCCCGGATCGTCGCGATCCAGAATTGATACCTGTGGGCCAGCCGGGGCTGCGCACACGGGGTGCGTATTATCGCGACCAATCACGCGCTATCACGCGCTGTGGCCGGCGGGTGGCGCGCTCACGGTCGTATCGGGGGTGCGCGCGCCCGCGGTATTACAAACAATAATTAGCTGGGGCCCTTTCCGCGGGGCCGTCGCGAGGTCTAGGGCGAACGGCTTGGCCGGAAGTATCGCTGCCACCCCTCTTTTCGTCTTTTCCGGGGCCGTGTCACGCCATCGGGTGCAGGATTGCAGCTCCTCCGCGGGGACCGGATCCGCACGGGCCTGTGTCCTTGCGCGAGGATCCTCTCTCTGTCCCGTGCGTTGCGCATCACGTGTGCGGGTCCTGATCCCGCCGTGACGTAGCTAGACGTTAGATGTTTTGAATTCTCGGATTGCTGGCTCCTTGCCCCTCGGCGGTCATCCTTGATTGAAGATGATATTTTCCGTGATGTTTTACTGACCTCCCGCTCTTTCTTCCGGTGAGGCTCCCAACTCAAATCATCATACAAAAAGAAACAACAAACGGAATTAATATTAAGCACGAAATCTCGATCAATGACGCCTCTCTGGAGGTAACGGTACGGTTCTCGCAATTATTCGACTGGCGCGGCCCTTTAGCCCGCGCTTTTCGATCGGAGAGCGATCGGCGGACGCGCGCGAGACGGCAACGTCACAGTATATATAAACATTCACATTTATAGTGAAGAAGTTTATATATTACTCATTAGTCCCCAATCATATCGATTATACCGATATACTGTCGATGATAAAGATTTATCATCGTATTCAAAATTATATGTATAATATATTTACATCCATATATAATATATTTTAATTCAATTTTCTCGAACTGTACTGCATAAATTGTAACCCAGCAAACCAAGATATGATTGTTATACATATAACATGTACATAATAAGTGCACTTGTTACATCTATGTTATATGGCAGATATATTCGATGTTTGCTGAGTATATGTGTCATATATATATATATATATATATATATATATATATATATATATGAATATATACAGGGTGTCCTAGACCACCCGTACACTCCTTTTCTTTCAAAAACTAAGCATTTTAGAGAAAAACGTTTTGAACAAAAATTATATGGTTCTGAGGAGAACATAAGATGGTGTCATTGGTTTGATCTTGGATGGCATCGTTAAGATCAAGTCAAGAACACCTTTAATTTCTTAAATGGAATCCCCTATTTTTTATTGCATATTCTTGTAGCTTATCTCAAGAGCTTTTTAAAACACTATAATAAAGTATTTTTTCATTAAGTACTTTTTGAGTTATTTTATATTTTAATCTGACATATTTTGATATAAAAATTAAAATATCTCGTAAAATATTTAGTTTTCGATAATCTTACCGTAATACTTTTATGTACAGAATAATGAGACAAATCAATTAGGCGGGCGGCTCATCGACGTGCGTCCCGCTAAAAATCGGCGCTGATTGGCCCTTTACTCAATAATAACTCCTTTATTAAGCGTTATAGAAAAAAATGGCACAGGACTTTTCTGTTCAGTTTACTGTACTCTACTTGCTCACGAGCGTTGTCAAGGGTGCTTTGGAACACCCTGTATATTTTGACTTTCTTTGCATACATATAACTGATACGTTATTTTATTTAAAAAAAACTTATAAATATATATCTTGCAATATCACAACATGTTATTATAGTATTAGTTATATGTATGCAAAGAAAGCCAAAGTATACATACGTAGTATTTATTATTCTCAAGGTGGATCTTATTGCAACAAAAGGACCCCGCACTAATTACATGAGAAATTGGCCATCGGTTAAATTTGCTGGAATTTTTTTATGTTATAGTTCTCATCATTCCGAACGAAAAACCTAATGGTCAAAAAGTCCGTCTATGCATAGTTTTCGAGATATATTTTTTTAAACATTAAAAAAACGATTATTTTGCATGTATGTCCCGATAAGCGTTGGGCTGTATTATCTTCACTCTGTATGCATGGATTGAATACATGTATGCTCGCATGTATGTTGGCATGAATCTGTATCACATGTATAAACATACATGCATGAATATACAGGGTGTCCATGTTTTTTGCACCAGGGTATTGCACTTGGATTTTTCATTCGTATTCACCTGTTTTTGTCGTCAACATTGGATATTCTTCTTCTTTCGAACGGACGTGGTTCGCCCGGAGAGCGTTGTCATTAGTTCTTTTTTCACTCAATACTTGGATTTTTCATTCGTATTCACCTGTTTTTGTCGTCAATATTGGATATTTTTCTTTTTCTCTCGAACGGACGTGGTTCGCCCGGAGAGCGTTGTCATTTGTTCTTTTTTCACGCAATACTACGATTTATTCTTCGTATCTAGTTGTTTCTATCATTGCGTCTCGGTCTTATTTAATATTCTTTTCACCCTCATTGTCACAAAAATCTTACAATGCCTTTCACGTCCCGCAAACGTTGTTACGTTTGTAATCGTCAATTCAATCCGCGACAAATGGTGCGAATTGACGATGATCAAGTGATCAGACAAACCGCTATCCTCAGACGAGAAGAACATGGTTCGCAGCCCATCGAAATTGATGATGAATCTAAAATATGTTTTAATTGCAATATCAATATAAGAAACGATATTGACGAAATAGAACGGAATCCAAGTTGCTTGAGACTCAACGTCATTACTGACATTTCCAACCATCCTTGTTTGTTCTGCAGAGCTACGAACACTGTTCGGCGGTTGCCTATCACGGCTAGGGTGAACGTTTTCATTCTGAAGAATATTTACATCCCGGAAACAACAAGATGTTGTGACCGACATTTAGATGAGGATGGTTTGATTCACAAAACATTGTTACCAGGTTTGACTTCTGTTCACAGGTCATATGTCATTAAAGGCCAGGAGTTGCAAATCTTCTTACAATTCCTCCGTGATGTAGCACTTAACAAGTGCAATTATGAAAATGAAAATGATTTCACTGATGAAGAGTTCGCATCCATAGCTCCTATCACAAAAGAGCAGTTCCGAGAACTGTATACATATTGCGACCCCGTTCCTCAAGCACGTGGTGTTAGAAATATCAGTAAGAAAGATCTCTTGATGTTTCTATGTAAACTACGACAAGGGTTATCTGATGAATTTCTCAAGGTTCTATTCCAATATTCATCTCGACAAGCGGTTGGTTTGGCAATTGCAAACGTTCGCCAATCTCTTCTTTATAGATTTGTCCCAGCCAATATCGGTTTCCAAGCCATTACTCGGGAACAATATATAGTGGATCATGTAACTTCTTTCGCTAATGAATTATATAATACCGAACCAGATTCCCCGAGAGTTATTGCTTATATCGACTTATATTAACTTACTCGTACATTCAGAAAAGTAGTAATTTTCGTGTTCTACGTCAATCATATTCAATTCACAAAGGTCGACATTTGATCAAACCTGCTCTGATAGTTGCTCCAGATGGTTACATATTGGCGATTCAGGGACCTTATTTCTCTGATTATTACAATAATGATGCTCAAATGTTGAGTAACGAGTTCCGACGCGATGCTGACACCATGAGAGAGTGGTTCCACGATGGAGATATTTTGATATTGGATCGTGGATATCGAGATGTTCAGCCATTACTGCAAGAGCTAGGGATTGATAATAGAATGCCAGCTTTTCTTATGCCAAATCAGAAACAGTTATCTACTGAAGAAAGTAATGAGTCTCGATTGGTAACGAAAACTAGATGGATAATTGAAGCTAGAAATGGGCATATCAAAACAATTTTCAAGTTCTTCGACCATACAATTACAGTGCCACATCTTCATCATCTTGGTGAGTTTTATAATATTGCGGGGGCGATAATTAATGCGTATCACCCCTTAATTCAAATGGAAGGAGCCAATGCGGAATTGGCACAAGAGCTCCTGAATAGGTCGAAGGAAATGAACGTTGTTCAAGCACGAGTAGAAGTTGAGAGAATGTGTACCAGGAATGCACAATGGATTCATCTTCAGAATGGTCAGTTACATGATTTTCCACGTTTGTCATTGGAAAGTTTACGGGACTTGACTGTGGGAACGTTTCAGGTCAACCTGGCACCATCGTACATACAAGATAAGATGCAACGTGATGGACAAGAGGAGTTCCAACTCGATTCCCTTCTCGGGGAATCAGGATTGATAAGGGTTCAGATTTTCTCACGATTTCGTCGTGCAACAAAGCATCAAATATTCATAGCATACAATAACGATGTGACAGATGACGATAGTTGGATACTAGGGACGTAATTTTGGGTCATTATTGCACTTGCAGGTCAGGTGCAAGAACATTGGGTACTTGTGCACATATTGCCAGCGTGTTGTGGTATCTGGGATATGCGCGTCATCAACCGGACATTAGATATCCGTCCTCATCGCTGTTGGATACTGTGTTGGATGCTGCTCACAGGCAACCCCAGCAGAATCTCAATGAACTTGGGAACGTTTGAAATACTCCCGATCTTTAGGACACCACTTGTGTGGATGGATGATGAACATACGTCATTTCCGGTTATTATAAACAGAGGTACATACTCTGGGTGATTACTTCCGCGGAACTTCGATAATTGCTGATTATTTTCAATGGTTTTTGGAGACGAATCACGGGGATCTCTGCCAATGACGATGATATCAGATAATTTTCGATTATTTTCGGATGTTCCGAGGATGAAGGATCATGTTTGGTCATCTTCGACTGTTTTAAATGATTTCCGAGTATTTTTAATGATTCCCGATCAATTTTTCCAGCAGTTCTCATACTGAGTGATTATTTTCGAAGAACTCTGATGATTTTTGATTATTGTCTATTCTTTCTGAAGCTTAGTTTGGAAGGATTCAGGCTATTTCCGATTTCCATCGCCAGACTCTACCTAAGTTAATCTTTTCCAACCTTCCCCGATCTATTCTGTACATTGGGTACATCCCTCCAACATCGTGAAACGAAACATCCGATACATTCCTTGATCTCTCTGAATGATGAAAGAATTTTTCACCCATTTCGAACGTTGAAGTATGATAGGGGTATTCCCCATTTTTTTGGACACCCTGTATATTCATGCAAGTATGTTTATACATGTGATACAAATTCATGCCAACATACATGCGAGCATACATGTATTCAATCCATGCATACAGAGTGAAGATAATACAGCCCAACGCTTATCGAGACATACATGCAAAATAATCGTTTTTTTAATGTTTAAAAAAATATATCTCGAAAACTATGCATAGACGGACTTTTTGACCATTAGGTTTTTTGTTCGGAATGATGAGAACTATAACATAAAATAATTCCAGCCAATTTAACCGATGGCCAATTTCTCATGTAATTAGTGCGGGGTCCTTTTAATCGCTTTAACTTATTAATCCGTTTGTCAGTATACATAGTATATGTAAAGTAGCTCAATTTAATTGTACTTATAAATTCATTCACTTATTACTGTAACATCATACAGTTGAGGAATGATCTACATTGAAGTATGATATTACAGTAATACAAAAGTGAATGAATTTATAGGTGTAGTTAAATTGATATTATATTATTAAATTATATTATTTATATATAACTATATTATTGTTGAACATTATATATTAAAAATAAAACGAATGCCAATTCTATATAAATAAAACTCTATTATTGTAAGATAATACAAAAAAAAATATAAAATATTTAAAAGAAAATACTTAAAATAAAAAATACCTCATCTTCTTTGGTATCTTCTATGGCACTTCATTTATCTTCTTTGGCATCCTCTATGGCACTTTATGTTATATTACCTCACAATAATACAGTACAGTTTTGTTTATGTAGAATTGGCATTTGTTAATTTTATTGAATCTTATATAGGCAATAAAATATTGCGTAAAGTAGCTAAATTTAACTATATCTACAAATTCATTCACTTTTGCATTACTGTAATAACATACAGTTGAAGAATGGTCTACATTGAAGTATGATGTTACAGTAATACAAAAGTGAATGAATTTATAGGTATAATTAAATTGAGCTACGTTATACAATATTTTATTGCCTATATAGGATTCAATAAAATTAACGAATGCCAATTCTACATAAATAAAGCTCTATTATTGTAAGATAATATTAAAAAAAAATAAATAAATAAAAAATAAAAGAAAATACTTAAAATAAAAAATACTTTGTCTTCTTTGGTATCTTCTATGGTACTTTATTTATCTTTTTTGGCATCCTTTATGGCACTTTATGTTATATTATCTCACAATAATACCGTACAGTTTTATTTATGTAGAATTGGCATTTGTTAATTTTATTGAATCCTATTATATATAGGCAATAAAATATTGCGTAAAGTAGCTCAATTTAACTATACCTATAAATTCATTCACTTTATGTATTACTGTAACATCATACAGTTGAAGAATGGTCTACATAATATTACAGTAATACAAAAGTGAATGAATTTATAGGTATAGTTAAATTGAGCTACTTTATACAAGATTTTACTGCCTATATATGATTCAATAAAATTAACGAATGTCAATTCTACATAAATAAAATTGTATTATTGTGAGATAATATAATGTAAGCACATATATATTATTGTTGAACATTATATACTAAAAATAAAATTAACGAATGTCAATTCTACAATAAAACTTTATTATTGTGATTTACTTATTATTATTAAGAAATTTATTATTATTAGATATTGTACATGAATAAAAAATTATATTATATTATTAAATATTATATGCTAAAAACGCATATATATTTTTTGCAGAAAAAATATAGGTTTTTACAAAAAGCAATGAGATCACCTAAAAAAATCTCACAAAGATAAAAAAAATACGCCAAGTATATAAAAAAATCCCAACTTGTACGCAAAGAGTTTATTATTTATCCCTAAAAAATAAATTTTAAAAAAATTTTTCCTTGAAAAATAATTTTCATACAAAATAAAAAACTAAAAAATGGTTTTCCTCTAAAAAATAAAAATCTTTAAAAAATCAAAAATCAAAACTAAATATGAAATCAAGTTAACTAGCCAAGTACATAGAAGCAGTTCAGTTTGTAAGAGTTTGTAATTTAACATAGTATTTGTTTGATAAAATCAGTCTTGCATTTATAGAAATATTATAGATTCTCTCGAAAAAATTAAAATGCATTTTATTTTTATAAAATTACGCTATTATGTCCCCCCCCCCCAAATAAATGTTATATATAATATATAAAATAGCACAATTTTATTGCGGATTTTATTACAAATAGTACATCATAAAACTACTTAACCCTTACTGCAATAACGTCGATCACATCGATCACCAATTTCGAGTTTAAAAGTGCCCCGTGCCAAACTGATCGACTTGTTTTGAAATTAATCATAAGGTTTACCAGATAGGCCTGAAACGAAAAGGATTAAAATTAAAGTGACATACAAATACTTGGCGTGCCCGATCTGAAATAAAAATTTCCAAAAGATTATCAGAAATCATTATCAATATATCAATAAAAATATATGACTTATAATGCGACACGGGCACGCCAAGTATTTGTATGTCACTTTAATTTTAATCCATTTCTTTTCAGGCCTATCTGGTAAACCTTATGATTAATTTCAAAACAAGTCGATCAATTTGGCACGGGGCACTTTTAAACTCGAAATTGGTGATCGATGTGATCGACGTTATTACAGTAAGGGTTAAGTAGTTTTATGATGTACTATTTGTAATAAAATCCGCAATATAATTGTGCTATTTTATATATTATATATAATATTTATCTGGGGGGCGGGGGGGGGGGGACATAATAGCGTAATTTTATAAAAATAAAATGCATTTTAATTTTCTCGAGAGAATCTATAATATTTCTATAAATGCAAGACTGATTTTATCAAACAAATACTATTTTAAATTACAAACTCTTACAAACTGAACTGCTTCTATGTACTTGGCTAGTTAACTTGATTTCATATTTAGTTTTGATTTTTGATTTTTTAAAGGTTTTTATTTTTTAGAGGAAAACCATTTTTTAGTTTTTTATTTTGTATGAAAATTATTTTTCAAGGAAAAATTTTTTTAAAAGTTATTTTTTAGGGTATGCATATACAAGATTTGGCAATTTAATTCCCGGATTGGACAATAAAAGAAACACAATTTAAGTAACATGAAAAATGTTTGATATGTATTCATAGTAATCTCCATTTATTTTAATACACTTATTGCAACCTTCTAAAAGTTTTTGAAAACAATCTGCAAAAGCGTTCGAAGAAATTGCTTTTAATTCGGCGGTTACATTTTTCTTAATATCTTTTACGCCCTGGAATCGTTTCTCTTTGAGAACAGTTTTCACTTCAGAAAAGAAAAAGAAAGTTTGCTAATGCCAAGTCAAATGAATAGGCTGGGTGCTTGATCTCAACAACGCTGTGTTTCATGAGAAATGACCACAATTAGTGTAGAATGGAAAGGAGCATTGTTATGCAACAAGAACCAACTATCTTTTTTCCAAATCTTCATTACGAATATAAATTTCGTCGAATCGTCTCCTTATTGATGTTCAACTCATCTGCCATTACTCGGAGAATCATTCGGCGATCTTTTGTACCATTTCCGGAACTTTTGCGACCGAATCTACATTTAGAGAGATCGACGGACGTCCGGTTCTAGCGTCATCTTGAACATTCTCACGTCTATCTTTAAAACTTTTAAACCATTCAAACACACTAGTACGACTTAAGATGTTATCACCGTACACAGTTTTCAACATTTCATAAGTTCTGTTGCAGTTTTCCCTAATTTACAGCAAAATTTAATATTCACTTGTTACTCGACGACTGACAGAAACACAACATACGCGATAATACCCTTCGCAAAAATTAACAGCTGTTCGATCTTCGCTTGACCAACATTGAAAAAACTGTGAACTATTATATGCTGCTTTACTTTTGGTTTAACTTTACATGACTCCAGTGATGCAAGTTTCGCGTTTTGTGTACGCTACCTCCTTCATACGCGCTGGCAGCGGGCACAAAACGTAAAATTTGCATCACTGCATGACTCCAGTACAGCAGCGTCAATCCGGAGTTAAATTGCCAAACCTCGGACTTAAACATATACATATACATGTACATGTATAAAGTTTGGTAAGTGTGTGTGTGTGTGTGTGTGTGTGTGTGTGTGTGTGTGTGTGTGTGTGTGTGTGTGTGGGTGCGGGTGCGGGTGCGGGTGCGGGTGCGGGTGCGGGTGCGGGTGCGGGTGCGGGTGCGGGTGCGGGTGCGGGTGCGGGGTGCGGGTGCGGGTGCGGGTGCGGGTGTGTGTGTGTGTGTGTGTGTGTGTGTGTGTGTGTGTGTGTGTGTGTGTGTGTGTGTATTATGTACAAATACATTTTAAGTATACTTTTTTAACTTTCGTTCTTTATTATTGCGATAGAGGAAGAATAATTACATATCCACAGCGAAATCAAGAATACTACTCCTGAGCGATGGCGTTCTTCCGCAAGCGTACGGTCTTCCTAAAATCCACAAAAAAAATGTTTCTCTTAGAATTATCATCTCATCCATTAACAGCCCTCTACATGCTTTCGCTTCTTTCTTGGATAATATTATTTTCAAGAGCATTCCCAAGGCCCACAAGCACATCGCTAATAGTTATGACCTTGTAGAGAAGCTAAGATCCAAAATCATAGAAGAACATCATCAACTTGTTTCACTGGATGTAGTCTCACTTTTTAATAACGTTCCGAACGATTTGGCGATAAAAAGCATTGGAAAGCGATGGCATTTTATTTCTAATAACACGTCCATCCCGTACAGAGAATTCCTTACAGATGTCCATCTCATACTCAACTCAATCTTTCTCATGTTTGACGGTGAGATTTACAAACAAACTTTTGGTACTCCGATGGGTTCCCTCCTATCTCCCGTTCTGGCGGATCTCGTTCTTCACGACTTAAACGAGAGGGCCATGGCTTCATATTGTTTTGCCTATGTATTTCAGATATATAGATGACATGATCCTCGCAGCTTCTTCTTCCTTTTTTTTAGCATTCTTTCGTTCTTTAATTCCTACCATAAGAGATTACAATTTATAATTGAAAAGAGCAACAACAACAGCATCAACTTTTTAGATCTTTCCATCAATTTAGTGGGGAGGAAGTTCGTCTTTGACTGGTATAGGAAGCCATCCTTTTCAGGAAGATTCCTTAATTATTTTTCGCAACACCCCATAAAAATAGAGTCTTTGGCTTAGTGGATCCAGTTTTTCGACTATCACATCCACAGTTCCACGAAAAAAACTTGAGACTGATTGTTGATATGTTTTTAAATAATGATTACCCCTTAGATTTCATTTTCACGACCATCCGTAATAGAATTAAATTTAATTCATAAAAAAGTGAGTTTCTCCCCTACCAGCTCCCCTCATCCCGCTTCTTCTTTTTTCATGGTGCCTTATGTTAGAGAGGTCACTGAAAAGTAGTTGCCGATAATCAATGACATAAGCAAATCCATTGCATACGTTTGTCCAAACAAACTCAACAAAATCATTAAAACATATAAAAATCCTCTCCCAGCTGAGAAACATAACAATGTGATCTATAAGATTTGCTGTAAGACATGTAATGCCTTATACATCGGGCAAACCAGTAGACAATTAGCAACTAGAATCAAAGAGCATCGTTTAAACATAAATAGAGCTTCTTCCTCTCATTCACTGACCATCGCCTTACAGGACATGAGTTTGATTGGGACAACGTTCAGATTTTAGACGAGGAGCCCTCATACGTTAAGAGATGCATATCAGAAATGCTGCATATTAAGCAGCAAAAAATGGCATAAATTTACAGGAAGACACGAATCTCCTTGACCATTCTTATTTTCCGATTATAAATAGATATACCTAATCCGATTTCCTTGTTTTCATCATACTTTTTCCTAACCCTCACTTTTTCTTTGTCTTTGATCTCTTCGTTTTTAATTTAGTTTGTCGACATGTATTTATACCTCTTGTGTTTCCCACTCTTTCCTGTTTTCGTTCTTGTGGTGTTTTACTCATTCGTCGCTGAGTCGTCTTACAGATCAGTTTGTTTTCTTTTATCATCTTGACTTGTATATTTTATTATTTGGACCTTTTAATCATCTCAGTTTTAACCATTAACGCTTCTACTCCCATAAGTATTTGTTCTCCGCACGTCCTTTTGTTGTTTTTTTTTTGGCCTTCACTAGTAATAACATTCATTTTTTCGTCACACATTTTTTAGACATCCACTTATTTATCGGGCGTTACACTCTATCTGTATTTGTATTTCGCTCTCGCACTGGACTCACTTCTTCCGTCCTCGTCGGTTTTTTCATCGCTCCTCCGGCTTCTATCAGCATTTTACTTTACCGATCAATATGGTTTTGCACCAGCAACGCTCTTTATTTTATTATAAACTATCACATAGCTATACATATAAGTGAGTCTAGAATCTGCGCTAATGAGTCCGACCATAACATTTACCATACCATACCATCTTCCTTGTATTATAAGACTCTGTATGCACTCATATCATATGCGTTCTAAGATATATAATTTAATCTGTTTGCATTTTACCTATTATATCACTCACCGTATCGCTCCGCCTCTCGAAACTTTGTCATTTATTAATCTTTTTTAATTTCATTGAGGACTCGAACTGAGTCGAAACGTTTGATTTTAATGTATATTACATTTTTAGTGATTGAATAAAATATAATTTTTTATACCTCAAGTTTGGGCTCCAATTGGCCTTTCTTACTTTGTTAATTGATTTTTATCATTTGAATCTCGTCGTATCTTTTGTTTTATTACTTTATTTTTATACTTTTACCATATACTTATATTTTTATTACAAACGATGATTTTACATTTTAATCTATGGTAATTATTCAGAATCACGGCTCCACCTGCAAATGGGTTGCAAATTTTTTTACGGACTTTTTATGTTTAGAAAAAAATATAAATAACCATTTTTAGTTGGGGGAGGCCCAAAAAAAAAGTTATAGACCAAAAAAGGGTAATTATGGTAATTATTTCGAATAAGGCCTTTTCTGAATTTTGCCAAATATGATCGGATCTCTCGGTAAAACTCTTTGTTGTGACTTCAACAGTGATAATCAGTTGGGGGAGCACGTCCCCCATCAATCCCCCCCCCCAAAAAAACCGAAAAACCCCAAAAATTACCAAAGCAAAGCGAGGTCCACCCCACAACCCAAACCAAATTTTAGTTTTAAATCAGAAATAGGTTTTTGTTAGGTTATATCTTCCGGAAGTGGAGCCCCCCCGTAGGCGGGACGGAACCCACTGTGTCCACGCATATAATTTACAAAGCAAAGCGAAGTCCACCCCACAATTTTTGTGTGGATGGGAATGTGTATGCGTAGACGCAGTGGGTGCCGCCCCCTCCCCCTCCCTACGGGGAGGCTCCACTTCCGGAAAGATATAACCTAACCCAAACCTATTTCTGATTTAAAACTAAAATTTGGTTTGGGTTGTGGGGTGAACTTTATAGTACATAATTACCTAATTTTCGGTAATTTTTGGGGTTTTTCGTTTTTTGGGGGTTGGGGATGATGGAGGACGGGCTTCCCCGACTGATTATCACTGTTGGAGTCACAACAAAAAGTTTTACCGAGAGATCGGATCATATTTGTCAAAATTCAGAAAAGACCTTATTCGAAATAATTACCCTTTTTTGGTCTATACTTTTTTTTTGGGGCCTCCCCCAACAAAAAATGGTTACTTATATTTCTTTCTAAACATAAAAAGTCCGTAAAAAAATTTGCAGCCCATTTGCAGATGGAGCCGTGATTCTGAATAATTACCTAATCTATTCCTTACATTGATGTTACAACACGGAATATATTACATAAAAAAATATTAAAAAGGACATAAAACTTTTATAGTTAAAAACATATTATTTTTATCAAAAATCTTTTAGACTACAATATATAACATTAAAAAATGTTAATTTTTTATCAGCAATAAATATTTCTGATTTTATTTTAAAAAAATGTTATATTAAATTCTCTGCTATAAAAGATATTTATAGCAAAAGAATGATTGTAGAAATTGTATACATATTATCGAAATTGCTTAATATTTATTAAAGTACTTTCGGGTACAGTTTCGAAAACGATAAACCTCCGATTGCGCTGAAATTTTAATCAAAGCTTGTCCTTGACTTGAGTATAAAGTACCTTGAGGGTTTTTTGCCGACGAAGCCCTGTTTGCCCCCTATGTCCCTCAAAGTTCCAAACATTTTTACTGTATATCACCAAAAATATTGATTTTAGAGAAAAAAGTTTCAAACAAAAATAAAGCTCTTAGAAAACTGAACAAAAAAGGTTATGTACATTTTTTACGTAAATCTATTATTTTGGGTGTTATGTAATAAAATAATAATTTTAACGCTTTCGTGTAAAAATATATTGTACCAATGTGTCTAGTTCTTTGCTAGTGGAGCCCCCCCCCGTAGGAGGGCGAACACACTGCTCCACGCATAATTTTAACGCTTTCGTGTAAAAATATATTGTACCAATGTGTCTAGTTCTTTGCTAGTGGAGCCCCCCCCCGTAGGAGGGGGGGGCGGAACACACTGCCTCCACGCATACACTTTTTAATGCGAAGTGAGGTTCCACATGGGTTTACAAGTTTTCACGCGAAGCGAGGTTCAATCCAAACCAATGTGTCTAGTTCTTTAGTAGTGGAGACCCCGGGTAGGGGGGACGGAACACACTGCCTCCACGCATACACTTTTTAATGGGAAGCGAGGTTCCACATGGGTTTACAAGTTTTCACGCGAAGCGAGGTTCAATCCAAACCAATGTGTGTAGTCCTTCGGTAGTGGAGCCCCCCCGAAGGGGGGGGGGGCGAACACTGCCTCTACGCATATACTTTTTAACGCGAAGTGAGGTTTCACATGTGTTTTACAAGAAGAAATTGATTTGGGAATCTACAACTGAAGGAAATCTATTAATTATTTCCCTATGAATCAGGTCCGATACATTGTATTAACACAACACGATAGCGTTAAAATTATTATTTTATCACGTAACTTCTAAAATAATGGATTTATGTAAAAAATTTATATAAGCTCCTTTGTAGAGTTTTTTAAGGGCTTCATTTTTTGTCTAAAACTTTTTTTCGTAAAATCAATATTTTCGGTGATATATAGTAAAAATGTTTGGAACTTTGAAGGGGCATAGTGGGCAAACGGGGCTTCGTCGGCAAAAAACCCTTAAGGTGCTTTACTCAAGTCAAGGACAAGCTTTGGTTAAAATTTCAGCGCAATCGGAGGTTTATCGTTTTCGGAACTTTATCCGTTCTTTCTTATTCAAAATTAAACTAATGCTTCAATTTCAGCTTAATTTGTATACGACGAACATATTTCTTACCTTTACATGGACAAAAACCTTTGCAGGCAATGTGGACGGAAGTATGGTGAATGCAGTTATGGTACTCGAGACGGCATGGCGAACTGTATGTACGATTGTCGTTTCCACAAAGGAACGTAGGCTTCACTACGGGACATTCTTGGCATCTGTAACATAAGAAAAACATCAACGAGCGCTTTAAATGCCTGGCTGTCGATACACGTATGTACGTATCTAGAAATCAATTTAAAATAAAAGTTCATTTACACTTATTCGTATTTCCATATTATATTTTATATCCTTCTAGCAAGATCGGATGTGACTATACATATATCTAAATTGCATTTGTTTTTAATAAAAAAGTGTTATTCAGAAAAGAAGATTCTCAAGTTCTTTCGTCAACTCTTGTGAAGCTTCCTACTTATAAATACTGATACTGATAAATTATTTACAGCGTTTCTTATCCTGACAAGGAATTCATCTTACCGCTTAAAATACTCTACAACTGCAATCCAATAATAAGAATCTTCTCTACAGTAAAATAGGCGCATTAGAATATTGACACGCTTAAAGGTCCATTTACTTTTATCCGTTTCGTATCTGTAACGTGTACGTCCGTGCACGGATGCTAGATTCGATTCCATATGATTAAGCTCCATTTACACTTATCCGTTCCGTATCCGTACCGTATCCGTACTGTGCACGTTCGTGCACGGATGCTCGATTCGATTTCATATGATTAAATGGAAGTGTTTATACTATTCCGTATTCGTACCGTCATTTAATCATATGGAATCGAATCTAGCATCCGTGCACAGACGTGCACAATACGGATACGGAACGGATAAGTGTAAATAGATCTTTAATCATATGGAATCGAATGTAGCATCCCTGCATGGACATGTACGGTACGCATACGGTACGGATACGGAACGGATAAGTGTAAATGGATCTTTAAATGACGGTACGGATACGGAATAGTATAAATATTTCCATATGATTAGATGCAACTATTTATACTATTCCGTATCCGTACCGTCAGTGTCCGTGCCGACATTGCCGATATTGTTCGCGACGATATTTTGACGGAACGGACGGAACTGAACGTACCAGTACTGACATGTACGGACAAGTATAAATACGCTTCCGTGTAGTGTTCAGTTTTTTGTGTCTCATTTTGTATCAGTCCGCGACATCGAGAGCACGATAAAAAATGGACAATGAAAAATTAATTGAATTAGTATGACAACACGTCGAATTACATGATCTGTCGCATTCAAAATATCTTGATGGAAACCATAAAGAAAAGATATGGAAGAGTATTTCTTAAGAACTTGATCAATCAGGTAATTTTACTCACTACAAATATTATTTTACAAGTAAATATTTAAGTTCATTATCAACATTATTTTATTTCAAGAAAAAATACAATTCTCATTTATATATATATATATATATATATATATATATATATATATATATATATATATATTATATACAGGGTGGTCCTCGTAACGGTCGCCACGATTTTTAAGGCACTTACAATAATCTGACATAAAAAAGTCATAAATAGAAATTTATCAGTTTCTAACCGGCAACAAATTGCAATAATAAAAATTGACCAAACATTTTTTTTCCGTAAAAAAGCAAGGTCACCTTCAATTTTTTTAATGAAACTGCCTACTTTTTATTGCATATTCTTGTAGCTTATCTCGAGAGCTTTTCAAAACACTATAATAAAGTATTTTTTCATTAAGTACTTTTTGAGTTATTTTATATTTTATTCTGACATATTTTGATGTAAAAAATAAAATATCTCGTAAAATATTTAGTTTTCGATAATCTTACCGTAATACTTTTATGTACAGAATAATGAGACAAATCAATTAGTAAAAAAGGAATAATTGTTTTTAAGAAAAAGTATGTAATTATTTATAATGTATTTTTTTAAACAATTATTCGTTTTTTTTTAAACTAATTGATTTGTCTCATTATTCTGTACATAAAAGTGTTACGGTAAGATTATCGAAAACTAAATATTTTACGAGATATTTTATTTTTTATATCAAAATATGTCAGATTAAAGTATAAAATAACTCAAAAATAATTAATGAAAAAATACTTTATTATAGTGTTTTGAAAAGCTCTCGAGATAAGCTACAAGAATATACAATAAAAAGTAGGCAGTTCCATTTAAAAAATAGAAGGTGACCTTGCTTTCTTATGAAAAAAAAATGTTTGGTTAATTTTTATTATTGCAATTTGTTGCCGGTTAGAAACTGATAAATTTCTGTTTATGACTTTTTTATGTCAGATTATTGTAAGTGCCTTAAAAATCGTGGCGACCGTTACGAGGACCACCCTGTATATATATATATATATATATATATATATATATATATATATATATATAATATCTAAAAAATAATTTATAAAATATTTTTCCTAAATAATAAGAAATAAAAACTAAATATGAAACCAATAGTTAACTAGCCAAGTACTTAGAAGCAATTCAGTTTGTGAGAATTTGTAATTTGAAATAGTATTTGTCATAAAATCAAATTTGTATTTATAGAAATGTTATACACAAATTCTCTGCATAAAATTAAAACGCATTATATTTTTATTAAGAGAAACCTGAGTTTCAAAATAAGTTCAATACTATATTTTTTTTACCTTTGTGAGGTTTTTTTTAGTGGGTTTCACTGCTTTTTGTAATTATTCTTACTTTATATTAGTATATTAGTATAACAATAAATCACACGAAATTAATATCTGCTTTGACAAATAGCAATCGCTTGTGAATCGTTAATTATTAATTATTATAAAGATCGAGTTTCAGATATCTTTTAATAATTTTCGCGATCGTGTATAACGACACATGGAGCTGTTGCCTACTCGCTGTCACTGTATGAATGACAACAAAGTGAGACATTCCATACACAATATAATAGCGCTATATATGCCGCATACCGACACGCGTCTTTGTTTACTTATTTGGCGGTATGATCATGTGGTGTAATGGGGTGTACATATACACATATTCGCTTTCTCTCTCTCTGCCGCTCTCTGCCGTTCCCCTTCTCCCGCTTCCTCCCGCTCCCGCTCTCCCTCTTTCCCTCCCTCCCTCCCTCTCTCCCCTCTCTCCCCTCTCTCCCCCTCCCTTCCCCCCTCACCCCTCCCCCTATCAAGCTCTCTCTCTCCCCCTCTCCGCTCTCTCTCTCCCCTCCCTCTCCCTCTCTCTCGCTCTCACTCTCTCTCTTTCCCGCTCTCTCACCCCCTCCCGCTCTCTCTCTTTCCCCCTCTCCCTCCCCCTCTCCAACTCCCTCTCCCTCCTCTCCCTCTCCCTCTCCCTCACCCTCTCCCGCTCTCTCTCTCTCTCTCTCTCTCTCCCTCTTTCCCCCTCTCCCTCTCCCTCTCTCTCTCTGTCCCGCTCTCTCTCTCTACCGCTCTCTCTCCCTCTCCCGCTCTCTCTCCCTCTCTCTCCCGCTCTCTCACCCTCTCCCGCTCTCTCTCTCTCTCCCGCTCTCTCTCTCTCTCTCTCTCTCTCGCAGTGGAGAAGACGTGTCAAACATCGCTCCGCAAAAGAAATAACTTTTAAACGGTTAAATAGTTACGGGGAGTGATAGAAAGTTATTCAAGTCATAGCGGCATAGACCGGCATTAGCCATGAGTGTTATCTAGCCGGGATATGCTGATTTGTGGGCGTGAGAAGTGCATTTCCTGTCTGGGACACCAAAGTCTCACACGACAGGTAGACATTAAAGGTGGACACAAAAGTGCTGACGTGTGACAGTGGAACAGAGGTGACTGATTGCTTACGCTGATATTAGCGGTTTCGGCCGATAATTATCGGCATGGACGATGAATATGCTGAATATCGATGCTCGGCATGTAAAAAGGCAATAAAAAATCAGGTGGTGACATGCAAGTCTTGCTATCAGGTGAATTGTATTAAGCTGTTTTACCATCCAGGATGTGTAAGCAAGCATAGGATTTACGATAAAAATCAAGAATTGGTACCGTGTTCTTGCCCATTTGACAGATTTATAATTGAAAGTGAAGCAGATATGAAGAAGGCATCGGCAGTGGCCGGGGGCGGCAGGGACAGGCTAGGATCTACAGGATCTACAAGTTCGTTTACGACGCCAAGTAGTGGAAATAGAATATCAGGAGCGAGTGGATCATCGACTATTGACGTAAAAATAGATCGGCTGGTAAAAATTGTAAAAGAAATAAAAGATGAAACAGCATGTAAGAAGGAAATTAAAATGATGGTCAAGGAAATAGTTCGAGAAGAATTGGGAAATGTTAAGCAGGAACTGCTAGAAGAGTTGAAAAGAATGATACAGGGAGAAGTATGTGGAGCAACAGGAGGAATACAAAGGAGCTATAGTGAAGCGGTTAAAGAGAAAAAGAAAGAGAATGTTATAATTATCAAACCCAAGATTCAACAAGAGAGTGAAGTTACAAAAAAATTGATAAAAGAAAAGGTAGATATCAAAAACATGGCGATGGGAATAACGAAGCTATAAAAAGGAAGCAAGGGGACAGTGATCATGGGTTGTGAAACTGGAGAAGAAATGAAAACGTTGAAAGCCACAGTGCAGGACAAACTAGGAGAAAATTTCAAAGTTACAGAATCACCGCAGATGAAGCCAAAAATAAAAATTATCAATGTCAGCGAAGAAGAAATGAGATTGGATGATGATGACTTAATAACTACAATCAAGAAGCAGAATAGAATTGATGCAATAAATGATGGATTCCAAATGCGAATAGTGAAGAAAATAGTTAAAGAAAAAAGAAATGATAATAATCAACTTAGAAGAAGAGAAAAAGAAGAAGGTTCGATAATAATTGAAGTAGATGAAGAAACGCATGAATTGATGTTGAAAAAAGAGAAACTAAATGTAGGATGGAGAAAATGTCCTATATTCAATCACATTAATGTTAAAAGATGCTTTAAATGCTGGGGATACTATCATATTGCAAAAAATTGTACGCGATATGAAACATGCCACAAATGTGCGGGAAATCATAAAGCGATTGAATGTACGGCAACAAAGAAAAAATGTGTAAATTGTATGTTTAAAATTCGAACATACAATCTGAAGATAAGTGATGAACACGACGCCCTTAGCCCAGAATGTCCAACATTTAAAAGGGCGATACAAGAGGAGAAGAGGAGAGCCGGCTGGGAAGATGCGAAATAGCAACTACAGAAGGAAGCGGAAATAATATTGTACACAAACGCGCAAAGTTTGATGGCGCATAAAGATGAGATACAACATCAGATTATGAAGAAAGTAAATCCGGCATTCATAGCGTTATCAGAGACAAGATTGACTGCTGAAATTAAAGACAGTGAAGTGAACGTACCAGGTTATAGTATAATTAGATGCGATGCTGAAAATAGAAATACAAGAGGGGTTGTTTTATATATAAGGGATGATGTTAAATATGAAATAGTATTAGTAAAAAAATTAGAATCGAATTGTTGGTGTGCTGCGATTGAAGTGAAAGAAAAATTGTATAGAGGAATAATAATGGTAATATATCATTCACCGAGTGCATCGCATGGTGATTTCGTGAGATTTCTGGAGGATATAATAGAAGAGTTAATAATACGGGGAGAATGTATGATAATAGGAGACTTTAATATAGATATTATGTTAGATTCGTTTTATACAAGGAAGTTACAAACGACAATGTTGAGCTTAAGCATGAAACAATATGTAAATAAACCGACGAGAATTACGAAAGATAGTAAAACAATAATAGATTTAATTTTTGCTAATAATAAAATAGAAATGCAGGTAATGCATGAACCTAAAATAACGGACCATGCGTGGCTAAAAGTTGAACTGAATGCGAATAAATTTGATAATAAATACAGAGAACTTAGTGTTAGGAATTATAGAGAGTTTAATATAGATGAATTTATTAAATTAGTGGAAAATAAATTAGAGAAAAATCAAGATATGAATATCAGTGTGAGAGCGAAGAAATTTGTTGATAGTATAGTAAATGCGTTGGACGCCACAGCACCTAGAAAAAATTTTAGAATTCCAAGAATATGGGAAGGGAAAAAGTGGTTTTCGGATGAAATAAGAGAAGCAGCGGCTAAAAGGGATGAGGCATATAGGAAGGCATTGTATGCTGATACGGAACAAAATTGGTTGCAATTTAAAATTGAAAGAAATACAGTAGTTAAATTAATTTAGACAAAGAAGAAAGAATATTATGAAAATATGATAGATCTTAATAAAGAAAATCCTACATCTATGTGGAAAACACTAAAAGAAATAATTAGAGGCGAACCAGGGGATAAGAGGGAAGTAGAGAATATAGATTTTGAAATATTAGACGGCACTGAAGGATGCAATATAGCAGACAAATTTAATTTATATTATATACAAAGTATTAATAGTATAGTAAAATCTATAAATGGGAGTAAAACTGGAAATGCATGTAAAAGAATTATTTATGTTATTGAAAACGAGGGAATTATGGAAAATTTTGAAATGATTAGTATAGAGCATTTGCAGGAAATTGTTATGGGACTACCGAAAAAGAAAGGTACAGAGGAGGGAATAACTAGCGATATATTAAAGGCAGTATTTTGCGTAATAAAAGAGGAATTTGTTGATATAATAAATAATTCTTTGAAGGAAGGTTGCTGTCCAAAAGGTTGGAAAACGTCTACAATAATACCGATTCCAAAAGTAGAGAAAGCTAGAAAAGCAAGTGAATTTAGGCCTATAAATATGTTACCAATATTTGAAAAAGTGTTAGAATTAGTAGTTAAAAAGCAAATTGAAACGTATTTGGAAGATAATTGTATTATAACAGAACATCAGTCGGGCTTTAGAAAACAGTATTCGTGTGAAACAGCTATTCAAACAGTCATTGATGAATGGAAATTGATAGTTAGTGAGGCAAAAATGGTAGGGGTAATTTTCATGGATCTTAAGCGAGCCTTCGAAACAATAGATAGAGAAAGATTATTAGAGAAATTATATCAATATGGAATTAAGAGAATGGTCATAGAATGGTTAAGATCATATTTAAAGGATAGAACACAGCAGGTTCAATTTAATAATAAATGGTCTAAATTAATGACCACAGAATATGGAGTACCGCAAGGATCTGTATTAGGACCTTTGTTATTTATAGTATATATAAATGATATAATAAAAATCTGTCCAGAAGGATGTAGTATAAAAATGTTTGCAGATGATACGTTAATATATGTAACTGGAGAAAGCAGCGCGGAATTAGAGAGCAAAATGAATATGGCATTTACTATAGTAGAAGATATGAATATAAATAAGTTAAAAATGAATGCAGGAAAAACGAAATATATGATTGTTAGAAGTATAAGAAAAGAACTGCGAGGTAATATAACATTGAAATGTTTGGATGGAACTGAGATTGAACGTGTGGAAATAATGAAATACCTAGGCATAATTATTGACGATAGACTACGATTTAAGGACCACTGTGATTATATGCTAAAGAAAATAGGGAAAAAAACGAGTTTTTTGAATAGAATAGGTAATTATATATCGGCATACACTAGATGTATTGTATATAAGACAATTATAGCACCTCACTTTGAGTATTGTGCGACGCTGTTAATTGATATGGGAGAAACACAGCTGAGTAAATTGCAAAAAGCACAAAACCGGGCCATGAGGATCATATTGCAATGTGATAGACATACCAAAGTGGAGCGTATGCTGCAGGCGCTGCAGTTTATGTCCATAAAACAGAGGCTATATTATAATGTGTGTATATTTATTTTTAAGATTTTAAGGAACATGTTACCGGAGCAATTAAGAAATAGATTAGAAATTGTGGGAAATGAGAGTGAAAGGCAAACACGGCAAGCTGAGGATATTGCAATAAAATATCGCAGAACAAGGAGTGCGCAAAAGAGTATGTTTTACGAAGGAGTAAAAATGTATAACGCCTTGCCAGCTGAAATAAAGCGGAATGAAAGAATTGTGCCGTTTAAGCGAATGTTAAAGGAGTATATTGTAATTAATGTAAACTAGATTTGTATTACAAATAGCTGAGAAAGCTAATAAAGATCAATCAATCAATCAATCTCTCTCCCGCCCTCCCTCTCTCTCTCTCTCTCTCCCGCTCTCCCTCTCTCTCCCGCTCTCTCTCTCTCTCCCTCTCTCTCTCTCTCTCTCTCTCTCTCTCTCTCTCTCTCTCTCTTTCTCTCTCTCTCTCTCCCTCTCTCTCTCTCTCTCTCTCTCTCTCTCTCTCTCTCCCTCCCGCTCTCCCGCTCTCTCTCTCTCTCCCGCTCTCTCTCTCTCCCGCTCTCTCTCTCTCCCGCTCTCTCTCTCTCCCGCTCTCTCTCTCACGCTCTCTCTCTCTCCCGCTCTCCCTCTCTCCCGCTTTCTCTCTCCCCCGCTCTCTCTCTCTCTCCCGCTCTCTCTCTCCCTCTCCCGCTGTCTCTCTCTCTCCCGCTCTCGCTCTCACCCGCTCTCTCTCTCTCCAGCTCTCTCTCTCCCGCTCTCTCTCTCTCTCCCGCCCTCCCTCTCTCTCTCTCTCCCGCTCTCCCTCTCTCTCCCGCTCTCTCTCTCTCTCTCTCCCGCTCTCTCTCTCCCGCTCTCTCTCTCTGCCGCTCTCTCTCTCTCCCCCGCTCTCTCTCTCTCCCGCTCTCTCTCTCTCCCGCTCTCTCTCTCTCCCGCTCTCTCTCTCTCCCGCTCTCTCTTTCTCTCGCTCTCTTTCTCGCTCTCTCTCTCTCTCTCTCCCGCTCTCCCGCTCTCTCTCGCCCCTCTCTCTCTCTCTCTCTTATTTATTATAAATTTTTAAAATTATAATTTTATAAAAGGGTGATACACGGAAGAATTATCGTACATGAGCGATATAAACGCGCCTTGAGGGACAAACTCGCTTTGCGTGTGTGCGTGCGAGCATACGTACGTGAGAGTCTGAAACTTATCTTCTTATGATTATTATGATAATGATGAAGAACGAAAAATGTCACAATTCTGACATACGATCATCATTTCTCGGGATTGACTGCACCAATCTTATTCAAACTGGTCGCAATCGAAAGCTTGCATCCACATTGTATGAGAAAAGTGCCGTTAGATTTTTGATTAACGGCTTGGTTCCTGAGGAATTTTAATCGAAAGTTTATTAGACCTAAAATTCCGGATAAGCTACTTGATAGCGTCGCAGCCCCTGTACATAGGCAAACCGTTGACACGCTGGAACGAATTTTTATATATACTTGGCGTCGCGACGCTACCGCGTCGCTTGATACAGGGTGAGTCATATTAATCAATACACGCAAATATCTCGTAAAGTAAGCAAGATGGAAAAAAATGTTTTATACAAAAATTGTAGGGTTCAGAGGGGAACACATGATGAAAATATGGATTTGACCTTGAGTGACCTTTTCAAGACCAAGTCAATGTGCTTATCTTGAGAACTTTTCAAAACACTATAATAAAGTATTTTTTTATTAAGTACTTTTTGAATTATTTTATATTTTAATCTGACATATTTTGATATAAAAAATAAAATATCTCGTAAAATATTTAGTTTTCGATAATATTACCGTAATACTTTTATGTACAGAATAATGAGACAAATCAATTAGTATAAAGAAAAAAACAAATAATTGTTTAAAAAAAATACATTGTAAATAATTACATACTTTTTCTTAGAAACAATTATTTTTTTTTATACTAATCAGCACGTCAGTGAGCCGCGCGCCGTGAAGTGTGTGCTGCCGCATTCTACCAGGCGCGCGGCTCACCGACGTGCGCCCGGCTAAAGGTCGGTACTGATTGGCCAAACTTTACTCAATAATAACTCCTTTATTAAGCGTTATAAAGAAAAAATGGCTCAGGACTTTTCGTCTCAATTTTTGGTAAGGAATAACGCTATGTACTTAGTGGGCGGTCATTGCGGGTCATCCTGTATATATAAGATTTATATATAAAATATATTAATAACTGATTATTAAGAAATAACATATATTTTTAATTAAATTCTTTCATTTTGTTATATAAGAGACCCAGCTGAAGAATTAAAAAATTTCGTAAAAGTTTCTCTTACTGCAAATGCTACTTGCGTACTGTTTCCACCGCGAGCATTTAGATTTTGCAATATTGTCTGGTCTTTAGCTCTGCTAGTATTAACTTCGAAATTGATAGTATAATTATTGTCATTTTCTTTAATAAAATTGTGTAGCACACATGTTGCAAGTATAATAAAATCAACATATTCGGGTTTGGCTTGAATTCGGCGATTATAAATTCCAAAACGTTGTGTTAAAATACCAAACGTATTTTCAACTACCCTTCGAGCACATGACAAACGATAATTGTAAATTCTTTTATCATCAGTATCTAAATGCTTTCCGGGATATGGCCTTAGAAGATACGGTTTCAGAGGAAAAGCTTCATCACCGATTATAACATAAGGTGCTTCAATTGCAGTACCAGGCAGAAGCGTATCATTCGGAACATTTAATGTTTTCTCTTCAAATCTTTTTCGCATCTCAGAACGTGCCAAAATGCCTCCGTCGCTGTTTTTTCCATACGCACCAACATCAATCATGATAAATTTATAATTGGCGTCGACAAGGGCCATCAAAACAATGGAAAATGATTTTTTATAGTTAAAATATTCTGACCCACTGTTACACGGTGCTTGAATAATAACATGCTTGCCATCCAGAGCACCTAAACAATTCGGAAAATTCCATATCTCCTAGTATTCTTTTGCAATTTCGGTAAATATTGACAAAGACCCAGCCCCAATGACCTTGACCTTGACATATGTTGTCAAGGACATGTTCCTGAGTAACTTTCTAAAAGTTTTAGCCGTCGCTCGTTGTTTATTAAAAAGTTATTAATAAAATAAGTTTAACGAATCGAGCGTAATTTTCTGACATTAATATTAAGAAGTATACACAAACACACAATATATATGGTATGTGTGTGTATTATGAAGTGAAAAGATGGGTGGGGGATGTTTCTTACATGTACATGGTGTCAAAAAATTATATTATAATTTATTAACAAAATAAGTTTAATGAATGGAACGTAATTATCTGACACCGCGTACAAGAAGAAGTGTTTAAGAATCAGAAATCACAGAAATAGGTTAAGTTATATCTTCCGGAAGTGGAGCCTCCCCGTAGGGAGGGGGGGGGGCAGAACCCACTAAATCCACGCATACACTTTTCCATCCACACAACAATTGTGGGGTGGACCTCGCTTCGCTTTGGAAAGTATATGCGTAGATACAGTGGGTTCCGCTCCCCCCCCCCTGCGGGAAGGCTCCACTTTCAGAAGATATAACCTAACCCAAATCTATTTTTGATTTAATTTGTTTTATCTTTTTATTTTGTTAACTTTATTATTCGTTAACAAAACGTTAACTTTAAACCTTTTGGACATGGGTTGGGTTAGGTTAATTTTTTTCGGGGAGGGGGTGCAGGGGAAGGGGCGGAGCCCTACGGGCTACGTACAGGCTACGGGTCGTAGCCTGCCCCCACGCACGAAGCTACACGTACACGCTATGACGTAGTGGCTACGTCTGCGTTAGTAAGTCCCGTGGTAAGTGGTGGGGGCTCCCATTTCCCACGAACTGGCAGCTCTGGCTGGGTCCCCTTTTGTCAATATTTACCGCAATTTCTTTCCATTTTTCTTGTGTTGGTAGTGGTATGACTTTAGACATTAATTCATCGATGATAGCTCTGCATATTTCAATTATTATTTTCCAAACTGTTGTGACTCCAAGACAATAACTAAATGAAATTGTTTTAAGAGAATCTCCTGTTACTAAAAATCTGAAATATTGATATAAGAATTTATTTAGTTATTTATTAAGCTTTACATAGAAATTACATATATATATATATATATATATATATATATATATATATATACAGGGTGTCCGACATGTAAGTAGCCAAACTAAAGGTGGAGATAGATTGGGTCAAACTGAGTCGAAAAGTCCTGAACCATTTTTTTTTATAACGCTTAATAAAGGAATTATTATTGAGTAAAATCTGGTCAATCAGCGCCAACCTTTAGCCGGGCGCACGTCGATAAGCCGCACGCCGTGAAGTGTGCGCTGCCGCATACTACCAGGCGCGCGGCTCACCGACGTGCGCCCGGCTAAAGATCGGCGCTGATTGGCCAGACTTTACTCAATAATAACTCCTTTATTAAGCGTTATAAAAAAGCATGGTTCAGGACTTTTCGACTCAGTTTGATCCAATCTACCTCCACCTTTCGTTTGGCTACTTACATGTCGGACACCCTGTATATATATATTGTAACCGTAATTTCTCTTTTTAATTATTTAAATAATAATTATTTGTTCGGCGGGCGGTTCTCGGTGCCCACGGCACACCTTCGGCGCGTATCTCGAATATCGGTCCCGATATCCCGCAAAAGTCCGTATATCACAAAAAAACCGAGTTGGGCGCCAGGTACGGCAGGCCGCACCATTCACGATAATAATAACGCTAAGAGACCGATAATTAACGCGACGGCAAAATTCCGCGGCTACTCAATTTACCCGAAATGGTAGAGGGGGTGGTTCGGGGGGGAAACGGAAGAGATCTTGAGAATCGAGAACACGGGAGCAAAAATGAGCATTCGTTAAGTTAAAATTAAGGATAACAATAATAATATATTAAATGAAACAAGAGTAGATAGCATTTCACAGAATTAATAATCGTGAGCGACAATGGTCATTCTACAGACGAATAAAATGTATTACATCCGCGGAGATCGGCACGACCGTGCGCAACAGTATCAAATTACCGGGCGTCTTACGCGCTTTAACTCGACTTTTCGGCCGCGAGGATTTCCGCCGTACGCGACTTAATTAGGCCGCGACAACTAAACAAATCTCTCGTATGCGCCGGTAACTACTTTACGCACGCCCGTGAATCCGCTTCAATACAATATAATTTCCCGGTGTTACGACTCGAATCGGTCTTTTAGCACAGCTCGTGGTGCTGGAATGTGCCTCAATAATAATAGCGAGGACCTTTGCTTGAAATGCGCCATGTATATTACTCGGATGACCCGCGAAAACTAACGACGGGGTCACAAACATCCGATAAATACTCTGCTCGATACCGGAGAATTGCGCTTTCTCCTCACTCTAATTACGCATAGCGTGTACAAAATAACTGCTAACAATACATAAAAAGAATACGAAAACTATCGGTGACGACTGTGGTGTACGAGTCGTATGACGCAATACTTTGCGCGATCCGGAATATCGATCGCGCGAGCGTGAAAATCCCGATATTTTACAGCACGTAATAATTACAGACGCGAAACTAACATTAATTACTGTCGGCGGCGGCGAAGTGGATAGAGAGAGCTTAATTTCTATAATTCGGATGAGCGGCGTGTGCCCGTCGGCCGTGCGACTTAATCTAACAAAAGATTCACCAAGTTAATTCACAAAAACGCGTGGCTCGACAACTATTAAGGGCGCGACTCATCCGAATTAATTACCTACAAATAAACGGCAACAAAATCTGATTGGCGACACTCGTCCCACCGGCAGGAGGTTCTCGAATCTCCTTCTTGCTCGAAATTTTGGATACGCTCGAAGAGGCCTGCGTCCTTCTCGCTATCTCGCCGAACAGTGCCGAGCGAGAGTCCTGCAGGAGACACGCCGGCGCGATAAATCGCTATCGTGCTACCTGTGGCGTTTTCGCGTTACGCAGGGCCGTCCTGCGGTCCTCGCGATCCTTGTTGTCATCACGGCCGTGTTGGTGGGTTCATCGCCCCGGAGTTCCCAAGATTTTCTGCTTTTTGGCTTAAAGATGCGGGCTTACGGCTGCGCCCGATCGGCTCTCTTTCCTATCTGGTTGGATAGGTTCCGGATTGAGAGTCCGCTCGCCGCTCCGTCCTTGGGACTCCCTCGCTTCGTGCGGGTGGAGTGGCCGCCCCTTTGGCCGGATTATTCCGGCCCTCCGCGCTCCTTTCCTGCCATAAGAAATATAAATTTACCGGCAGCGATGTTTGTCAGCTATATAAAATGTTTTTAATATTAGACAGCTACGACCTAACGTCTCCTGTTTCCCGGGTGTCCTGGACTCCCGCTCTCGGCCTTCGCTCTTCTCTCTTCCTTTCCTTCCGCCGGATGGGATCCCGCCGCTCGATCTCGTGCCGTCAACCAACTCGCGGGCTCATCTCGAGCTTACATTTGCGATAACTATTACTAACCAAAAGTCAGATCCCGTCGATCTGACGATTGGGCCGTTCTCTCCCTAAATAGAGAGGACGCAGGCCCCCGAAAAACCGCCCCCGATCGGGTCCTTCGACCCTTGTGACGGACGTCTCAAAAATGTCACGTCACAATATATATATATATATATATATATATATATATATATATATATATATTGTGTATATATATATATATATATATATATATATATATATATTTCAAAATGTTTTGATATTTTTCATAATTTTTTTATTTGTATTCATTATTCTATGTCAGTGCTGGGATTTAGATGCAACTTTCGGCCGGATTTCTTGACTCACGCCTACGGTCCCCCTCTTACTGCTCGCTCCTTAGCAACGCAGCGCCGAACGGCCGTAACTAAGGAGCGCGTCACTAGTCTCAGGAACGTGCGTGTCACAAATGTAATAACGCAATAGCCTAGTGCCCTAGTAGCAAAACTGCTCATTAAAATTTTCTATTTAATACTTTATTTCTATTATTAATACTATTATTAATTCTTATATTAACTTCATTTATATTATTAGTAACTATTATTACTATAGTATAAATAACTAAAATAATTATTATTCTATTATTAATTACGTATGTTCTGTAACAATTTAAAATATTTATGTTTTATTTAAAGCTCCTAACGCACTGTTATATATCAATTTACGTTATATTATGCTATTTATTTTCACAATATATATTGAAATATAAAAATAAATATAAATATATTGAAATACGTTTTGATTAAGATTAAAAGAAGACACGCTTGCTGCATATAAAAACTATATATTAAAAATTATAAAAATTATATATAAAAAGATTATGTTTATAATATAATTAGGAGACAATAGATTTCCTCATCACCCATGAGGTACTATAAATAACATAATATAACGTAAATTGATATATAACAGTGCGTTAGGAGCTTTAAATAAAACATAAATATTTTAAATTGTTACAGAACATACGTAATTAATAATAGAATAATAATTATTTTAGTTATTAATACTATAGTAATAATAGTTACTAATAATAGAAATGAAGTTAATAATAGAATTAATAATAGTATTAATAATAGAAATAAAGTATTAAATAGAAAACTTTAATGAGCAGTTTTGCTACTAGGGCACTAGGCTATTGCGTTATTACATTTGTGACACGCACGTTCCTGAGACTAGTGACGCGCTCCTTAGTTACGGCCGTTCGGCGCTGCGTTGCTAAGGAGCGAGCAGTAAGAGGGGGACCGTAGGCGTGAGTCAAGAAATCCGGCCGAAAGTTGCATCTAAATCCCAGCACTGTTCTATGTATATCATTTAAAAATGTTTTTTCAGTCAATATTTGTAAGACTCGGTGGAATAATATAGGAGATAATTGACGAAAATTTTTGAAAAAAAGAGTAACAACAAATAGCCAATCTGCTATAAAAATAAATAAATACAAATACGAAGGCCAATTAAGCTTTTTGAGTAGTTTCTTAAAGGAACGCGATACTGTTTCTAATGTAACAAGCGAAGATGTGGAAACACAAGAGATTTCACTTGACCATAATGCAGATGACAATAACAGAACCACGGTTGAAACGTTTTCTAATGAAGATAACGAAATTACACAAGAAACATCTGATCGTACAAAACGTAAGCCTATGTCTTCGATTAGGCAACAAAGCAGGCAAGAAAAGTTAAAAACACCAGAAAGTGCTTCATCTATTTTAATGAAATATATAGTAGAGAAGAATGAAAAAAAGGCATTTTACAAACTATTCATCCTGTTGACGCTTTTCTTAATGGACTTGCTCCCACTCTTATAAATCTCAGTCCATATTCCCTTAATATAGCAAAAAGCAAAATTTTTTCAATTGTCCAGGAAATTGAATTAAATGAAATAATGGAGCAACAAAGACAATTGCAAGCAAATAATAGACATTATTTAAGCACTCCTGACTATTATTCTGCAACACCATCTCCCATTCATACAACATTGCCATCGCCATCGTCATCATCAATGCATACACCATTACATTCCCCAATACCTACAATATCTTCAACATCTTCTGAATATTTTACTTTTCCTGTTCCAACTTCAACTTTGTTGCAACAATCTCAACCGAATACACAATATAACTCTTCAGAAGGATCAAAATAGTAACGCAACTATCTTTCACACAACTTTTTTTTTAAATTTTTGATGTTTATTCTATTTCACTCATAGTTATCTCAAATATTTTGTTTGTTAATAAATTTTGTAAAAGTTAATAAATAATAAATAAAAGCTAATGAATAAAATTATATATGTTTATATAAATGTAGATATGTATTTTCTATTATTTATATTCTTACCTTAAACAAATCGCTAACCGTTCTCTTGGTTTAATCGGTTTTCTCCAACTTGTATATTGTTTTTGTATTTTATTAGCAATTATATTGAGTAACACGTTAAAAGTATCCCTAAAAACTTACCTTTTTAAAAAAAGGTAAAAAAAGGCGCCAAGTACACGCGCCACTTGTAAAAAACTATATTTATATATATTTATGAAATAGTGTTATTTTAAATTATTGAAAATAAAAACATAAAAATATTTTAACCCAAAAAAATTGTACAAATATATCCTACAAAAATAATGATATCAACAAATTGCGCCAATTGAAAATAAAAATTAAACAAATATTTTAACCGAAAACAATTGTAAGAAAATTAAAACTTAGAAATTAATATAAAAAATTAAAAATTTATACAAAAATTAAAAATTAATACAAATAAAAAAAATTTTAATGCAAAAAACTTGGCGCTGCTAAACTAAACAATATGCTAAAATTAATGTATTCTTTAATACATTTACATTGTAGTTATTGTTGTAACTAAATTAAGTATATTTCTATAAATTATATTTAGATTTAAATTTTTAATATTTGTTGGTTTTAATATGTACTTTGAAAGTTAGCAGCGCCAAGTTTTTTTAATTAAAATTTTTGGTAAATGTTCAGATTAACTTATACCTCACGGATCGTTTTCATTTTTACATATATTATAGAGGGCACATTCTTAAGCAACACGCACTTTGAATTTTGTGGCGCTCTCTTCTGGTTTCAGAGATATGCGATTTTGAAGTATCATAATTTTCGCATTTATTTCTATGATCTTTTCACTATATCTTAAGCCCAGTGCCCACGGAGCGTGATTTGAAGTTGTTTTTGTTGCGTGGAGCCATGCGTGCTGCTAAGTTCATTTTGTAGCGAGAAATGTGACTCGCGACGTGCTGCGTGGTGGGCTCGGCGGTTAGATCTTCAAGATAGATTCAGTGCTATTTTTCAAGCGTGTTGCTCGGATTCTAGCGTAGTTCGTCCAATCAGACAGTCACGTGTAATAAGCCAGTTAGTTTGTTTATATTTGCCGGGCCGGAAATTTTCGTAAAAATGTCGCAGCTTGTGGCACAAATTGGCCAGTCAACGAAATGGACAAAAGAACAAATTTCAGTATTAATCAATGCATACAAAGAAGAAACGTGCTTGTACGCTATTCAGAGTCCCAATTATCATAACAAACATTTACGGGCAGAAGCATTGATGAGAGTATGTAATGCTGTAAATAATGTTCGGCTTAATACTACAACTAAAGAATGCCAAACGAAGTTCCACAACCTAAGAAATCAGTTTAATGTGGAAAATGCGAAAAGAAGATCTTCAATAAAAAGTGGCGCCGGAACGAATGATGTTAGTATCAATATTAAGTATATATAACTTTAATTTTACAACTTTTTAATTTTGTTTTGAACTATGGTTTTATTGAAATTAATAAAATAATTCCATGTATTTGTATTTTAGATATATGTACCAAGCTTATGGTATTTTAATTCTATGCTCTTCCTTGAAGAATACTACGGTATGAGAAAAACCAAGTCTTCAAAACTTCCAGATGCATTGCAGCAAACTGAAGTTACCATCAATTCACAGGTAAAGACGGAGAATTACATAAATTGTATTTTTATATATTTTTAAATTATTTCCTAATTTAAAAATCTTCACACATGTTTTATTGTAGAGTTTAAACGCCTTGCAAGAATCTGAAGAGGCAGCAATTTTAATAGATGAGAGATTTAATGCAGGTGGCCATCTTCAATCATTTCTGGAGGATTCCGAATCTCATGATATCGAAGACCATAGTCCTATGACATCTACTCAGTCCTCAACATCACCGACTATTATAACATCAACTCAACCTCAAGTTGTGCATGATCAATCGAAAAGATCAAAGTCTCCAGCGCCAGGGTCAGTTAGCATATCATACCCACCCTCAATATCCAGTCCTGTTCCCTCATATATCGCATGTGATATTTGTAGTACATCATCTACGACCCGCCCAGTAAAAAAAAGAAGAATTTCGAGCGAGAGTAACGACACGTATGTTGGAGCAATTACATCTATCGCAGAGTCATTACGACAACCTGTATCAACAGCTGTACATGAAAGCCGTCCACTTAGTACAGTACAGACATGCATGAAATTTCTCGAATCAATACTTAATGAAATCCAATGTAAAGAATTACAACTGGATGTCATAAGCACTTTAGTGCAGACAGCGATCAATGCAAAAACAGCTGATATGAAAAAACAAATATAAATATGTATTCCGCGGTAAAGTCCTATTTTATAAAAAGGAATCCGTCCTGACAATTTGTTTCTTTTTGGTTTATTTGTTATTTGTTTTGTTATTTGTTTTTTGGGTTTCAAAGCCTATAAGCTAACATTTATTTCTTGTATTATCTAAACTACGTATATTTTATTTGTTTGTTCATAATTACCTAGCCAGAAAAAAGGAAAGGAAATACATTAAATATGAATAATATATGAATAAAAAAACAAGTTTTTATGTCTTACACCTCTCATGTCTTTATTCTTTTCCATTTTGTTTAAATAATTTACATAATGAGAGCATATCAAAAGTTACCCTTTTTAATTGCATCTTCCTGCCATGGAACAGTACCAACAGTGATAAAATAATTCCTGAATTTGTCACGGATTTCCATCGCATTTTCTATGGGACGATTTCCACCTTGCCTTGTTATGCTTCTGAGGCCTGAAAGTGACTGATCACAGTCTTCATCTTCATGGTGAAATTTAAGAGGAAAACAGCCTTGTATATTCTGCTTCAATATGAAATTGTGTAAGAGACAGCACGCATACGTGATTAGCTCCACTTTATTTGCTGATAGGGGGATTACGTTAAGTAAAATACGAAAACGGTTCGCCAGAATACCGAAGGCGTTTTCGACTACTCTCCGAGCCCTACTCAAGCGATAATTATAGATCCTTTTGTCTCGAGTCATATTACGTTCAGGATATGGTTTCATGATGTTTTCTTTTAACGGAAAAGCATCATCAGCTACAATTACGTAAGGCACGTTTTGATCACTTCCAGGTAAAGGGCATGGTAATGGCAATTTAAGTGCACCAGAATATAATCTTTCAGACAAAGGGTTCTCTCTAAATACTGATGCATCATGCATGCGACCATTGTGGCCAACATTAATATAAAGAAACCGATAGCACGCATCAACAAGAGTCAGGAGAATTATACTGTCTCTTTCTTTATAATTGCGAAACAGAGATCCGTCCTCTCTATGCGGCCTGAAATTTATGTGCTTGCCGTCCATGGAACCTATGCAATAGGGAAATTGCCACTGCATATAAAATCCCTCTGCTATAGCTTGCCACTCTATAGGATTTGATGGACATGCCATGAACTCATCCTCAAGCATTGCGATTATAGCTCGTAATGTTTCAGGTATCAAGCGAGCGAGCGTGTTTGGAGCAATTCTGACTGAATACGACAAGTCCTTGTATGAATTTCCGGTGGCAAGAAAGCGTAATGTCGCAACGAGTCTTTCACGTGGTGCGATAGCTTCCCTCATCACTGTGTCCTTCTTTTGTATGAGAGGTGTAATGCGCATCAGTAGCTCTTCCAGCATAGCCTCGTTCATTCGAATATAATTCATAAATGATTGTGGATCTTCACACCTAAAAATAAAAAATTATATTGTTTTCTTATTAAATAGCTTTATGGTTAAATATAATATTAAAAACATATTTAGGAACCGCGAATGTATTCACCTGCAGATCAATAAACTTTTATATATTTCAAAATAAATGCCAGAATGTTGGGTTATAACACCTACCTCAATTCACGATGCAACATAGTGAGAACGCCTCTGCCCTCATTCCTTCGCTGCAGCCAATTCCTCACCCACATTTTTCTTTTTTTCCGTTTTTCTAATCTCTCGTTTCTTCTTTCGACGTCCACAATCAGTAAAAGACTCAGAGCTGCTAGTTTTCTTCTCCACGCAAGCTCCATCTTATCCGAAATCGGATATAAAGAAATTTACGTCTATTTGACGTAAACAATTATCCCGTCTGATTAATCAGCATTTTACCATGCACTTTCACGCATGCTTCCACGCATAGCACCAAGCTCGGTGTGATGCAAAACTCGCAGCAGGCCTAGCTTTACATCAAGCTTCGTTGCCTACTCACGAGCCAGCATGATTACTTACAAACAAACCGGCTTGAAATCACGCTCCGTGGGCACTGGGCTTTACTTGCGTTTGTATGTTTTTTTGTTTACATTTGCGTCACTGCCAGTATATTTTCGCTAAAAATTCCTTTTGTTTACATTTAGAGTTGTTTTTATGTTACTGCTAGTACGCTTCAGAATCGTACACTTGTTCAGTTTCGCTAGAAATTTCAAAAGAAATATAGCAATGAAGCTTTACGAATTTCTGCCATTACTGCAGATAAAAATATTGCTTCTCCACGCAAAGCGAGGTTCAATGCAAACCTATGTGTCTAGTTTTTTGATAGTGGAGCCCTCCCGCAGGGGGGCGGAACATACTGTCTCCACGCATATACTTTTTAATGCGAAGTAAGATTTCACATGGGTTTACAACTTTCCACTTTATATTTACGCAATTGTTTTAGGTTAAAATATTTGTTTAATTTTTATTTTCAGTTGGCGCAATTTGTTGATATCATTATTTTTGTAGGATATATTTGTACAATATTTTTTTGGTTAAAATATTTTTATAAGTTTTTATTTTCAATAATTTAAAATAACACTATTTTATAAATATATATAAATATAGTTTTTTACAAGTGGCGCGTATACTTGGCGCCTTTTTTTACCTTTTTTTAAAAAGGTAAGTTTTTAGGGATACTTTTAACGTGTTACTCAATATAATTGCTAATAAAATACAAAAACAATATACAAGTTGGAGAAAACCGATTAAACCAAGAGAACGGTTAGCGATTTGTTTAAGGTAAGAATATAAATAATAGAAAATACATATCTACATTTATATAAACATATATAATTTTATTCATTAGCTTTTATTTATTATTTATTAACTTTTACAAATTTATTAACAAACAAAATATTTGAGATAACTATGAGTGAAATAGAATAAACATCAAAAATTTAAAAAAAAAGTTGTGTGAAAGATAGTTGCGTTACTATTTTGATCCTTCTGAAGAGTTATATTGTGTATTCGGTTGAGATTGTTGCAACAAAGTTGAAGTTGGAACAGGAAAAGTAAAATTTAGTAAAATTAAGTACTTTTTGAGTTATTTTATATTTTAATCTGACATATTTTGATATAAAAAATAAAATATCTCGTAAAATATTTAGTTTTCGATAATCTTACCGTAATACTTTTATGTACAGAATAATGAGACAAATCAATTAGTGTAAAGAAAAAAGCAAATAATTGTTTTAAAAAATACATTGTAAATAATTACATACTTTTTCTTAAAAACAATTATTTTTTTTTACTAATTGATTTGTCTCATTATTCTGTACATAAAAGTATTACGGTAAGATTATCGAAAACTGAATATTTTACGAGATATTTTATTTTTTATATCAAAATATGTCAGATTAAAATATAAAATAACTCAAAAAGTACTTAATGAAAAAATACTTTATTATAGTGTTTTGGAAAGCTCTTGAGGTAAGCTACAAGAATATGTAATAAAAAATGGGGAGTTCCATTTAAGAAAACATCGACCACATTGACCTCACCTTGAAAAGACCACTTAAGGTCAAATCCATATTTTTATCATGTGGCTCCCTCGAAACCATGCAACTTTTGTCTGAAACATTTTTTGATATCTCACTTCGTTTCCGAAAAATATGCCCGCGTCACTATAAATGCCGCACCCTGTATATATATATATATATATATATATATATATATATATATATATATATATGGCTCACAATAAGAAATATGTACCATCAAAAAAATGTACATTTTATGCGTGTTACAATAATCATTTGTAAATAATACGTGGAAAAGAGAAACGGATGAGAATACTGCACATTTAATTCTTGCACACAATCTATATTACGAGCATACGTAGTAATCACGAAGTGCCATTAGCTATAAGATATAAATAATAATATAAGATGAATAGTTTATATGTATATGTATGTATGCGTGTGTGTGTGTGTGTATGCGCGTGCGTGCAAAACATATTTTTTTTTATTAAACAAAGATTAAACAAGGAAACAAAATTAAGCTGTTTTTTATTATTTCATTATATATTTATAAATAATATAGATATGTATATTTAATTCGACTGCGTTGTAAAAGAATGATGAAAAGAATGTAAAAGAAAAAGATAAATGATTATCGTAACATGCATAAAATGTACATATTTTTTACACATTTTAATACATATTTCTTATTGTGAGCCTCAAATATAACAGCATTATTATTCGTACTCATCTGTAAGCGCGCATACACGCACGCACATATACATACACAAACGCGTAAAAGCAAAAAAAAGAAAGAAAGAGAAAGAAAGCAGGAAAGAACGAGAGAGAGCGAAAGATAGTGAAAGAGAAAGAGTGATTATTAATAAGGCGCTAGCCGCTAGCGCCATCTCGTGTCAAAAGCGTAACTGTACGTTTTGGAAGGTTCGTTGATGACGCCCAAAAAAATGTAATAAAATCTACTAATATTGGACTTTGCATCGTAATTTCTCTGCTCATAGTATATATAGAGCAATAATAAAGACAATTTTCTTATGTAATTAAGATCCAAGCTGTCGATTAAGCCTAGTATGAACTCGATCTGTTCAGCGGTTATTAAGAACTGATAATCTCAGATATTCTCAACTGGCCGACTCGCATATAGATACACGGTGCGTCTCGCCGTTGCTGCGCGCGATCTTTGCTTCGCGTGACTTGGCGCGAGACACTACCGTATCTCTTGATGTTCCGACATTCGAAAATATTAGTAAAATTTAGTTGAATCATCAACAAGCTCTTTGTATAGAGTAAAAAATTCACCTTCCGTTTTACGTTTTGTCCATGCTTTGTCTATCCATAAATTTCGTTTCCTTTTTTGAGGGGGTTCTTCCTCGTCAAAATTAATGCTATTACAGATAATTCATCTTCTGACAGATCTGCCATGATCACACAATTACGTACATCTAAAGACTGACGTGCCTGTTTCAAAAAAATCACGGATGCGATCCGGATATGTGTAAATAATCGTAGCCGATTTTGCCGGTACGGTACGGATACGGTACGGATACAGATCGGATAAGTGTAAATGGACTTTTAGTTCTGTCCGTTTCATGAAAATATCATCGCCAGTAATATTGGTAGCGCCGGTGCGGATATTGACCTGACCGTACGGATACGAAATAGTGTAAATACTTGTGTGTAAATACTAAAAGCCTATTAAAGATCTATTTGCACATATCCGTGACATGTCAGTGCCGTATCAATGCCATGTCAGAGATCCGTGACATATCAGAGGGAGCTGCTTAGGCGTAATAGTTTAGGATGGGCTACTCGAGGAGAATCATTCATAGAGACTTCGCATTTTCTCGTGAGCGACGAATCAGCTCTGACAGCTGGACCATATGACTTTTGCTCTGGAGACGTGCTGGGCATCTCTCCGTGACGGTCGGCACTGCATCCATTGAGCGAAATTCCAACATCGCTCTGGAGTCGTATAAACTGTGTTAAAGTGGCATAAGGTGTGAGGTCTGAATAGATCAGTGGTAAGAACAGTTGCCCGGAAAGCGAAAGACTCGGATTCGATTCTCGATTCAGCCACTCGTACCTCGCATATTTTTTCAGATCCGCAAATGTTGTTTTCTAACAATTATTTGTCGGGCTGAGAGAGTGTGTAAATGCCCTATACAGATACGACAGTGCCGTTGCCACGGAAGAGATGGATGCTTGGTTCGTGTCTCCTGCCGCCTTAAATACCCTCCTCACTTCAGTCAGGGGGGATTTAACAGTAACAATTATTCACATATATTCGTATAGTTTGATCAGTTTGAATTCAGCAATACTCGAGATGGCTCAGTTTACGAACGACGAATTGGCAATGTTGCTATAACTTTGGACGAAGAGAAAGCGAATGAGATGAAGAAACGGAAGCGGATGCATGAATCATGGAAAAAAAGAGAAAGCAAAGGACAATTTCCTATCCTGTACAAGAAACTAATTGAAGCTAAAAGAAAAATTTTTGAATATTTCAGAATGTCTAAAAATTCTTTTAATATATTATTGAGTAAAATAGAAATACATTTAAGAAAGTAAGACACTTGCTAGAGAAAGACTATAACTCCGAAGAAACAGTTAGCAGCTTGTCTGAGGTAAGTAATAATATTTAGCGTATCTAGAGTAAATATTTTTCTATCTTATTTAAATCAGACATAATCTGTTTATTACATTATATGGAAAAGGGATTTCCAGTAGCTGAATTTACTTATAAAAACTTTGAAAGTAATTCTGCACAGTATTGTAGGTACTGTTTGGAGTTGCTGTAGAAGGAGACGAGATTTGATGTTGATATTCAAACGCTGTTGTCCTGATGTAATAATGTTTCAGGCGATAGTAGCGGAATAGAAATTGATAATGAGCTGCTTAAAGTATGATTACAATTCTGTTTCATAAGCATTTCCATTTCATATTTTTGTGGCAACAATCTCAGATTTTGCTAAATTTAAATAATAAAGAGATAAAGTTTTTGAAGTTGGTGCAACACCAGCTAAAAATATATCTACGGGATATTGTGATGTATTACTTTGAATTTTGCTGATTAAGTACTCCATTTATTTTGATGAAGCTGTTTGTTGGGGTACCACTTTTTTCATTACTGCTTTTCATTTTTCCGTACACGACCCACCTCCGAATTTGATGAAATTTTGCAGGAATGTAGCACTTACTAAATGTAGTCGAATGCCGCAAGTGCGAATGTGCGAAAACGTCTAGTTTCCGAGATATTCAAATTTTAATTATCTGGCTAAATGGACAATTTTTAGGATTTCCATATGAAAAAAGAGATCATAATTTAAAAATATTTCGCTGAAATGTTTCATTTTATTAATGTGTTACAAGACTGTAAACACCAACGTGTCATAATATCATTCTTAAGAAAAAAAGCAGAAAAGGCTGAAAAAAAAATTGAAAAAGCTCATTTTCTTACGTTTTTGGATACAATCAGCATGTAAACAATAATAACAGCTCTAAACAATATTAATAGCTCTAAATAATAATATCTAAATAATAATAACTTGCTTCGCGCAGAAAGTTGCAAACCTATATGAAATCATATAATTATAAACCTCGTTTCGCGTCCGAAGCACAGGACGATGTGGGCTGGATCTCGCTTCGCGCAGAAAATTGCAAACCCACGTGAAACCGTATAATTATGAAAATGTCACGAACGGATGAAATGTTGCGGACGATAAAATTTGTTTATCCATCTCGCGACGAATCGCTTGAAAACACCTAAAAAATATGCAGTTGTGAGATCTGGAACGGCTTCCAAATGTACTACCCTCGTGGCCATGCATACAAAAAGGTAAATGTAGTTCTTGAAGGACCTGTACCCTCGACCCTTCAAAGCCCGTAGCTAGATTAGTCCGGTATAGTCCACACAGACAGAAACGATCGTATAGCTCTAATGCGGTCCGCAGGAAACTGGCTCATCTGCTCTTAAGCGGACTCGCCTTGGAAGCGAGCACCTCTCATGCAATGGTGAATCACGACACGAATTAGCGAGTTGGAATAGACGATCCAGTAGCGGCGAGAACGAATCAGCTGAGATCCGCTGTGGAGCATCTGATGCGCGTCGCGGGCCAGCAGCAGCGAGAAATGGTTCCCTTTCGCCAGAATAACCGGGTACTTCTCCTCAAAGGCCAGCGACGAGTGCTGAAGTCGACCGCCGATTTGAATCAATCCCTCTGCTCCCAGGAAGGGCCTCAGCGACAGCAGCGGCGACTTGTGTGGCAGGGTGATGCAACGAGAAAGTACGTCACCGTGGTCGAGGCCAAAACGGAGGCCGTACTTTTCCATGAATGGCGGAGACCGGTAGTCATCCTAAACATCCTGGTGGCCGACGCGCGCATTCAGATACGGAAGATGATGAAGTATCTTGGCGTGATTTTAGACAGCCAGTGGTCCTTTAAGGACCACTTCGAATATTTGGAGGCCAATGCGGCCAGAGTTATGAGAGTCGTTTGATGCCCAATTTATAGGGCCGTGATGAAAACAAGCGGCAGTTGTACTCCAAAATGCTTCTATCGATCATGCTATACGGCGCCTCCGTGTGAAGCGACAGTGTCCTTCTCCCACAGGGTCCAATTGCCATTACGTCGGCTTCAAAAAATGATTGCCTTACGGGTAATATCCGCTTACAGGACGGTCTCATTCAATGAGGCCACCTTACTCGCTAGAATGCCACCGGTAGGCCTATAGGCGGCCATCGAAAAAAGAGTATATAGGGTGGGCCAAAAGTCTGGATACAGTCGAATATCTCGTAAACAATGCAATTTTGAAAAGAAAGTTTCAGACAAAAGTTGTAAGGTTTACAAACACGCATTTAACGATAATACCTACTTGATCTTTGGTGACGTTACCAAGGTCAGGTCAAGACCGACTTAATTTTTTTAAATGAAATGCACTATTTTTCGTTGCATATTCTTGTAGCTTATCTCGAGAGCTTTTCAAGACACTATTATAAAGTATTTTTTCATTAAGTACTTTTTGAGTTATTTTATATTTTAATCTGACATATTTTGATATAAAAAATAAAATATCTCGTAAAATATTTAGTTTTCGATAATCTTACCGTAATACTTTTATGTACAGAATAATGAGACAAATCAATTAGTATAAAGAAAGAAATAAATAATTGTTCAAAAAAAATACATTGTAAATAATTACATACTTTTTCTTAAAAACAATTATTTTTTTTATACTAATTGATTTGTCTCATTATTCTGTACATAAAATATTATAGTAAGATTATCGAAAACTAAATATTTTACAAGATATTTTATTTTTTATATCAAAATATGTCAGATTAAAATGTAAAATAACTCAAAAAGTACTTAATGAAAAAATACTTTATTATAGTGTTTTGAAAAGCTCTCGAGATAAGCTACAAGAATATGCAATAAAAAATGGGAGGTTCCATTTAAGAAAACATCGATCACATTGACTTGGCCTTGAAAAGGTCACTCAAGGTCAAGTCCATATTTTCATCATGTGTCCCCCTCTGAACCCTACAACTTTTGTATAAAACATTTTTTCCATCTTGCTTACTTTACGAGATATTTGCGTGCGTTGATTAAAATGACTCACCCTGTATAATATAAGCGGCGGTATGCGTGAAACGATATTATAAGCGTATGTGTGTAAGATGCAGGATGTACAGCGGTACGGTCGTGTCGGGTGCGGTGCATCTAATGTAACGCACGTATGCGCGGTGCGGTTCGATATTTCGGCGGTTCGATCGACTATCGATTATAGATCGCGAGCCGTGATTTCGATAGATGCCGTTAGCTACCGGGCGGTAATTTCGGTAGGGCCGGTGGGCGGTCCTTCGACGCGTATGTATTGATTTCGCATGTCGATCGGTGTCGCGGTAGGGATGTGGATCATCCCTCGGCGCGGGACTTAGCGCGCCGTATCAATGGCGAGTCCGGATGACTAAATGGCGGTCGCGGATGTCTTAGATAGGCGCGTATAGTGCGTTCTGTATTAAGTCGGGATGGTCTTTCCCCGCGGAATTTCGGGAGTGCAACGGCCAACGAGAACACCCGTCGATGGCAGGGAACTCCCCACCACTGGACGATCGCCGTTGCACGCAGGTGGTCGGATTTATCCGAGGTGTCGAGAACTCTCGACGGGGACGAGTACGCCCGTTCCCGTTTGCCTCTCTTTAAAGGTTTCGGATGGATTGCTCTCGGAGATGCCGCAAACTCTCGGCGGAGGCTGAGTACTCCCAACCCCGTTTTCTTTCTCTCTGAGCGTTTCTAGGATCTAGGCGGTTTTCCAGGCGTCTTACAGACTCTGGCGGTGCGGAAGATCTGGTCTCGATAGATACCGGTTTTCGGCGCGCGCGCTTGCGTAATTCGCCTATTGTTCTTACGGTTAACGGTATTTGCGTCATAGAACCGGCGCGCGCGACTCGGGAGTTTTCGGTATCCATCGGTCGGTACCCGAGCGCGTCACCGACTCTCGACGGTTACGCGCGCCTAACGGCGGTTAGATATTTACGCGGTTTGTCTAATGTTTAAAAATGGGCGCTCAGCGCCTCCGAAAAGATCTTTCAAACGAGCCCCCACTCGACCATTAATCCAATTTAAAATTTTCAACCCCCCTTTTACCCCCGCGTACCAAAGGGTGGGGGATGATCGGTATCCATGTCATAGGGTAGCTTTTTTGATAAATCAAAATACGTGTTTTACCGTTTTTTGATATTTCCATTTTTACAAAAATTATTTAGGGGTTTCCACACTTTTGACAAACCCTGTATAACTGTTATAATATGTGTTTGCTGTAATTTATAGACGACATTTACCGTGGAGATAATATGGATTTCTATTAAAAATCTGTACAATATCCACTGTGGAAATAGATATCGCATGGAACTATGGAGATTATATGGACGTCCAATGGATATCATGTTCCGTGTGGGATACGAGTTATTTAAGACTGGTTTCGCTACGTAGCGGCAAGCGAAGGAACATGTATATAGCAATATTATTTTGCAATGATATTCTGTTATATACTCTTGTAATGTTGCAACCTAATACGTATGATATCATATATTATACATATATAGAAAAAGTTTATATAACACTAAGATAACAATGTTAAATTGCAGTAACATTTAATACAATAACTATTGTAACATTACATAGTAACACATATATTTCAATTATATATTATATAAGGTGTCCCATTTTAATGTCCCACCCCAAATAACTTTTTTATTTTTGATTGTAGAAAAAAGTTATTTGGGGTGGGACATTAAAATGAGACACCCTGTATAAGTAATTTGTGTTATATTATTTGTTATTGCCACGTTATATTATTGCAACAAACAATGTTTACTAGGTTATAGGTTATTAGAGATATATAAATAAATATAAAATAAAGTGTAAATAAGTAAATATTATAATGTATATACCATCAAAAAATTAATTTTTTTAAAATACATGTATTTCACATTTTAATATACACATGTATGTATTAAACACGTATGTGTAGTTTTATTAAAAATGGTTTTATTTGAAAACTATAGATAGAAAAAAATCTCTAAAAATCTCTATTTTTTCCTCTCTTTGGTTTCACCTTCCCCAACTCCTCTTCTCTTCTAGCGTCTTCTGGCTATTCAGCAGCGGCGTTGGCGATAACGTTGTTGTCATTTTATTTGAAAAAGCTATAAAAAAATTAATCTGAAATTACTTTAAATTATAAGATTTACATAATATGTTTATATAGTCTCTCTCCCCCCCCCTCTCTCTTTCTCTCTCTCTCTCTCCCTTCCTCCCCCTCCCCCTCCTCTCTCTTCCTCTCTTCCTTGTATAGCTTATATTATAACTATCATAAAGAGAAAACATCATTCTGTGTAAAATATATTTTGCACTCATATTATTAATAAGTTCTTATTAAAAATAAAAATAATTGGTAAATATGCCGATGAAGGGAGGCAGTCCCGATGACCTTGACCTTGACATATGTTGTCAAGGTCATGATCCTGAGCAACATCCGAAAGGTTTTAGCCATCGTTCGTTCTTTATTAAAAAGTTATTAATAATTAAATTATATGATAAGAACACGTATTATACAGGGTGAGTTTTTTAACTTGAAACTGTAAAATATCTCGGAAAGTAAGCTTTATCGAAAAGAATGTTTCAAACAAAAGTTGTAGGGTTCGGAGGGGGCCACATGATAAAAATATGGATTTGACCTTGAGTGACCTTTTCAAGGTGAGATCAATGTGATCGACGTTTTCTTAAATGGGACCCCCCTTTTTTATTACATATTCTTGTAGCTTATCTCGAGAGCTTTTCAAAACACTATAATAAAGTATTTTTTCATTAAGTACTTTTTGAGTTATTTTATATCTTAATCTGACATATTTTGATATAAAAGATAAAATATCTCGTAAAATATTTAGTTTTCGATAATCTTACCGTAATACTTTTATGTACAGAATAATGAGACAAATCAATTAGTATAAAAAAAATAATTGTTTTTAAGGAAAAGTATGTAATTATTTATAATGTATTTTTTTAAACAGTTATTTGTTTTTTTCTTTACACTAATTGATTTGTCTCATTATTCTGTACATAAAAGTATTACGGTAAGATTATCGAAAACTAAATATTTTACGAGATATTTTATTTTTTATATCAAAATATGTCAGATTAAGATACAAAATAACTCAAAAAGTACTTAATGAAAACATACTTTATTATAGAATTTTGAAAAGGTCTCGACAAGGACTATAAGAAAATGCAATAAAAAATGGAGGTTTCAATTAAAAAAATTCAATGTGACCTTGATATGACCTTAACAATGCCACCCAAGGTCTAACTAATATTCCTATCTTTTTTCCCCTTCAGAACCAAACAACTTTTGTCTAAAAAGTTTCCTTCTAAAACATACAGGTTTTGAGATATTTGCCTGTTAAGATTAAAAAGACACCCTGTATATATATATACAGAGTGCCCGGTAAATATTGTGCCAACGCTCGTGAGCGGGTAGAGCACAGTAAACTGAACAGAAAAGTCCTGTAACATTTTTTTCTATAACGTTTAATAAAGGAGTTATTATTGAGTAAAGTCTGGTCAAGTAGCGCCGCCTTTTAGCTGGACGCACGTCGGTGAACCGCCCGCCTGGTAGTGTGCGCCACCGCGGCGCCGTAGCGATGGAGCGCTCACGCACACTACCAGGCGCGCGGCTACAGGTCAGCGCTGATTTTGGCAGACTTTACTCAATAATAACACATTTATTAAGCGTTATATAAAAAAATGTTACAGGACTTTTCTGTTCAATTTACTGTGCTTTATCCGCTCACAAGCGTTGGCACAATTTTTACCGCACACCCTATATATACACGGTCAAACAATTAAGTTTCGAGACTCGCTTCGCATTTCCAAACGTTTGATCCGTTTGTGCTGCCATTTTAGGGGGTTATTCACAACTCAATACTCAACACGTGGTGCAAGTTTTGAATTATTTGGTTCAAGAGTTAATGAGATAATTACACAAAGTTGTGTTACAAAATTTTGTTTAAAAATCGGTATAATGGAAGGAACGCTTGACAACGCGCCAACATTAAATTCTGCGTTAAATTAGTGATGTTTCCAACAGAAACGTTACAAATGATTCAGCAAATCTAGTCCTCTGAAACAAGCCCTTTCAAAAATTGATTCACGTTTTTTTTTATGTCATCTGTATCTTCGAAACTCTTATGCATAGCCAACTCTCCATAAGCTTGTCGAATCATTTGTAACATTTCTGTTGGAGACTTCTCTAATTTAACACAGAATTTAATGTTGGCGCGTTGTCAAGCGTTCCTTCCATTACACCGATTTTTAAACAAAATTTTGTAACACTACTTTGCGTAACTGTATCTCATTAACTATTGAACCAAATAATTTAAAACTTGCACTATGTGTTGAGTATTGAGTTGTGAATAACCCTCTAAAATGGCAGCACAAACAGATCAAACGTTCGGAAATGCGAAGCGAGTCTCGAAACTTAATTGTTCGACCGTGTACAAGGTGACCGCTGCGTGAGCGCTCGACGGCGCACACTATCAGGCGCGCGGCTCACTGACGTGCGTCCGGCTACAGGTCGGCGCTGATTGGCCCGACTTTAATCAATAATAACTTCTTTATTAAGCGTTATAAAAAAAATTGGTTCAGGACTTTTCGACTCAGTTTTCGGTAAGGAATAACGCTATGTACTTAGTGGGCGGTCATTGCGGGTCACCCTGTATATTATACATAATAAAAATGAGAAAAAAAGATAAAATTTTGCAAGTGTGTGTGTTTTAATAAATATGCAGAAACACTTACAGCTTGCGGTCGCTATGCCTGCATTATAAAAATGCAGACAGTTCTATTTAAACTAGATGGCAAAGCCGAGCGGCAAAAGGTCGGGCGGTGGTAGAAGGGGCGGCATAGGTATCACTGCAATAAAATATGTTTAATTTTATATATACTATTTAAAAAAATAGGAAATACTTTTCATATGCTAAAAATTGAGCTATTTTTAAATTACTGAAACTCGGCGGAAAATCATCGTAGATAAAAAATTAAAAAAGCATTTTGAAGCTTGAAGTTTCAACATTATCATCAGCACATAGAATCTGGTCGTCAGCAAATTGTAGTGTGTATAGGCAGGTGTCCTCGTCTATTTCTATACACATTCTGCTACACTTTCTTTTCCATTGGGTAAGTGCACGTCCTATATATGTTTTAAACAGTGATGGTGATATATAGCACCTTTGTTTTAGGCCTTTCGTGACGTAGAACGTTTCTGTTAGGCTATTTCCTATTTGCCGCTTCAGATTCTTTGTATAGGTTCTGTATTGCTTTGATCAGTATGATTTATATTTGTACTTTGTAAAGCTTCCCATAGCTTAATAATGGGTACGTTATCGTATGCTTTCTGGAGGTCGATAAACATAAGATGAGTAGATGTATTGGTAGCCATTTTCTTTTCGATAATTTGCTTTAGACAGAATATGTTATCCGTACAGGATCTGCCGGGTCGGAATCCACTTTGTTCCTCCTTTTCGTTGTTTCTGTATTCGTCCTCTAGGATGTTCCTCAGAATCCTTCCGTATAGCCTACTCAACGTGCTCGTCACTGATATTCCCCTGTAATTTCCGCATTCCTGTTTATTTCCTTTTTTATAGATTGGGCTAATATGTGATAGCTTCCATTCGTTTGGAACTTCCTGCCCATTAATATATTTCTCAAAAAAAATCCGCCAGGATCTCATATAACCTTGGTGTTCCATTTTTTAACAGCTCTGCGTTGATGCCTTCTGGTCCAGGTGATTTTCGATTTTTTAGTTGGGTTATGGCTTTCCTTACTATTTCTACATTTATTATTACTTCCTCTCCTTCTACTACTATTTGTTTATTCACATTCGAAAATTCGTTTCTATTCTCAGATAACATGTTCTTATAATACAGTTTGCTGACGACTAGGTTCTGTGTGCTAATGATAAAGAAAATCTGCAATACATGACAAGAAAATTAATTGAGGCGTACAGGTATTGGGTACTGAATATGAAAGTAGATAAAACAAAATATTTATGTATAGGAGAGGAGAGCACGGATATGGAGCTAGAGAACCAAGAGAGGATAGAATCGTGTAGATAATACAAATATTTAAGAGTGCAATTCAACACATAAGGTACAGATGAGGAAGAAATCAAACTTAGAAATATACAAGCCAGGAAAGCGATTGGATGTCTGAATGGTATCTTATGGAGCAAGGAGATTGGGAAAAAACGGAAAGTGCAAATATATGACACCTTGATAAAAAGCAGCCTACTATATGGGTCGGAAACATGGAGAATAACCGAGAACTTAAAAAGGAAGTTGGAAGCTACGGAAATGGATGCCATGAGGAGAGCGGCAAGAATATTACGCTTGGAGAAAATAAGAAATGAGAATAAAAGGGGATATCGAGAGAAAATAACTGATTTGGTACGGGCACGTGGAGAGAATGGAAGACGACAGGCTACCAAAGAAAATCATAAAGTGGACACCAGGGGAAAGAAGAAGAAGAGGAAGACCAAGAAGGACATGGGCGGAAGGGATAAGGAAAGCTATGAGTGAGAGAAACTTAGGAGAGGAGGATTGGATGAACAGAATAAAATGGAAGTTAGGCATCGGACAACGGCGAAAGACGTTATAACCCGATTATATATATATATATATATATATATATATATATATATATATATATATATATATATAAGTTTCAACTTTAATGCACTATCGATAATTCAAAAAAAATCTTTTTTCCCTTGTTCTGTGCTTTAAAAGGAACACATTGTTTTGTTCCTTAAGGGGATCCAAAACCGACAAGCAAACTCCGACGGGTTAGCGCCCTCATCTAAACGTAACTAAAAATGTCGATAATACCGACATTTTTAGTATTATCGTGCATAATAGAAAACGCAATCTTTTGTATTGTGTTCCATATATTGAAATGAGACAATATCACAATATATTTTTACTGCTTTATATACAATAATTAATTGATAAATTACCAAACTTTAATTCATGCGTGAGAGAGTAATATACATGTACGCACTAACATATCGCAATTTCTAATATCTTCTTCCTTTCGATCATACACTTACTCTGTTTCTCTCTGTATCTCTCTTTCTAATCGCTCGCTTACTACGTACTGCATATCGCTTAGCTTTATTCTTCTAGCATATTCGCTTACGCGTTTACTCGCGCTTTTCTCTCTCTCTCTCTCTCTCTCTCTCTTTCTCCTTTTGTTCATTCATTATTCTTTCATTCTCATTATTACATTTTTGTATTTGTTCAACATTTATTGTTCTATTTTATTCTTATCTCTCTACACGTAAATAAATAAATTTATTTATTTTTATTTTATATAGCATAAATGAGATATACAATACGTTATTTTCTTTTTTTATTTCACTATATATAGTTAATACAATACATAATTACGTTTCACTTTAATTAAATACAACACATGCACATACAAAAATACACACGCACACATATATAATACTTTTTTTACTTATAAAATATACAATATCTTATTTACACTTTATAAAATAAAGATGAATAAATTAATTTATTATCATGTAGGAAAACAAGAATAGAAAGAATAAAAGTTGAGCAAATAAAAGAATATAATAATGGGAATGAAAGAATACAATAAAGAACAAGCAGAGAAAGAGAGAGAGAGGGAACGAATGAGGAGCAAGCGAGATAGCTAACATGAAAGACTTCCGAAGTTTCGCTCGCGAGGCTCGCTTTTTTTATAATCTCTCGCGTTATATATCGTTACTGTAAAATTTTTGTTTTTCGCGCTTATTGATTCGAAAATAATTACAATGAATTAATGATATTTTACCAATTAAAATGATACGAAACACGAAATCGGATAATTTTTAATCAATTATGTAATTAAAATTATGATTACTTATTTCATTAAAAATAATCCGATTTATGTCATACTTAGTGTCATTTTAATTGCAAAAATGTAATTTATCCATTACAAGTATTTTCAGATATATAAAATGCGAAATACAGAGATTTTATTTTCTATAATAAGATGATATATACATGTCAAAGATTACAGATAAATGGAGCCTGGCGAGCGAGACTTCAGAACTCTTTGATGTTTGTCATCTCGCTTGCTTCTTCATTCTTTCTTGCTCTCGCTTTTGTCGATTCTATAGCATCGGGGATCTTTCCTTATGTACAAAATATAAACATTTTACAAAATAAAAACTGGAACTTACATTTTGGATTTTATTAGTATGAATATAAATATAATGGATTAATGAGTTTCTTGCGATTAAAATGATACCAAACATGACATAAATTGGATTATTTTTAATCAATTATGTATTATATGTAATTATGATTACTTATTTCATTAAAAATTATACAGAGAGAGGGAGAGAGAGAGAAAGAGAGAGGGGGAGGGGGAGGGAGAGAGAGAGAGGGGGGGGGGGGAGAGAGAGAGAGAGAAGCGCGGGTGAACGCGTAAGTGAATATGCGAAGAGCATGAAGCTAAGCGATACGTAGCACATAGCGAGCGAGCGATTAGAAAGAGACAGAGCGTATGATCGAGAGAAAAAAGATACTGCAATAATGTTAGTGCGTACATGTATATTACTCTCACACACATGAAAGAGACGAAGATAGTACGATTATGTCTGTCTTTGTCATGTACGATTGCAGCTCCGTCTATCGCGACATCACGCAACTAATCTACTGCTCTGTTTTACTCTTGAGCCTCCATCTCGCACACACACATATGCACAAAAATTTTATTTTGCAAAATCTTTTTTATAAAGCTTCTAAACTCACTTCTCTAAGTTTACTTATACTCTTTGATGAAATGCCGAATGCGGAGTTTACTGATTAGGCACGTGCAGATTACAAATCTTTTATATTAAGTAAATGTTGACGGCACGGGCCGATAACAAAACTGTAATTTTATAATTTTTTTTTCACTTTTCATATGAAATGTTAAACTCCGCACTCCGTTATTATGTATACTTTAATTGTGGAAAAGGATTTTTTGATATCTATAATCAACAAAAAGATTTTGCATAATAACGTTTTTATCGGTAAAACAGACCTTTTGGGATCCCCTTAAAATTCCGTATTTTTGACACTATGCAAGTACGATAAAAAAATTTCTCAAAAAATTTAAGTCAAGTTCTATAAATTACATTTTGTCTACAAAAAGCTTTTCTTAAAATTTTCTTACAGTTTTTTTGATCGAATTACATAATTTTGAAATCTGTATTTTTCAGAAATCTTTTTTTAGGTCACAGAATTGAAAAAATTAAAAAATTTTTTAAAACTATCGATAGCTCGTTAAAATTGAAACTTTAAGCATCAAAATGCTTTTTTAATTTTATGTTTACGATGATTTTTTCGTCGAGTATCGACATTCTAAACGATATTAAGTGAAAAAATTAGCAAGTAAGAGCCGAGGCGCGGTAATTGAGAGCGAAAACTTTTTTATTATATTATAAAATATTTATTTTATTAAAGAATATATATAAATATGAACATTTCGGACAGTTTTCTTCCATCTTCAGCTTAATAAACTCCACCAATGTCAAAATATTGTTGAGATCTCAATAACAATCGGGATAATGTATAAAAATTGAATTAATCTTTCAGAATGAGTATGCGCAATACTAAGCGGAAAGCTCAATAAAGTGTAATATCACGCGGTATTTTGGTGAGTACATTCCCTTAGCTGTTCTAATCGATGTGGAGTGTTTTATGACTTCGTACAGTACTCATACATGATAGATCTTGATATATATGAATGATCCGTACATCTCCTAAAAAATAGAAGGTCTCTACCTTCAAGTTTGTAAAAAATTTTGTGTAAGAATTGCAATACGTTTTATGTCGGACAAACTTGTAGACAATTTAAGAAACGAACATCGGAATCATATCCGTAGATACATATCACACCTCTCAATCATAATGAATGGCAGACTTGAAGCCAATCATGAGTTTGACTGGAATGGCATCGAAATTTGGACAATGAATTTTCACTCGGTAAGAGATTCGTCTCTGAAATATTGCTCATTAAGTAACAAAAAAATAACCTAAACCTACAGAGTGATACAGAAGGCTTACACCATGCATTTGCGATAACAGTGGAAAAATTGCCAAAAATTTAAATCTATCATATTTGTCTTCCCCTTTTCTCGTTGTTTTTGTTTTTACTTGGCATTCGAAGACAAGTTTATTGACTTGTCATTATTACATTTTAAATCACCGACAGATGTACATCCCAGGTAGCAACATGAGATCATTATGATATTATTTTAAGGTCATTTCTCGTTATATAACGTCATTCGACTAAATAATGACGTAACATAGACGTGATATTTTTGAGGACATATATTATCTTCATATAAATAACATCATTTAAGAGGGCATACCTGTTTGAAACCTAAAAAACTGAGTATATTTTCTAGATTTTTTGCAGAACAATGACGATAAAAATTTTTAATCTTTTTACAATATTAATACGATATTATTACCCAGCAAACACATATTATAACAGTTATATAACATTGGAGTAAAAAATTAAAATAACAGCTGTTATATTTTTATTATATAATTGTTATATATCATCTGTTTACTGTTGCTATATGATATACTAGCAAACACATATTATAACAGTTATATAACATTAGAATAAAAAATTAAAATAACAGCTGTTATATATTTATTATAAAACTGTTATATATCATCTATTTACTGTTGTTATATACGAGGGCTGTATGATAAGTACCCGTGTTTAACGATTGATAGCGCCATTGACTCAAAATCTGTATACCATCGTTTAACGCCATCTTTCGAACGACGCCTGTCAAAATTTCAGACAGATTTATCGAGTAGTTTTGTTTTGATAGCTGTTGAAAGTGGGCAAGTTTGTGTTTGTTTGCAACCATAGAAAAAGAGCAATATCGGTCAGTGATTCGATTCTGGTCGAATTACGCTACAAATTGCTGTCTCATCCACCTTATTCTCCAGATTTGGCGCCCTGCGATTTCTTTTTGTTTCCAAACATGAAAAAATGGCTTGGCGGAAAGCGGTACACGTCAAACAAGGAGGTCATCGCCGAAACAGAGGCCTATTTTGCAGAATTCGACAAATCATATTTTTTGGATGGCTTAAAAAAGTTGGAATATCGCTGGACTAAGTGTATCGAGCTGAAAGGAGACTATGTCGAGAAACAGATAAAAAAAATTTTTTTTTAAATGCGTTTCCTTCCTTAACACGGGTACTTATCATACAGCCCTCGTATGTTGTAATATATGTGAAAATAGTCGTACTTATGTAATATAATATCTATATAATTTAAAATTGTTAATATTATATTATTTTATTGATACATTAAGAACATAACTGTAATAAAATTAATATATAACATAAAAATAGTATTCTGTCGCTAGTTCGTTTGTTTACCGCTATGCAACGCGCAATGCGCATTATTTCGTATTTGAGTTTTAGTCATGAGAATTATATAAAGCTTGCAAAGATCAATTGGCAGGAAATATAAAATGTAATTATTTCGATCAGTTCAATTTCTGATGCAATCCCAACATAGGGAATTCAGATATTGGACTGATTGTTTAGAAATCGGGCAAATAAATGTCCAAAAAAGTCAAAATCATCTATTTATTGTCTATTTAAGATTAAAATAGAGTTCTAATATTCATATAAATAAAATTTTGTATTTTGCGAATTAAATTATTTAAATTAAATTATTTTATTATTTATTTAATTATGTTACCAAGTGTTTCTGTCATGTAATGTATATATACATATACATATATATATATATATATATATATATATATATATATATATATAAAGTAATATTTGTAATTACAAACTTTAGAAAACGTATATATGTTAAAATGAAAAACATTTATATATACTATATTATTATAAATACATATCTATGTAATGTTTCTGCACCTTCTTGTGCTGTATTTAAATGTATATTCAAAAACATTTAAAAATTATGATGTAACATTCATATAACAAAATTATATAAATATCAAATCAGTAGCAATAACATGTTATATCTTAATTTTATTACAGTTATGTTCTTAATGTATCAATAATATAACATTATATAACTGTTACAATGAAATGTATAACTGCTATAACATTATTGCTTCCTTGAGTGGGAAATTACAAGGAGTGAATGTATTACATGTTACAATCCTGTAATATTACTTGTTATATTCGGTTACATCGAGTTATGTAATCGTTATAATATAGTCATAAAGGTTTGCTGGGTAACCATCCAAATAAAAATTTCCAGCTTATAAAAAATTTTTTTTTAAAAGTTATGGTAATATTTGTAGAGCTCGTCCAAATCTAAGGCTGCACGATACATGAAAACGTTCGTAGGTCATATCTGAAATAAAAAATAAAAGCTTTTTTTTATTAAACGTATGAATAGCTATCTGCTATCCGAGCGTTTTTTCAAAATTTAAAAAAATGGCGGCGTGTTGAAAAAAGTCCATCTTTTTTGTTTACAACAAAAAATGGGGAATCGGATTAAAAAAAGGCTTCGTTAGCAGATGCGAAATCCTATTAGGAATTCGCATGCAAAATTTGAAGTCAATCCGTTTAACGTAGCCCGAGTTTTCATAAATTTGCAAATATTCGCATAACTCGAAAAAAAAATTTTTAAGCTGAAAATTTTTATTTAAGTATTTAATAATATTGTATTAATATTGTAAAAAAAAATGTTTTTATCTAATCGCTGCGCTGCAAAAAAATCTAGAAAATGTACTCATTTTTCGAAGGTTTAAACGGATATGCTCCCTTAATTATCTTTTTAAGTTTATTTAGTTATCAATTAACTAGTGTTGTTAACTAATGTCAATATTAAAATTAACGTATTTAGATAAGAAAAATATTAAATATTTTATGATACTTATAAAGTTTACATGACTTTCTGTTTAAAACCCTTGAAAATATGATATTGTTCTTACAGTACCGAACATTGCAGTAAGATTATAACGAGATTACCAACCTTACACATTTTAATGATCATATTACTGGTATATACCACTAACCTTACAATATAATCTTACATTATAGTATTATCGGAAGATTAATGGAACCTTATTTCAATATTTCAGTAACCTTACGCGCAATATCATTTCACTTTTCGCGTAAGCTGAAAATATTACAAAACTATGAAATATCGTTTAATATTAATAATTGAATTTGATATGCATATTTTCATATATAATTCCGCTATACCAGTCCCAAGCCTGGGGTCTCATCAGGAAGAGATGAGAAAAGAGGAGGGGGAGAAGTAACAACTTCGATAAAAAACCAGGGTTCATCTGGCCCGGATGATAGCATCCCGTAAGGGCTCCTGCCTAGGATACAGATGGAAAAGCTGCTGCCTTAGATAAAGATGTTGGATCACCAAAGGCTAGGGGAAGAAAACCTCGAAAACAAATTACCCGGTCCTCCAGGTTGGGGTTGGATCGACGGGCCAGCCGCAAAAATCAAAAAAATGCTAAAAAGCCTGTACATAGCCTCGGAAAGATTAGATATGATGGAAAACGAAAACGGCAAAAAAAAACGGTCAATGATTAGTAGAACATGGAATAGTCAAGGATATAAAGAAAATATTGATGAAATAGTCGAAGAAATACATAATCGAAAAATAGATATTCTGGCACTAACAGAAACAAAAAAGAAAGGACAAGGCACCGAGAAGAACAAAAAGTACATTCATATATACAGTGGAATCCCAAAAGATCAACGGGCAAAAAGAGGAGTCTCAATATTAATTCATGAAAGATTCAAGAAGAATATTACCAACTGGGAGATAGTAGATGAAAATATACTAAAAGTATATATTAATATATATCAAAGAAAAGTATGCGTGGTTGGAGTATGCAATATCTGATGATGAAACGATTGCTAAGAAAGAGGAGTTCTTTGAGAAATTAGGAAGAGCGCTAACAAACATTGGGACAAATAGAGAAATAATACTTCTAGGAGACTTGAACAGTCACACAGGAAATCAAACAAACAGTAAATTTGTTGGACCATTTGGAGAAGATCGTATAAACGATAATGGAAGAAGACTCATAGAAATTTGTGAACATAATGAATTAAGAATTGCGAATGGGTTCTATAAACATAAGAATGTATATACATAAATATAGCTGGGTACAACAAACAAGGGACCTAAAATCATTAATAGACTATCTAATAGTACGACAAAAAACAGAATTATAAGTACAAGACGTCAGAGTCTGCAGAGGAGCTCCACAAATTTCAGATCATTACCTACTTATATCAAAAATATACTTCCCACCAAACAGGAATAACAACACACAGAACAAAAATCGGGACACATTGGAATGCTGTGATATAGAGCGATACAATTGGACAGCTTACAGCATGAGAGCACCAAGCGATTATATCAAACAAGGCTAGATAAAAAGATTAATAGTACAGACAACCAAATATTGGAAGAAATATATGAAAATATTACAAACAGCATAAAGGAAGCACTCGATATAACATGAAAAAAGGTTAGTAATAAGATATGGTGGAATAAAAATATTGGAGAACTTGTTGCAAATAAGAAGAATTTGTATCTAAAATGGATGAATACCAAGAAGGAAGAAGACAGGAAGAAACATAAAGCAGCTAATAGAATAGTCAAAATAGAAGGGAAACGAAATATGTGGGACAGAAAATGTAAGGAAATCGACTCGTACATTGGAGGAACAGAAGCATGGAGATTCATTAGAAATCTAAAATCCCAAGGAACAAATAAGGCTGGAATCCAATTAATACCAACAGAGAATTGGATCGAACATTATAAAAAACTTTTAATGGAAGATCGCGAGGAATATAAAGACCAAGATCACACCATAGTAACAATAGAAGGAAAGCCAATAAGCATAAATATACAAACAACAAGAAAGACTATAAGTTTACTGAAGAACAAAAAATCTCCTGGACCAGGTGGATGTCGTAACTCGAAATCGAATAACGTAATTACGACCTATAAAAGTAAAAGAGGAGCACAGTGCAAATTCAGCACTTCGTAAGCTGTTGCGCGCGCTCCCAAAACCGCGATTAAATGCAAGATATGCAATTCGTTGCAATATGCAATTAAGACATCGCGACCTAGTACCGAAAAATCACGTACTTTCGGACCATAAAAAGGGAGATAACGAGTACCTCGGGGCCGTATTCCGAAACTAAGTGGTGACGCGTATACTTGAAGAAACTGTGAGATTCTGTAAACGCCGACATTGTTACATCGCCGAAGCATCACCAAACCGAACTCTACGATACGTAAGCTGTACAAATAAATCTTTTTGCACGGAATCTCTGCCTCGTGTTTCTCGACACTCGGAGTCCCAACTCCTAAGACGAACCGAACCCTTGGATCATCCCCAAAATTCCCGTTGTACCCGGAGAGGCACAACAAAATTGGTGGCAGCGGTGGGATTGGTCCAGCTAAAGGAATAAATAAGAAAATAGTGGGATACGCCCAACTATTTCGAGACACAATCGGTAACAAAAATCGATTGACGAATTGAGCAAATCAGCACCAAGTGCGAGCCAAAAAAAAAATCGTCAGTATCTGAGAGACCCGGAAGAAGAACCGTGACAAGAAGCTGAAGCGCAAAGGAAGGAGCAATCCAATGTAACGCCCAGCAACTAGCCGATCGTAGCAAACCGAGGACGCCGCCCGCGCAACGGAAAACTCACCGACGCTGACCTACAGCAACGTGCACCGCCGAGCGATCCAGCCACAACCGCTGACCGTGCAGAAGCAACGAGTAAGCGAAAGAAGAATGCGTATCATCGTTATACTGTAAGTCAAAAAATTGTACAATAAAATAGCGTGAATGTCGGCACAACCGAAAAGAGTTGCGTTCCACCGACCGCGATTTTTAAGCGTACCAGCGCGACTAGCAAATAGATTCGGTTTAGTAACCCCCGTACAAGTAATCGAAGGAGCGGCCCGCGACATTCGCGATAACGTACGGAGAAATTTAGATAACCAATTTTCAGGCGAAAATTCACCCGAATTAGGATCTCGCGAGCTAGAAATAAATCAAGCAGCGGAAAACACACTCCCTCCTAATAATAATAATAACATAATAGAAGTAGACGGACTTGATGTAAATCGTACATCCGTCGAACGTGTTGCCGTTAGGAGAAATTACTCTCCCGTATCATACGATAGTAGCATCTTCGAAGCAAATAACGAAGAAAACATGCAACGTAATCCATTACCGTCAACTGTTCCCCCCGAAAACGTTGATAGGGAAATAGAACGCTTGCGAGGACAGGCTAGAGATAACGCCGCCGCGGATTATGAAGACGCCGGACATCCACTCGAAGATCCGAGCAATGCACTGATAATCGAAATCGTGCAAACCGTTCGAGAAATGCGAGAAGAAATAAGAGAATTACACGAGCAAATACACGATCTACGCGCAAATCGGGAAGGTTTAAATAGAACGCGAACGATACCGAATGACACTAATCTTGATGTCACATACGGACGAACACTTGACGATGTTCGAAATCAATCGGCACCTTTAAACGGTCATTTACGATTAAAAGAAGCAAGAGATATGATTCCGGAATTTGACGGAAATTCACAAGCTAAACTTAAAGAATTTTTAAGCGCATGTTCATACGCGATAAAAAATATTAATCCCGCAGATGAAAAAACATTATTAGAAGCAATACTTTGCACGAAGCTAAAGGGAAAAGCTATGGTAGACTTCGAAACGCGAAATATAAACAGTTTCGGACAGTTTAAAAGAGAACTCGAAATCTGCTATTTAAGCAAGAAGAGCATTACTCACTTGCAAATTGAATTTAACTCCTTAAAACAAAAAGCCGGCGAGAACGCCAGAGCATACGGGCTTCGCGCCGACAATTTGGCCATGGAATTATATGAATCCATGATCGAAGGCCAAGATTACGGCAGCGAACGAAAACGTATTATACTTGAAACTATACAACAGCAAGCTCTGCAAAATTTCCAAATAGGTCTCCACGACGATATCAAATTGGTGGTGCGAGCACAGCATTACTCAACGCTTCAAGAAGCAATCGCAGGAGCCAATGCGGAAGAGAAAGTCAAGGGTCCATTAGAACATGCATCGCGACATAAGCCCGATTATACAATTTCGCAAGCAGCGCGAAATAAAGTATCACAATGCCATAAATGCGGAAAACTAGGACATCACGGACGAGAATGCCGAACAAGCAGATATTCAAACCGATTCTCTTTGCCGAAACCACAGGGACAGTCAAGAATAAATATACTCGAAAAACATTGCAGCTACTGCAAAAAATCAGGTCATGGTCGAGATGAATGCTGGAGTCTACACGGACGCCCTGGGATAGTACAATCTAACCGGACGAAATCAAACGAAGATAAAAAGCCACAAAATCGTAATAACACGAATGGGCAACGAAGAAAAAATAAAACGCAAAACGAGGATGAAGAAGAAGACGAGGAGAATACAAGGCAGCCGAGACCAGCCCTCGAGTATCAAATATCGCAAATAACAGGAAAATTGCAAACAAAAACTGGATTAGATCTAGTAACTCTTCCTATCCAGGAAGTTAAAAAAGGGAAATTAAACCTACTGTTTGACACAGGAGCAACGGTTACATTAATGAAGTTAAGAAATCTAAAAGGAGAAACCATGATTTACGAGGAGCAAATGGCACTCACTGGAGTTACAGGACACAAAATGAATACAATAGGAAAAATCAAGGCAACGATAATCCTGGAGAACCGAAAAATATGGCACTCAATTTATATCGTGAAGGACGACTTTCCAATTGATTATGAAGGAATCCTAGGAGTAGATTTTCTACAAAAACACAAGGTAACGTGCGATTATAATAAGAAGCAGATACAGCTATCAGATACGATATTAAAATTATATCCGTACCGAGCATTAATATTAAAACCGCGCAGCGAGACAATTATTCAAGCTACTACCGACTCAAATAAAGTAGGTATAATACGTGCTGAGGAAACACAGCCTGGAGTTTTTATTGGCTATTGCTTAGTAAAGCCAGAAGAATTTTCCTGCCCAATCAGTGTTATAAACACTACCGAAGAATATATTAAATTACCAACTCCATGCGTAACAGTCGAAGAAATAAAAAATACAGCGGCTCAAATATGTATTACTCAAGCACAACAGGAGGCTACAACGCTTTCCCGTCGCGAACAAATAAAAAATTTACTGCGTGTACAACACCTAAGTCAAGAAGAGGTAAAAACACTGCTAGAAATTTGTGAAGATTTTAGCGATATATTTTATATCGAAGGAGATGCACTCACTTATACTCCTACTATCACACATGAAATTACGGTTCAAGCCAACAGTGCACCCGTAAATATACGCCCATATCGCTTACCAGAAAAACATAAACAAGAAGTAAATCAGCAAGTAAAAGGCATGTTGAGAGACAAAATTATTAGACCAAGTACCAGCCAATGGAACGCGCCATTGCTAGTGGTCCCTAAGAAAACCGATGCGTCAGGTAAACAAAAATTACGAATAGTCGTAGATTTTCGAAAGTTAAACGATTTAACAATAGGCGATTCCTTCCCATTACCTAATATAACGGACATACTAGACCAACTGGGAAATGCAAAATACTTTACCACCTTGGATTTAGCGTCAGGTTATCACCAGATACCCGTGTCCGAAAACGATAAATGCAAGACAGCGTTTTCTACACCGTACGGACATTACGAATTCAATAGAATGCCGTTCGGATTAAAGAACGCGCCAGCCACATTCCAGCGGTTAATGAACTCTGTGCTGACTGGACTACAAGGAATCAAATGTCTAGTATATTTGGACGACATAGTCATATACGGAGCAAGTTTAAAGGAACATAATACACGGCTTATCGAAGTATTAAACAAATTACGAAAACATAATTTAAAGCTTCAACCTGATAAGTGCGAGTTCCTCAGGAAGGAAGTAATATATTTAGGGCACATAGTAACTGAAAACGGGATCATGCCTGATCCTTCTAAATTAAAAGCAGTACGAGAATTCCCAACGCCGACCAAGATAAAAGAAATACAATCTTTTATAGGTTTAGCGGGATATTATCGAAAATTTATAGAAAATTTCTCTAAAATTGCCAAACCTCTTACGAAACTAACGAAAAAAGGAGAAAAATTCGAATGGGTCGGAGAACAACAAAATGCATTTGAGACTTTAAAAAATAAATTAATTAACGCCCCGGTGTTAAAATATCCTGATTTTAGTCAAGAATTTCTTTTAACGACGGACGCATCAGATTACGCCATCGGAGCTATATTGTCTCAAGGAGAAGTAGGCCAAGACCGACCGATTGCTTACGCCAGCAGAATATTATCGCGAGCGGAACATAATTATAATACTACCGAAAAAGAGTTATTAGCAATAGTATGGGCAGTAAAATATTATAGACCTTATTTATATGGCACTAAATTTAAAATAATAACGGACCATAAGCCATTGGTATGGTTATTCAATGTAGCCGATCCAGGATCACGTCTAATAAGATGGAGACTAAAACTGGAAGAATATGATTACGAAATCGTACACCGATCCGGAAAAACAAATACCAACGCCGACGCGTTAAGCCGCAACGTAGTTCTCAATCTAAAGGAAGAAAAGGAAGAAAACGATAACGAAAGGAGAAATTATAGCGAAGAAGATAAAGCGCGCATACTGTACGAATATCACGACGCACCCTTAGGCGGACACCAAGGAATTGAACGAACAATTAATAGGATTAGAATGAAACATAACTGGTCCGGATTAACTAAATACGTTGAAAATTATATCGCTAAATGCAAATTTTGCCAAAAGAATAAATTAAAGCGGAAATCTAAAGCACCTTTAGTAATAACTGATACAGCTAGCCGACCTTTCGAAAAATGTGCGCTAGATATTGTAGGACCATTAACCGTAACAAATAACGGAAATAAATATGTTCTAACCTTCCAAGATAATCTTACGAAATTCAGTAAGGCAGTTCCTTTACCTAATCAAGAAGCCGCCACCGTAGCAAAAGAATTCGTAATTAAAATAATATTTGAACACGGAATCCCTGACAAAGTGCTAACGGATCAAGGCACGAACTTTTTAAGCGATATGTTCAAAAACATGTGCAAACTATTAAAAATAGAAAAAATACAGACAACCGCATACCATCCAGAGAGTAATGGTGCGCTAGAACGCTCACATCGTACACTAGCTGAGTACTTACGACATTATATAAATGCCGACCAGACAGACTGGGACGAGTGGATACCTTATGCCATGTTTACGTACAACACTACCCCTCATACGGCAACAGGATTTACTCCTTTCGAACTAGTATACGGACATCAAGCAATCTTACCAACAGCGCTAACAACGCCGCCGAAACCTACGTATACTTACGATAACTACGCCCAGGAATTAAAAGAAAGAATACGAGCAACAAATCAAATCGCTAAAGAGCACATAAAAGAGGAAAAAATTAAGTAAAAGAGCAATACGACAAAAGGGCAAAACAAACCACTTTCAAGGTAGGAGACAAAGTATTGCTACATGATGAAACAGTTCGGAGAGGACGTTCAAAGAAACTCGACTTTCTATGGATTGGACCATACATAATTACTGATAAAATTTCTGATGTTAATTATAAAATCAAAGTAGGGAGAAAAATAATATGCACACATGTAAATCGCTTAAAAGCTTTTATAGAACATTAAAAGAAGAAAAAGCGTAACAAACAGGCATCTATTTTTCCAGAGCGCTAATGACATGGAAGGCCCAAGATATAGCAGCAAGATCAAGCCTAGAAGCCGAAAATAAAATAGAACAATTTAAGCAAGAGCCAGGAATATATTTTGAAAAAATCGGTGATCTACATCAAGTAGAATCTAGCTGGAAGTTAGTAATAAACATTGATATGGGAGCCTTAAATAAAAGATTCCATGATTTACAAAACTACATCGATCATGCACTCTTCCTAGGCAACTTACAAAATAAAGCGCAAGAAAACTGCCAAACCTTAAAAGGAATAAGCGAAGCAGATAATGAAAAATTGGCGCAACTCCTGAGACGCGTAAACACTATATATAGAACGCCAACAGATAAGCGCAGAGGCCTCATCAATGGAATTGGATCTTTAGCGAAAACTCTCTTTGGAACAATGGATGCCAACGACGAAAAAATCATCAAAGAACAACTAACTCTCTTAGAAAACCAAGAGCAAACGCTTCATCATACAATGAAGAACCAAGTAAAAATATTAAACGCCACAATTGCTCACATTGATAATTTAGAAAAAGTAACACAATATAACGAACAATTACTACTCAATTTCACTTCCAAAATACAAAAACAATTGACAATTCAGATTCATCGCGAAGAAATACATGAACACTTTTACATAATTAACGCGATCATAACGGATTTAATGACAGACACTGAGGATATAATACAACATCTAATGGCAATAAAAGACGGAAAAATACATCCTAGATTAATTCCATTAGAACAAATTATAGATAGCCTCAAGGAAGCTACCTCACAAGTACCACAAGGACTACATTTTCCCTTTGGTATCTTCGAAAACAATTGGCTAACGATTGAAAAATTCATAACGATTAGCGCTTATTATGACACACCCTATATACATACTATCTTACGCTTTCCACTAATCTCTCATCCTAAATACAATATAGTAAAGGCAATACCTCTACCTATATACAGTCAAGGAAATTTATTCACTTTCGTAGAAATAAATCAACCCATTATAGTTATCGACAGCGAAAATCAAAATTATTTAACAACAACACAGAATAATTTAGATAAATGTATCGAAATAAGTAATCATTATATATGCGAACAGAATAGACCCATATATCATATTAACGACGATTCACTATGCGAAATCCAAGCGTATTTACAAGTCGCAGCGGACAAAAGATTTTGTAATACGAGATACATTCATTCTAACCATACTATATGGATTGCGCTGACTAACCAACACTCGTGGTTGTACTCTACGCTCACCGAACAATCTATAACTATAAGCTGCGAAAACCAAGAAGAAAATAGAATAAAAATTTCTAGAACAGGGCGAATTACATTAATAAATAACTGCAAATTAGTAACGGCCGATATGATAATAAAAACTTCGGGAGTAATAGATACTACCTATCTCTCAACATATTTGCCGGAATATAATATATCAAACTTAAAATTCGACCTAAGTAACACGTCAATAAAACCTGATGTAGTAAAATTAAAGAAAATAATACAAAATCCAAACGAATTAATGGATTTAAGCACTAGACTGCAGGAGATAACAAAAGAATTAGATAAAACTAACAATTATCCATTCTTACAAAAGCAAGTTATATACCCAATATCAGGCAGCTTTGCAATACTTATAATAAGTATCATAGTAATAATATTATGGCGAGCCCACAGAAGTTGTAAACGTACACCACGCATAGAATAAGAAAGAATTGTAAACAGAGTCTCACATACAGTCTCAAATAGAAAACGTCACTACCCTTCCGTTTTCTCCTCCAAAGGGGGAGGGATGTCGTAACTCGAAATCGAATAACGTAATTACGACCTATAAAAGTAAAAGAGGAGCACAGTGCAAATTCAGCACTTCGTAAGCTGTTGCGTGCGCTCCCAAAACCGCGATTAAATGCAAGATATGCAATTCGTTGCAATATGCAATTAAGACATCGCGACCTAGTACCGAAAAATCACCTACTTTCGGATCATAAAAAGGGAGATAACGAGTACCTCGGGGCCGTATTCCGAAACTAAGTAGTGACGCGTATACTTGAAGAAACTGTGAGATTCTGTAAACGCCGACATTGTTACATCGCCGAAGCATCACCAAACCGAACTCTACGATACGTAAGCTGTACAAATAAATCTTTTTGCACGGAATCTCTGCCTCGTGTTTCTCGACACTCGGAGTCCCAACTCCTAAGACGAACCGAACCCTTGGATCATCCCCAAAATTCCCGTTGTACCCGGAGAGGCACAACATGGGATATATGCAGAGCTTTTGAAATGTGGTACCGAAAAGTTGTTTGCAGCACTTACGCTTATATTTAATGCTTGTATAAATAGACATCCTTCCCCAGAAGAATGAAAGTTAGCATACATCACATCTGTACATAAGAAAGGTGACAAACGCGACTGTGGGAACTACAGGGAACTGTCGGTGACTAGCACGATTAGTAGGGTTTACGACAGGATATTGAGAGATCTTATAGAGCATGAATACCGAAATCTAGAGGAAGAAGAACAAAGTGGCTTTAGGGCTGGCAGGTCCTGTACAGACATCTACAAAAGGTGTATGATAACATTCCGCTAAAAAAGTTATGGGAATGTCTCCAATCGACAAATCTCAATCAGACCGTTATTAGAGCTATACAAAACCTCTATAAGGAATCTAAAACGGCAGTAAAAAAATGGAAATCACATAACCAGATATTTCACAATTAACAAAGGATTACGACAAGGCTGCTGCATATCCCCCACACTCTTTAAGATTTATGCGGCTACTTTACCAATGGAAACGCAGATGTGGGGGATGGGAATTGAGATAGATGATGACACAAGCCTGTATACCCTACAATTCACAGATGATCAAGTAGTATGTGCCGGGGATCGAGATGACCTGGAATATATAGCTAGAAAATTGCTGGAAGAATACATGAAATAGGGACTTAATGAATATAATTACTAATGAACTTAACTTTAATGAATATAGACAAAACCAAATATCTCTGTATAGGAAATGACAACATTAACCTCAAAATCGACGATAGCACGGAAATAGGAGGATGTGATGAGTATAAATATCTAGGAGTAATCTTTGAGAAATCAGGAACGGATGACAGAGAAGTAAGCGCAAGAATAATGGGGGCAAAGAAAGCAATAGGATGTCTAAACTCGATTTTTTGGAGCAAAGAAATTGGAAAAAAAGGAGACATAATATATACGAGACAATAATAAAAAATGGATTCCTATATGGTAGCGAAACATGGAGGATAACAGAAAGAAATAGAAGAAAACTGGAGGCCGTTGAAATGGATGTACTTAGACGATCAGCTAGGATATCACGATTAGATTGTGTACGAAATGAAGAGGTAAAACGAGAGATAGGAATAGAAGGATCTATAATGGAAGCCGTGGAACGGAAACGACTCATTTGGTACGGACATGTGGAAAGGATGAGTGACGAAAGGTTACCAAAACAGGTAATGAAATACATGCCACGGGGATACAGGAGAAGAGGAAGACCAAAGAAGAGCTGGAACGAGGGCATCAGAAGGCAATGAGTGCAAGAAATCTGAGGGATGGAAAGTGGGAGGACAGAAGAAGATGGAAAGCAGGCATCGGACAGCGGCGAAAGACGCTATAAACCGAATTTATTATTATTGTTTTCATATATCCAAATTATTATTTATTTAATATTTCATGAGAAATGTTACTGCGCGCAACATTGCAAAAACTTTACAAAAAAATAATATTCAGCCGCCAGCTCGTTTGTTTATCGCTACGTGACGCGCGTTGTGTCCATCTCGTATTTGAATCAAGAGAATTATATAAAGCTTGCAAAAAGCAACTGGCAGAAGATTAAAAATGTAATTATTTCTATCAGTTTAATTTCTGATTCAATCTCAATATTGAGAATTCAAATATTGGACTGATAAATTAGAAATTAGACAGGTAAATGTCCGAAAAAGTTAAAATCATTCGTTTATTGTCTACTCTAATATGTAAAATATATATACAGGATGTTCGATAAGTAAGTGACCAACCGAAAGGTGGAGGTAGATTGGGTCAAACTGAAAAGAAAAGTCTTGTACTATTTTGCTAAATTCGCAATAGTTATTGCGTTATTAATTAAAATATCTGAGCTAATGAGCGCGTGGAAAGCGGAAGGCCGGAATCGATAGGCATATACGATGGCTTACTTGTTTACGTCTCTTAGCAACGGAAGCATCATCTGAGCGAAAAGTGGAGTCACGCAGCGAGCGGCGAGCGATGCGTGATATTTGCATCGATATATAGAATGGATTGCTGATAGCAGTGGAAGGGGTAACCTGATTCAGTACTGATTTAGTACTGTTGATTTTTTGCCAATCAATTAGACTTTATTAGAAAGAGACAGAACGTGACTTCATATTATCTGCCTTTCACTCTATTCGTGCGGCTTCCCTTCCACTGTCATCAGCAATCCATTCTATATGTCGATGGATATTCGTCATTCGCCGCTCGTTGCGTGATTTCACCTCTCGTTCAGATTCCGTTGCTAAGAAACAAGTAAGCAATCGTATATACCTACCAATTCCGGCCTACCGCTTCTCATGCGCTCATTAGCTCAGATATTTTAATTAATAATACAATAACTATTGCGAATTTAGCAAAATGATACAGGACTTTTCTTTTCAGTTTAACCCAATCTACCTCCATCTTTCGTTGGTCACTTACTTATCGGACATTCTGTATATATATTATGGTTGGCCAATAAATTCGTGCGGTTTTTGCTAATACAGGTTTTAGGCGTTCTGAACAGCAACTATATTCAGTCCAAATCTTGGAAGCGTATAATTATTTGACAGGTGATATTTCAAAATGCATTTAAAAAAAAAGCATGAAGATTGGTTGTTCTTTGTGTATTTGACATTATTTGAAAGATGAATAACCAAAACGAGCATTTTCGGCATATTATTTCTTTTATTTTAAAAAAGACAAAAACGCGGCGCGAATCTGTTAAAAGATATGTGCGGAGTATGGCGAAGATGCCGTGAAAGAATGCGTGTGCCAGAAGCGGTTTGCGAGATTTTGTTTTGGAGACTTTTTTTTCAAAACGCATCATGCTCCAGCCGGCCAGTTGAGATTGACAACGACAAAGTGAAGGGTTAATTGATATCATTCCATGCTATATGATGTGAGAGATTGCAGACGTTCTCCAAATATTGAAATTGAACGCAGCGATCCACGAGAAGCGTCCAGAATTGGTGAAAATCGCAAGGATGTCGTCTTCCATCACGATAACGCCAGGCCGCACACATCTTTGCAAACACGGCAAAATTATTGGAGTTGGGCTGGGATGTCTTACCGCATCCTCGATATTCACCAGACCTTGCTCCTTCAGAATACTATTTGTTTCACTTCTTTCAGAATTCTTTCATTCCCATTATTATATTCTTTTATTTGCTCAACTTTTATTCTTTCTATTCTTGTTTTCTTACATGATAATAAATTAATTTATTCATCTTTATTTTATAAAGTGTAAATAAGATATTGTATATTTTATAAGTAAAAAAAGTATTATGTATGTGTGCGTGTCCGTGTGTATTTTTGTATGTGCATGTGTTATATTTAACTAAAGTGAAACGTAATTATGTATTGTATTAACTATATATAGTGAAATAAAAAAAGAAAATAACGTATTGTATATCTCATTTATGCTATTTAAAATAAAAATAAATAAATTTATTTATTTACGTGTAGAGATAAAAATAAAATAGAACAATAGATGTTGAACAAATACAAAAATGTAATAATGAGAATGAAAGAATAATGAATGAACAAAAGGAGAAAGAGAGAGAGAGAGAGAGAGAGAGAGAGAGAGAGAGAGAGAGAGAGAGAGAGAGAGAGAGAGAGAAGCGCGAGTAAACGCGTAAGCGAATATGCTACAAGAATAAAGCTAAGCGATATGCAGTACGTAGTAAGCGAACGATTAGAAAGAGAGATACAGAGAAAAACAGAGTAAGTGTATGATCGAAAGAAAAAAGATATTAGAAATTGCGATATGTTAGTGCGTACATGTATATTACTCTCTCACGCATGAATTAAAGTTTGGTAATTTATCAATTAATTATTGTATTATATATAGAGTAAGTGAAACTTTAAATGCTCGGTTATCAATTATTACAGTGCTGGGATTTACTTGCACATTTCGGCCCGATTTCGTGGCTCACGCCTATTGCCCCCCACTCACCGCTCGTACGTTAGCAACGAGTCGCCAGATACGCGTAACTAAGGAGCATGACGCTTTGTCTCAGGAGCGTCCGTATATAAGAATGTCCAAATATAATAATAAGACAATACTCTTCTATAATTAAAAGTTTTTCTTCAATATTTTATATCAATGAAATATAAAATATTGAAGAAAAACTTTTAATTTTGAGAATTTTCGCGGTGCATTTAGAAAAGTATTGTCTTATTATTATATTTGGACATTCTTACATATGAACGCTCCTGAGACGAAGCGTCGCGCTCCTTAGTTACGCGTATCTGGCGACTCGTTGCTAACGCACGAGCGGTGAGTGGGAGGCAATAGGCGTGAGCCACGGAATCGGGCCGAAATGTGCAAGTAAATCCCAGCACTGAATTATTAGATGCACGAATCACAGGCGATCATCTAAATCATAAGTTGTAAAGTGAAAGCTATTACATTTTAGAAAACACTGCTTAAAAATAAATTGATAAAAATTTATGTTATTTAATATTTCCAGAATTATTCCATTGCAAAATTTAAATTTTGAAATTTTAAGGGACACCTTGTATATAGCATATAATGTGTAATATACAAAAATAATACGATTATTATTAATTATACAGAATAATCCATATAATTAATTTTATATAATGTTTTCGTTAAATATAAATAATGTTTTTATGTATAAAATTAATTTAGCAATATAAAAACAATGTTTTTATTCGGTTGTACAATATTCATTTATTAAGATAAACATTTATAAAGATGTGCATTAGTTTTCATTTTCATCATAACGCGATATCTGTAGCAGTCAGTACGTAAGTATGTACGTATCGGGCAGTAAGTCGGCTGTACGCACACACACATGCAAACAGACGAACGCGATTATATCAGTGCGCGGCAGCTCAGTCTCAGTTTGTCGCGTGTGTTTTGTACATACGCGTAACAAGAGATTATCGCGCGCTCAACCGTTATAACGCGTTATAACACGTTGAAGTCAAAAAACTGTGTTTTTGTGTTTTTAATTTTTAATATATAGTGTGTCCACATAATGGGACAAAAATATAATGATAAACGCTTGCCTCTCTCTGTCCGAAACTTTCCTTAAAAAGAATAAGGGTCAAAAGGTTAGTATTATTTATATATAAGGTATATTTACACAGGGTGTCCGAAAATTCGCGCAACACCCTTTAAGGGAAGGTAGAGGGTGTTATTCTGAATAGAAAAGTCCTGTAACATTTTTTTCTATAACGCTTCATAAAGGAGTTATTATTGAGTAAAGTCTGATCAATCAGCGCCGACTTTTAGTCGGACGCACATCAGTGAGCCGCCCGTCTGTTAGTGTGCGTCGCCGTAGCGACGGAGCGCTCACGCACACTACCAGGCGCGCGGCTAAAGGTCGATGCTGATTGGCCAGAAGTTACTTAATAATAACTCCTTTATTAAGCGTTATAGAAAAAAATGTTACAGGACTTTTCCGTTCAGTTTACTGTGCTCTACTTGCTCACGAGCGTTATCAAGGGTGCTTTGGGACACCCTGTATATATACACAAGTCAGTCATCGCCGATCTTTAGCCGGGCGCACGTCGGTGAGCCGCGCGCCTGGTAGTGTGCGTGAGCGCTCAGCTGTTACAGCTACAGCGCGGTTCACCGACGTGCGCCCGGTAGTGTGCGCGCACGCGTGTGTGTACACACAGTGTATATATATAAGTAATGCCGAATATATAACATAAATCTCTGAAAAATAAGAACGCAGTCTTTTGCTTATTTTGATATTTTATTGAAAATTTATTATATTTGTATTTTATAATAGTAGTTAGTGCTACAGTAGTTAGTTAGCCAGAGGCGGTCAGTTCGTGAGCTGGTTGTTTTAAGAATATTTGACACCAAATGCGTTTTGCATGTTCGCTTTGGTTAAAAAATATATGCCAGAGGCGATCAATTCGTGAGCTGATTGTTATTTCACACTAGATGCAATTTGCATGTGTGTTAAAAAATATATGCCAGAGGCGGTCAGTTCGTGAGCTGGTTGTTTTAAGAATATTTGACACCAAATGCGTTTTGCATGTTCGCTTTGGTTAAAAAATATATGCCAGAGGCGATCAATTCGTGAGCTGGTTGTTATTTCACACTAGATGCGATTTGCGTGTGTGTTAAAAAATATATGCCAGAGGCGATCAATTCGTGAGCTGGTTGTTATTTCACACTAGATGCGATTTGCGTGTGTGTTAAAAAATATATGCCAGAGGCGATATATTATTCTGTTGCGATCGAGACAAACAATGTATTATAAATCTTTATTACAAATATATAAACATTTATGTATACGAACAAAAAAAAGACAATATAATATATATTTGTATAAATAATACATTGTTGTTATATATCCATTGATTATATCGATTGAAAAAAATTAGCTGCATTGCATAGATCGCAACTTATAGAAAGTTACATGATAATATTCAGAATATATGTATATATATCATACACATACATCTGTATACGTCTATGTACATATTGTTGCGTCCGCGCGTCGACTTCGATAATACTCGAACACGCGCAATACAAACGGCACTCGCGTACTGCGACGTAAATGATTAACACTCTTTTAAAAGAACAAAAGGAACTTTAATAATAACACAGAACACACAATTAAACAAGGAACACAGGACGGGTAATAACGGTAATCGCATCTCAAATATGTCCGCCCGGAATGACATCCGTCGCGAGACTCAAGATGGCCGATCTCTCCCAAGATGTCCGACGTTGTTTAACAACAACGCTTAGCAACGTTCTCCCGGAGACGAATACAGCAGATTCATGAATAACCGCCTTAGACGACCCGCAGGGACGCAACAATATTATACATATACATATATATATACACAATTATATATATAACACCTAACCAAATGTTATTCCTCTTGGAAGATATATGGGAAGACACATAGCCCGTATGAACAATGTGAAATTATGTTCATATATGTGATAAAGGCAGACACGTTTATATTATACTGTTATCTATACGCTTAAATACGCTTAGATATGCGTGCGAGGCAATAGAGCAGTAGAAATACACGATGTTGTCCGATTTCAACATATTGAACACAATTCTCTTTCAAATATGCATAAAACATGCAGAAATATTAATATCGGTAACAGCGAAACTAAAATTATTGATATTATCGATAATTTTGGTCGGTATTATCGATAAGTTACGCTTAGATGAGGGCGCTAACGTCGGAGTTCGGCCGTCACTTTTGGATCCCCTTAAAAGTGTTTTTCGCCGAGAAAGACAGGAAGTTCTTTGAGCGAGGAATTATGGAGCTGCGCAAAAGATGGCAAAAGATAGTGAATCAAAACGGCCAATACATTGTTGAATAAAGCTATTGCCGTCAAAGAAAAATCGTCTCTCATTTATACGTAAAAAAACCGCACGAATTTATTGGCCAACCAATATATATGCATGTATATAAAATTATATTTATTATATTTGTAACTCCATTAACATATTCTATAATAATTCTATGTTTATTATTCGGTAAATATAGCAAATAGGGGACCCAGCCCCAATGACCTTGACCTTGACATATGTTATCAAGGACATAATTCTGAGTAACTTTTTCTTCTAATTTAATCGTCGCTCGTTGCTTATTAAAAAGTTATTAACAAACAAAAATTTGTAAAAATCAAGATTTATACATAGTCTGACAATGAAAAACTGGATATTTAAGTTAGTTTACAGAAATAGTCCTACGTATACTACACATATAAACTGAAACAAACACAAGTTTTTACATATATAGGGTGTTCAAAAATAAAATATAAGTATGTTGAATTAATTATTTATTGGATAAATATAGCGAATAGGGGACCTAGCCCCAATCACCTTGACCTTGACATATGTTGTCAAGGACATAATTCTGAGTAACTTTTTCTTCTAATTTAATCGTCGCTCGTTGCTTATTAAAAAGTTATTAATAAAAAAAGTTTGAAATATACCAAAGTACAGGCACGGACAGGAAGCACGCGCGCGCGCACGCGCACACACACACACACACACACACACACAGGGGGGGGGGTGCAAGGGGGGCCTTCGGCCTCCTCCCGCACCCACCCCGCCAGTAGGCAGGGTGGACCTCGCTTTACAATGTAGCATGTACTTTGTAAGTTGTAAAGCGAGGTCCACCCTGCCTACCGGCGGGATGGGTGCGGGAGGAGGGCCGAAGGCCCCCCTTGCATCCCCCCGTGTGTGTGTGTGTGTGTGTGCGCGCGCGCGCGTGCTTCCTGTCCGTGTATGTACTTTGGTATATTTCAAACTTTTTTGTTAATAACTTTTTAATAAGCAACGAGCGACGATTAAATTAGAAGAAAAAGTTACTCAGAATTATGTCCTTGACAACATATGTCAAGATCAAGATCATTGGGGCTGGGTCCCCTATTCGCTATATTTACCAATAATAATAATATTTTCTATTTTCGATACGAGAATTCAATGTTCCGCGACGCTCATATGTAAACATTGCTATCCGCTCCTCTCACTCCTCCTTCGCTTCGTCGCGCGCCTAGTATCGGCGATGTCACGTAAGCCGTCCTTTCTCGCTAATACTCGCGCGCATTGGCCGATCTTTTTTAATTAATTTCTCAATAAATATTGCGAAAATTACAAAGTAGTAAAGGACTTTTCTCCTCGATTTCACCTGCTCTACCTGCACACGAGAGATGATACGGTTATTATGGGACACCCTGTATACATCATTTTATATTCGAGAAATGTCATCATTTCGTCGTCATAGATATGATGTTAATGGTTTGGGACTTAGAATCGTCATTTTAACGTCACTTTTACGTCATTTTAAAGGTGAATTTAACATAACCAATGACTAAGAAATGACATTATAATGATGATACCTTGCTATCTGGGATGTGACGATGGCGTTTTGATATTGAAAACTAATCTGCGGACTCTACACGGATTTTAGTTACTCGTTTCCTTCGATTATCTACTCCATTTTGATTTTCGATTGTAAGAACTTTATATATCTCTATCTTTTATCTAGGAGATGTACGGATCACTCATACCCAAGCAAAAAATCAACAAAATCTAAAATCAACAAAAAGTCAAAACGACTTTCCTCTGGCCCCGCAAATTTAATATGCGTAAAAATTTTCTGAGAGTAGTAAAAAGTTGTTAAAATTATTATTTGTTTGTTTATGTTTGTCGTACTAATCAGAATCATACTTTTGTGCTTTCTGCTAGACGTAAACGAGTTTAAAGCTAGCTATACACGTACAGTTTTGCATCTATTCTGAATTGCTGTCACGTCAGATCTGTCAGTTTGGAATTGATGTTTTTGGTCATACATGTGCACGTCAAGCCTGCACTGATTGCTTGTTGCCTTCGTGCTATTAGCAATCTTTTCTGAGTATTCTAGAGTGTTCTAAAGTGGTAATGTGGAAAAGGAAAGTTGCAGCTGCTTTGCTAATTCTATTACTATTATTTTATTAATTCTATACATGAAGAGAAAGATGAGAATCGTCGGAGAAAAAGGTCCGAATAGTGCAAGGATTGGTTGCAACAACGGGAAAAATTTTCCCACACACACACACACACATGAGCCTTGTCCGTAAATTACAAATCAACTTCCAGGACGATTACAAAAATTACTTGAGAATGAGCCACGAAGCGTTTATAAACACAAGTAAAACACCACTTTAAAAAACATTCCAAGCTTACTTAATTCGATCAATTTCGTAAGGGCAAGACGAAGCCGGCTTCATCCCGCCAATTGACTCTGCGTATATGCAAGTCAGTGTTGGATTGATGAGCGCCACACACGGACAATTGTGTATTAGTTTTAAACTGCGCCTTGCCAGAATAACAAGCAAGTTTGATCTGTCAGTCTTGGCATGTAAAGCCATCAGTCCCGGAGTGATGGCCCCATACACGTTCAATTTTGCATCAGTTTTAAACTGTGATACGCCGCGATGTAAAACTGACACAAAACTGTACGTGTATGGTCAGCTTATCTTCGCGAAACTGTAATTTTAGTTTGAGTTTTCTAGTCTGTTAGAAATATTCTTTCAAAAAGAAGATTGCTAAAAATGTGAACATTTGTAAACATTTATTAGTTGTAAACACTGGCAATGTGGAAAAAAAGTTATATTTTATGTATATGTCTCATATAGCACGCATTATAACAGCAATATTATTTTCCCATAGCAATATTACAATAAGATATAGCATGAATATTATTGAAATATTAAAAAAATATCATAGTAATATTCAAATGTCCGCCAAAATAAATCGCAATTATATAATGGTGACATATCACAATTGTATTACTTTAATAATTATATAATATTGCGAGGAATTAGATCATTTAAAATTTTTTTTATATTACAAATATATTGCTACAAATATATAGTTATTGTATAATTCCTCGAGGAATTGTCATGACATAAAATATTATGTTAATACAATAAAGATTATTTTGTTGAAATGTTACTTTCATTGTTAACATCGTTTTATAACAAAACATAGTGCGCGCAGTGATACTATTCTTATAATACTTTATTATTATAATAATCATTATTCATTTGTATTACCCCAGCAAAGGCAAAGCAACAGTAACATAACAATGTTATAATTTCCCACTTAATAATATAAAACTGTTACATACAAGGCATGTTACATTGCAATTACATTGTTGAGTGGGAAATTACAACATTGATGTTATATTACCGTTACTTTGTTAAACACACGTTTATCCAGCTTAAATATATACTACGCGTCAACGATTCATTCCCTGAGGTAAGCGGGGCACATAGAGGTATACTCATGGCCCATTGGTGTACTTCTATGTACCCCCCTTACTTCAGGTAACGAATCGTTGACGCGTAGTGTACAACAAATTTTTGAAAAATTACTTACTTTAAAGAAATACACATCATACATCATCTGGTTTTCCTAGAAAAGCAAGATCGCTGGAATTCATTAAATTATGGAAGGTCATCGAATTCAGATAATTTTTGTTGTATTCAGTAATTTTACAAAATATATATACATATAATAAAAATATTTATGAGCATTTCTTAACATTGCATATTGCGATTCATAGTTTGACCAGCACTGAAGTAAAAATCTTTAATTACTTGAATACGCTGAGAAGCTTTTAAACATTTTCGTTAAATCTTTCTCAACAATTTACGGAACTAAATATGTTTCCCATAATATCCACAACCTACTACGTTTAACATCTAATGTAAAACAATTCGGTACTCTAGATGTTTTTAGTGCATTCCAATTTGAAAGTTATATAAGTTATTTTGATTTAAAAAAACTGGTTCAAAAAGGAGATGCGAACATGCAGCGAACATCCACCATTGAACTACAAATCACAATTTCAACAAATTGCTAAAAGACTTTGAGTTAAAATTTTGTATTAGCAGCTTCGAAGCACATAATAAAAAATTTCTTCAGAAAAATCACAATAATGGTCTATTGAATCATAAACGTGATTATAAAAAAGAGTAGAATATTGCATTTAGATTTATTTTATTTAAATTGTGATAACACACACAAAAATGCGTTGTACTGAAGGATAATAAATCGTTTGTGTGTGTCATGGATCTGTCAAAATGTGCAGTTTATAAAATTCCGTATTAAAATGTTATTATATTTTACCAATATTACATACAATTTTGTATCTTACCAAAAACCATACGCATAATGAATTAAGTTTAATAACATTTCGTTTCGTGAAATTTAATTACAGTATATGTGCGTGTATATACGAGGGTCGTTTCAAAAGTAAGTTTCCCTACTCTCCTATTTACTCGTACTATTAATGCAGACAGATACTGTGAAGTTTTAGAGAAACTTAAAGCTGCTATCAAGCGAAAGCGATCCGGCCTGTTATCAAGAAAAGTGCTGCTTTTTCACGATAATGCTCGTCCTCATTCTGCTTCAAAGACGAAGGAGTTATCGGCCAAATTTAAATGGGACATTTTTGATCACCCACCATATTCTCCAGACCTTGCGCCAAGTGACTACTATCTTTTCCCGCAGTTAAAATTGAGCCTCGGTGGCAAGCATTTTGATAACGACGAGGATCTTAAAAAAACAGTCAATTTGTGGTTTCGAAATGTGGGCACAGATTTTTATAAACCAGGTATAAACAAATTATATGACAGATATACCAAATGCATAAATGTAAAGGGTGACTACGTAGAAAAATAGTATAATGTTAAAATAATCTAATAAAATTTTTTGTAAACCCCGAAATGTTGTTTATTATTTTTTTCATGATAGGGAAACTTACTTTTGAAACGCCTCTCGTATATCATTTTATAATATTATGAATATATTTTTCATTAATATTATTCAAACGTATATTTACAATGCAGAGTGACATATACATTTAAGTAATATTAATGAAAAGTATATTCATAACATTTAAAAAACACACACAATACCTCTGAAATATTTTATTTATATATTTAATAAATTAATTATTTATATATTTAATAATTAAATATTTTATTTATTATCCAATGCCATATATGACATCCCAAGCAGTAAGATGATGTCAAATGATGTCTTAATAACGTCTTAATGACGTTTCTAATGTCAATAACACGTCATCAAAACATTTGAAGTTATTTTGCAATTTGGTAATATTCTATAATATTTATCGTAATATTTTATTAACACGTAATATTTTTTTCCATTATATTGCTGCGACATGTCTGTAACATTATGTGCTGTATGGAATATATAATGTTTGATGTTTGTTGGTAATTATATATATACAGGGTGTCCGGAGTCAATCGTATCACTTGTCGTGCAGGTAGAGCAGATAAAACAGGAGAGAAGTTCTTTACGATTTTGCGATTTTTGCAATAATTATCGAGAAATTAATTAAAAAAGATCGGCTAATGCGCGCGAATATTAGCGTGCAACGAGAAAGGACGATTCATTTGATATGTGGTTGCTAGGACATGAGAATCCAGCGTTATATACCGCTCTACATAACCGTTGTCATTTGTAGAGCGCTCCTTCCAAAACTTCGTTGCATGCCTATAGCGACTGCAAACTTTTTAGTTGTTCTTTTTTTGCTGCGCGCTTATACTCGCGCGTATTGGCCGATCTTTTTTAATTAATTTCTCGATAATTATTGCGAAAATCGCAAAATGGTAAAGGACTTTTTTCTTCAGTTTTACCTGCTCTACTTGCATACGACGGGTAGTGCGATTGACTCCAGACACTCTGCATATATATATTTATACAAGGTTTCCGACAAGTAAGTGACGAACCGAAAGGTGGAGATAGATTGGATCAGACTGAAAAAAAGTCCTGTATCATTTTGCGATTTTCGTAATAATTATTGAGAAATTTATTAAAAAAGATCAGCCAATTCGCGCGAGTATTACCGCGCGGTGAGAAAGGACGGCCTGATATAGACGATATTGATATGTATTAGTGGTTGCTAGGATGCGAGAATCCATTGTTATGTACCGCTCGTACACTGTTGCCATTTGTAGAGCGCTCCTCTCAAAACTTTGTCGCACGCCTACTTTCGGGTTGTCTCTTCTCGCTGCACGTTTATACTCGCGCGAATTGGTCAATCTTTTTTAGTTAATTTGTCAATAATTATTACAAAAATCGCAAAATGATACAAGACTTTTCTTTTCAGTTTGACCCAATCTACCTTCACCTTTCGGTTGGTCACTTACTTGTCGGACACCCTGTATATTTATATAATTATATAAAGTTTAATATATACATGTATGTTATAGATTCCAATAAAGTTTAACACATTTTACTAAATAAATGTCATGTTTTCAATAATGCTATAGTAAAGAAAAACCCACCATATTGGGTCTCCATACTACTAGTAGGATGCTTTCTTGACGGCAGGAAACGGTCAAATTTTGTAATTAAAAATTATTATATTGACTTTTTCTGCTGTGATGTAGTTATAACATAAAAATGATGTCATTTGCAATATGTTGCGCGGGTATATATCGAGATCTATTATATGTAGTATGAGTATCTTACAAAGCCGCAACACTCCACAACGATTAAAACTGTTAAGGGAATGTACTCATAAAAATACCGCGAGATACTACATTTGATAGCTTGTTGAGTTTTCCGCTTATTGTTAGTATTGCGCATGTTTATTCTGAAACACTGGTTTAATTTTTATACAGGGTGTCCCATTTGAAATGACAACCTCAAATATCTCTTGAACAAAGCATTTTAGAGAAAAATGTTTCAGACAAAAGTTGTAGGATTCAAAGGGGGCCAATAGAAGATCTCATTAGATTTCGAAGGTCCATATTAGGCCCAGTAGGGTCCAAGTCAATTTTTTTTTAAATGAAACCTCCTATTTCTCAGTGCATATTCTTATAGCTTATCTCGAAAGCTTTTCAACACACTATAATAAAGTATTTTTCGAGTTATTTTATATCTTAATCTGACATATTTTGATATAAAAAATAAAATATCTCGTAAAATATTTAGTTTTCGATAATCTTACTGTAATACTATAATGTACAGAATAATGAGACAAATCAATTGGTATAAAGAAAATGATTGTTTTTAAGAAAAAATATGTACTTATTTACAATGTATTTCTTTTAACAATTATTAGTGTTTTTTATATCAATTGATTTGTCTCATTATTCTGTACATAAAAGTATTAGGTAAGATTATTGAAAATGAAATATTTTACGAGATATTTTATTTTTTATATCAAAATATGTCAGAATAAAATATAAAATAACTCAAAAAGTACTTAATGAAAAAATACTTTATTATAGTGTTTTGAAAAGCTCTCGAGATAAGCTACAAGAATATGCAATAAAAAGTAGGCAGTTGTATTTAAAAAATTGAAGGTGACCTTGCTTTTTTATGGAAAAAAAAATGTTTGGTCAATTTTTATTATTGCAATTTGTTGCCGGTTAGAAACTGATAAATTTCTGTTTATGACTTTTTTATGTCAGATTATTGTAAGTGCCTTAAAAATCGTGGCGACCGTTACGAGGACCACCCTGTATATATATATATATATATATATATATATATATATATATATTTAAAAATTAATATGGCGGGTGTTATAGAAGTGATGGGAGAAGATTTTCCTTTAGGTCTGGCGGTTAAGCATGAATGCCAACCATGACGTTACGTCAAGATCTCGGCTAATCACACTTAGGGACCGGTGAAAGGAAAAGTATGTAATTATTTACAATGTATTTCCAAAAAAAATTTTTTTTTTCTTTATACTAATTGATTTGTCTCATTATTCTGTACATATAAGTATTACGGTAAGATTATCGAAAACTAAATATTTTACGAGATATTTTATTCTTTATATCAAAATATGTCAGATTAAGATATAAAATAACTCGAAAAATATTTAATAAAAAAATACTTTATTATAGTGTTTTGAAAAACTCTCGAGATAAGTTACAAAAATGTGCAATGAAAAATAGAGGATTTCATTTATAAAAATTGACTTGGGCCCTACTGGACCCAACACGGACCCGCGACCCAAAATCTAATAAGATCGCCTATTGGCTTTCTTTGAACCCTATAACTTTTGTCTGAAACATTTTTCTCTAAAATGCATTGTCCAAGAGATATTTGAGGTCGTCATTTAAAATGGGACACGCTGTATATTATTTCAATTGTTACCGAGAACTCAACATTTTGACATCGGTGGAGTTTGTTACACTAAAGATGGACCAAAAAACGGTCCAAAACATTCATATTTATGTATATTCGTTAATAAAATTAAATATTTTGTAATATAATAAAAAAGTTTGTGCTTTATATAATTACCACGCCTCAGGTCTTATTTGCCAACTTCCTTACTTACAATTATCGTTATTACTCTGAGCCTATTTCTGTTATTATCATTTCTAAAAAATATAGGTTTAGTTTCAAAATCGTGTAACTCGGCCAAAAAAATTGTAGGAAAATTTAAAAAAAAATGTTTTGTAGGCAAAACGTTGACAAAGCTTATGCAAGTTAATTTTAATTTTTTCAGAGAAATTTTTTTATCAATGTCAAAAATACGTACTTTTAAGGGACAAAACAATATATTCTTTTTTAAAGCACAGAACAAGCAAGATAAAAAATATTTAAAAACTACGATCGCGCGTTAAAATTGAAACATCAAGCTTCAAAATGCTTTTTTAACTTTTTGTCTACAATGATTTTTCGTCGAGTTTCTGTGGTTTAAAAATAGCCCAATTTTAAGTGAATGAAAAGTGTGGTTCTCTATTTTTTTTTAGTAGTGTATATAAGTATATAATGTGTACAGTATATACATATATACTTATATACATATACGTATATGTATATGTTGATAAAAACATACAATCAGAGATTATGAAAATTCATTACTTGCAAGAAAAAATCTAAATGTTATATATGAATAATTATACTTTATACATATATGTGAAATGCTCTATTGCAATATTTAATAATTAAATGCGTGTGTAATATATACATATATGTATACATGCATATATAAGTGAAGAAAACAATAACTTACCATGCTTGCGATTCGCCGTCTTGCAAACATTAAGGTACTATCGATTGCAATGACACCGTTTGCGCAGTGTACTGCGCGAGCAATGAAAATGCTTTCGTATATCATGATTTGTGCGTTGACTCTGAAGCGTTTATAGCGCTATATAACAACGTTATTGTTTCGTGTATCGAGTACAGTTTAGTGTTGTTTTTAATACAGTGTATTAGAATACAGTATATACATTATACATATACGAACTGTTGAAGTTTTGTTAAATTCTGTTTTTATTACAATATTTATTACTGTTTTCATTATAATATTGTTAATGTTTGTTAGAGGCATATGAGATATTTATTCGCTCATTATGCCAAAATATGCTAATAAGAAGAAAGTCACGTCGATGAGACGTTTCTTTATCAAAGGAAATGCGTCACATGCGACATGCGTTGAGTAAGAATAATTCTTTCTTGGATAAGGAGAGAAGGTAAATGTTCAGATTAACTTACACCTCACGGATCATTTTCATTTTTACATATATTATAGAGGACACATTCCTAAGTAACACGCACTTTGAATTTTGTGGCGCTCTCTTCTGGTTTCAGAGATATGCGATTTTGAAGTATCATAATTTTCGCATTTATTTCTATGATCTTTTCACTATATTTTACATGCGTGTTTATGTTTTTTTGTTTACATTTGCGTCACTGTCAGTATATTCTCTGCGGTGTACATCTGTGCCAGCGTAAGTGCTGGTAATCTGTCCACTAGATCCACCACATGGTGACGGTGGAAGATCGTATTATTAATTGGGAGCAGAAGAGGGGGCTGCTTAGGCGTAATGGTTTAGGATGGACTACTCGAGGAGGCTTCCATTCATACTGGTGACGAGTCAAGACTTATCGCTGAGCGGCTACGGGGGCCAATTTTCAATCGTTTAATATGATTGGACCGCTCTGGAGACGTGCTGGGGATGTCGTCTCTCCGTGGCAATCGGCACTGTATCCATGAAGCGAGATTCCAACATCGCTCTGGAGTCGTATGTACTGTGTTAAAGTGGCGTAAGGTGTGAGGTCTGAATAGCTCACAATAAGTAAGAATATCAAAACAAATCAAAACAAATCAGTGTTTCGGAATGTAATGAATGTTTGTATATAACACGTATCTACATCACCAGTCTCAGTATGTCATATAGTCGTGTATCAGTCAGTTGGATAATTTCAAGATTTCCTTAATTTTCAACATGCATTTGCACGAATTTATCAATTTGACATACAATTTTGATTCTTTGTGGAATTTTTTGTGTGAGAAGAAAGTTGTTCGTGTCCAAGATGTGAAAATGTATTAATACTAAACACATTCAATAAATAATATTTTAGTTAATAACTTTTTAATAAAAAACGAGCGACGGCTAAAACCTTCTGAAGGTCACTCAGGAGGGTGACCTTGACAACATATGTCAAGGTCAAGGTCATCGGGGTTGCATCCCCTAAACGTCACTTTTACCATCGAATACGTATGAGGCATGATTGTACTAGTTTATTCCACGAAAGCATTCAACGAACTAACAATTATTTGGTACGAATGTACGGAGCTTTGTTTACAATGCAAACACAAGCCTGTCAATGACCTAAGATCTTCAAAACAAAAATAAATCAAGCGACGCGGTAGCGGCGCGACGCCAAGTATATGAAAAAACGATTTGCCTATGCACAAGGGTTTGCCTATGCACAGGGGCCGCGACGCTACCAAGCAGCTTATCCGGAGTTTTTACTCTTAATAAACTTTCGATTAAAATACTTCAGGAACTAAAGTCATAATCAAAAATTTAATGGCTCTTTTCTTATACAATGTGGATGCAAGCTTTCGATTGCGACCAGTTTGAATAAGATTGGTGCAGTCAATTCTGAGGAATGATAATCATATACCAGAAATGTGACATTTTTCGTTTTCCATCATTATCATAATAATAATAAGGTAAGATATTTCAGACTCTCACGTACGTATGCTCGCACGCACACACGCAAAGCGAGTTTATCCCTCAAGGCGCGTTTGCAGCGCTCATGTACGATTATTCTTTCGTGTATTACTCTTTTATAAAATTATAATTTTAAAAATTTATAATAAATGAGAGAGAGAGAGGGGGGGGAGAGAGAGAGAGAGAGATAGAGAGAGAAAGAGAGGTGGGAGGGAGGGAGGGAGGGAGAGGAAGGGGGGTAGGGGGGAGAGAGAGAGAGAGCGGAGAGAGAGAGAGGGAGAGAGGGAGAGAGGGAGAGAGTGGGAGAGAGGGAGAGAGAGAGAAAGCGGGAGAGAGAGAGAGAGAGCGAGGGGGAGGGAGTGAGAGAGAGAGGGGAAGTGGGAGAGAAGGGAGCGGGAGAGAAAGCGGCAGAGAGAGAGAAAGCGAATATGTGTATATGTACACCCCATTACACCACATGATCATACCGCCAAATAAGTAAACAAAGACGCGTGTCGGTATGCGGTATATATAGCGCTATTATATTGTGTATGAAATGTCTCACTTTGTTGTCATTCATACAGTTATAGCGAGTAGGCAACAGCTCCATGTGTCGTTATACACGATCGCGAAAATTATTAAAAGATATCTGAAACTCGATCTCTATAATAATTAATAATTAAGGATTCTATTATACAAGCGATTGCTATTTGTCGAAGCAGATATTAACTGTGATTTATTGTTATATATGTCGTTATATACAATCACGAAAATTATTAGAAGATATCTGAAACTCGATCTCTATAACAATTAAAGATTAACGATTCATAAGCAATTGCTATTTATCAAAGCAGATATTAATTTCGTGTGATTTATTGTTATACTAATATACTAATATAAAGTAAGAATAATTACAAAAAGCAGTGAAATCCCACTAAAAAAAACCTCACAAAGGTAAAAAAATACGCCAAGTATATATCTAAAAAATAATTTATAAAATATTTTTCCTAAATAATAAGAAATAAAAACTAAATATGAAATCAATAGTTAACTAGCCAAGTACTTAGAAGCAATTCAGTTTGTGAGAATTTGTAATTTGAAATAGTATTTGTCATAAAATCAAATTTGTATTTATAGAAATGTTATACACAAATTCTCTGCATAAAATTAAAACGCATTATACTTTTATTAAGAGAAACTTGAGTTTCAAAATAAGTTCAATAGAAATAAGAAAATATAAAAAAATTTTAATTAAAAAAACTTGGCGCTGCTAACTTTTAAAGCATATATTAAAACCAACAAACAATGAATTTAATTTAGAACTAAATTTAATTTAGAATTATATTTAATTTAGTTATATCACAATAACTGCAATGTGAATGTATTAAAGAATACACTAATTTTAGCATATTGTTTAGTTTAGCAGCGCCAAGTTTTTTTAATTAAAATTTTTTTATATTTTCTTATTTCTATTGAACTTATTTTGAAACTCAGGTTTCTCTTAATAAAAGTATAATGCGTTTTAATTTTATGCAGAGAATTTGTGTATAACATTTCTATAAATACAAATTTGATTTTATGACAAATACTATTTCAAATTACAAATTCTCACAAACTGAATTGCTTCTAAGTACTTGGCTAGTTAACTATTGATTTCATATTTAGTTTTTATTTCTTATTATTTAGGAAAAATATTTTATAAATTATTTTTTAGATATATACTTGGCGTATTTTTTTTACCTTTGTGAGGTTTTTTTTAGTGTAGAAACATTTCGAAATTATTTGTTCCTATATTTCATAACTTCAGAAGTCAATATCTCTTGAACGAAGCGTTTGCGAGCATACTTCCAGAGGAAAATTTTTTCTTGTTTTAAAGTCCTAAATTCATATTTCAAGTTTGGCCATTTAACCCTGGAACACCCTGTATAGTGTTTTCCATCAACTGCTCCGATGCATACACACACAATTTGGAAAATTTCAAATATTATTAAATCCCTCTGCGATTCTTATTCATTCATTCTCTTCTTGTGGACACTGAAAATATGTCGGTTGCAATATTTCCCAAATAGCATTACATATTTCGGGAATAATACTGTATATGGTTGATTTACCTATTCGAAAAAACAAACATGTAGCGGTCACGCTATGAGGTAGAAAACTGAAAATAATTTGAAAATTATAATAATAGTTCATATAATTTACAGAATAAATAAAATATAAATAAGTCACTATTAAATATAATAGCAATAAAGAACAATCATTAAACTAACCTTAACGTCACAGCAACAAGTATCTCTGTTGGCAATGGTTTTCCCCGACTTCTTTTTTTTAACATTTTAAAAGATCATGTAAATAATCAAACTGTTGCATTGACATCTTCGTCAAGTTATAAAATTCTTCATATGATCATTTGTTCGAAAATACATAAATAATTTCCGGAAAGCGCCAAGGTTTTGTCTGATATCCGCAATAAGGTGAGGTTTTACTTACTATCTCACTATTTTACGTTTTCTTCTATTAGTCTTATTTTTATAATTTGTGTCCGAATCAATAGAAAATCTAAATAAATTTCCAAAGTTTCAATATCCGTTACTCATAATCTCAATTAATGCGATATTCGATTGCGACATACGACGTATTGTAGAATGGGCCTAAGCCAAATCATTTTTATCTTGATTTTCTTGCCTTGATCGATAAGGATCATTAATTCTTGCGTTGGTTTCTTAGTGGATATCATTTCTATAAAGAAACAAAAATTGCGAACGAAAAGGATTTGTAATCACCGCAATCGATGAATTCGGAAGCTTTTGGCTTGGACGGCAGATTTCTTCTTTGCAATAGATATAAGTAAAATCAATTTAACCCTAGCAAAAGTTTATCTCACACACACACTCACGTGCACACGCACACGCGCACACGCGACATCTTTCACCTACCCCTGGACTTTCCCTCACATGATCCTCTAGACTCTAGAATTTAAATTCCCCCCAAGATCTCTCTCTCTATCTCTCATCTTCACATATAATTAATGAAGCCTCTTCTTCCCCCCCCCCTTCCCCTTTCATACCAGAACCGCCAGTTCCTACTCCCGAATATTCATCAACAGATGTCAATAAATATATCGATGAATATCTCGGCCGGTTCCTCTATCTTCCCTTTTCTACCTAAATAGGAGAACTTTCATTACACCATCCCTTCATATCCGTTCATTCATACACAAAAATGTATCACAGAATTATGTAAACATTCGCGAATTATATAAAACATCTTATATTTCTATCTAATCTTTGATATTCATTTATTTAAAAAATTTTGTATCTTTTTTCATCTATTATGATTTAATAAATTTTGTTTTTAGTATAATAAACATTTTTTTTCATTTAGCCCTTTCATCATTCCTTATTCAAAATCGCACTCAGTCCCATCCCAGGTAATAAGAATTAAGTTTCTTTATCTAAAAGAGGATCGCCAAGCGAAGATCCGAAGTAATAACTACCTTTCTGGTTGCTGATCTGTTTTTCGGGCCTGACGATTCGCTCGATCCGAGGCAAACGCCTCTGAGGCACCTGTCTCTCAGGAAAAATAAGTGTTTGTGTTTTTCCTTTGACCATCCATCTTGGTCTGGAAAATAGCAAGCGCCTATTCTTTATGAATTTTTTTGTTTGCATATACATATATATATATATATATATATATGCATACATATGTCTCAATTATAGTTAAAAATTATATGTACAATTGACTATTATATGTTGAGAAATAATAACAGAATAACGGTTAATAAAGCGAATAAATATACAGTATATTAAAACACGAGTGCCTATTAGAAAAAGTGCCTTTTTAACTTTGTGCTTTCTTACTATCGATATTTCGTATGTCATCGTGATAGGCGTTATACGATTGCTGTTACAGCCCGCGCCGATAATCGAGCGGAGCCGAACGCTCCCGATCAACGTCGAGCGACTCCCGCCGAAACGCCGCGTCGTTTCCCCCACCGTCGGGAAACGATGCGAATACCGTTAATTACCGGGTATAAAAAGACCGCCGAATTATATCTCGATAGCAGAACGGTACCTGAATCCGCTTGAGTAGTACGCATAAGAACTATCAGAAACCGATTTTTCGCAAACGCAAACGAATCGCTAGGTTGACGAGTTCGCAGCCTCCACCGAGCATTCTCGACATCCGGTCCGATTGCGAATCCTTTCAATCCGACCGAACCGAACGAGAGCGGAGTTCGCCGCTTTCCGTGAGAGTTCTCGAGCATACGGTCTGTCATCCGACCACTCCGGCCAGCCGGACCGTGGGACAGCGAGTTCGCTGCCTCCGCCGAGGTTTCTCGGGTCCGCTGGCTATCCTCTAGATCCGCGCACGAAACAGGGACAGAGAGTTTTCCGCCCCGATCGGGATTTCCCGATTTCCGGACGCAATTCCCGAACATCTGGGAATACGCGCCGCATCATTATACACCGACGTCCATTAAGGTGCCATTACATGGCAGCATCGAGCGTCGAGCGTCTGCGTCTGCACAGAACTCATTACGCAAGAATCTGAATGAGATAGATTCCAGCTTCTTGCGGCTAATAGCATGATGAGTGATATGAATTCTTATATATGTATATTCTATTCTATTGAAAGTTGCTTTTAAAGTTCGTAATTTGTGTATGAGTTGATAATATTTGTTTAACATAGGTTGCACGCAAAACATAAAACGTACTATAATATGTTTTTTGGCGACAATGTTACTTTTGAAATTAACTTTTCCTGAAACTTTGTCGTATTAAATAAAAGCGTGCTCACGCAGTGGCTTTTTCAAATATAATTTCCTAAACTATTCCAGAAAATATCTTTAGTGTATATGTATACAAATCATTTATTCTTGTTATCCAAATTCATACTAATGGTAATAAAATGTTATATAGCTTGTATTGTATAAATTGAGAAATACTATTCAAGAAAATGAAATTCTTCTTTAAAAGGATGAAATTTAAAATACAAAATTTTACACCAATAAAAATACTTGCTTCAAGAACTTTATATCTTAGAACTTAAAGCAAATTTTTGCAATAAATTAATAACGGATAATAGTCCGTTATTACTTACTTTGATTCATCCTGATCATCGTCGTCGTCTTCGGAATCAAAAAAAGCATCATCGTCGTCGGAATCAATTGAAACTTCGGTCTTCATTCGTCGTTGTTGAATTGCACGAGACTTTTGAATCACTATATCCCTAAAAACAGATTTATATAATTTATAATGAATTACGCTTAGTATAAAAATTATAATAATTGATTTCAAAAGAGCAATCCAACTTTATTATTTGGCAAAATTCTTAGATTCATGATATTTCAAGAATCAAGATACACACACACAAACAGTAGCGTCTCGCATCAAGTCACGCTTAACAACAGCAAGACATCCCATGTATTTATACGCGAGCCGATTGAGTATCTTAGATTATTTATTAGATCTCAATAACGGTTGAAACGATCGAGTTCTTAATAGGCTTATTCGATAATCTGAATTTCAATTATATCAGAAAAGTGTCTTTATTTTCGTTCTATGTATTGTGTAAGAGAGAGCAAAGATATTATAATGGAATCCAAAAGCGATGGCCGTACGGGATAGCGCCCTCATTAAGCGTAATTAAAATTGCCTATAATACCGACAATTTTTTCCGCCATTACTTATGCATGATTTATACATATTACAAGGAACAACTCCGAATTGTGTTCAACATGTTGAAATCAGACAATTCGTTATTCCTACTTCTCTATCATCTCGCACGCATATCTAAGCATACAGATAACAGCAAAACATACATGTATATCTGCTTTATGCAATATATCAAGAGACACGGTAGTGTCTCGCGCCAAGTCATGCGCAGCAACAGTGAGGCACCCCGTGTATCTTTACGCGAGTCGGCTAGTTGAAGAGTTCTTAGATTATCGAACCTCAATAACGGTTGAACCGATTGATGTTTTAATAAGCTTAATCGAAAGCTTGAGTTTGTTTTATATTATGAAAATATTTTTACTTTTCTTCTACGTATCCTATAAATGAAGATATTATAATCCAAAGTCGAAATGTATAAAATTTTTACTAAGAAACGTCTCCGTCGTCATCGACGCCCAAGCCCCCAATGCGCATGTGTACAAGAAGTTGTACGGTTCGAGCATTCGACATAAGATTGCGCTAGCGGCGCTTCTACTGCTTGCATCCATACCAGCTTTTGACAGATATAGGTTAATAGGTTTGCAATGCAATAGTGCAATGTTATATAGCGTAGCACGCTTTCATTTATAAAAAAGTGAAGCAACAAAATTCTTCGTAATACTCGTGGTTAGTTGGATCAGGTATTGAATACACACATATCTGATAGTAAATATATATAGAATAGAATATAAACATCTTGTCATAAATGTATAGAATATTTTCATATCTTATTTATAGAGAAAAATAAAATATTGCGAAAGTAATTTATGCTATGTGTAAAAACAAAACAAAACATCGCATTACATATAAAAATATTCTATATTTATGATAAGAAAGAGATATATGTATTTTATAGTATGTTTATTATAAGATATATGTGTGTTTGTATCCTATACCTGATTCAACTATCCACAAGTATCACAAAGAATTTTGCAGCTTTACCTTTTTATAAATTAAAGAGTGCTACGCTATATAATGTTGCAGTCTGGAAAATTTAACTTATACCTGTCAAAAGCCACTATGGATAACTTCGAGCAGTTATCGATATAGACATTCATATCAGTTAATATAGATATACACATCAAGAATACATATTTGAGTGCATTTGTCAAACGAGTGTCATATAGTTTGTCATATATTTATTTGTCATGCATTATATGCAGCTACAGATAAATATAAATAACATTGATGAAACGCAGTCTGCAAGGTTAAATTTCTATTTATCTTTTCAAATAATTTATAAATATACATTTATTTTTCAGTGGAACCAGAAGAATTTTCCAAGCTGTTGATAAGATTTTGACAAAGCCTGTGGCAAAATGTTTATTGCAAACCAACATATTGTAATCAATTCTTGTTGCGATGCTAATGCATCGCTTGAAATAGATGAAGCATGTTTTAGTATAGTTAATGAATATAATAGATCTGTTACATGGTATTTTTCCATTTGTCAGAATGCTATTTGGTATATATATTAGGCAAATAAAATTTAGTATTTAACTGACATTATCGATAATTTTGTTGTGTTTAGCATTGAGACAAAGATTGGTTACAATATGTTGGTTTGCAATAGACGTGTTGTCGCAGACTTTGTCAAAATCTTAACAGCTTGAAAAATGTTTCTATTGAAAAATTCCATTGGGAAATAAATGTATTTATAAATTTATTATAAAAATTTATAAATTATTTAAAAAAAATAAATAGAAATGGAAATAAAATATAAATAGAAATTTATAAGATTTATACATATTAATCTTACAGACTATGTTTTACTAATGTTACTTATACCTGTAGCTGCATATGATGCATGACAAATAACTATATGATGACAATCATTTGACAAATACATTTAAATACACTGTATTCCTTTTTACATCTTTTGCTTTTGATATAATCAGGATACAAGACAGATTAGTTAGATAATTTATAGCACAGCACAAGCATATAGTAATATATTTTAATTTTGATTATAGTATTTTTTTTTTAAAGGACGTAACATTTATCACTTTTATAAAAGTACTTGATTTGTTTAATCTGTCTTGTAGATATGTAGCATACACATCATTTTTACACTAATTGCTTGTGCTGTGTATACCTGACTAGTCTGTCTCGTAGATATGTAGAATACATACATCATAAAATATATTATAATTTATGTATTATAACTCATATTATAACTTTATATATAATTAGCAAGGTTTATTCTAATCTTAAATATTAAAAAAAAAGAAACGTTACATTTATCAGTTTCATATCAATAAAATTAAGATCTTAAATATTTAAAAAAAGAGACATAACATCTATCACTTTTTAATTTATATTTAAATTACAATATAAGTTATAATATAATATAAATTATATAAGTTATGATGTGTGTATTCTATATATTTACGAGACAGATTAGTTAGGTAATTTATAGTATAGCACAAGCGTATAGTATCAATCAAAGAAATGAAAGAGTTGCTTTTATAATTCAGAAATATAATAGATGTATTCATTTAATCTGATTGCAGAAATAAGATAATATATAACACACAGTACAAAAAGAAATGATATAATTGCTAAAAAATTACCTTTTTTTAAAAAAAGTGAAAAAAAGGCGCCAAGTGCACGCGCACAAGCGCCTTTCGCTATAAAAATACTCTTATACAAAATAGTGTTATTTCAATTTGTTGTGAAAAATTCTTATACAAAATAGTGTTATTTTAATACAAAAACACTGTCATACCCAAACTAAAAAACTGTTTTACAAGATAGTTGTTTTAATATTCTACAAAAATAGTGATATAAAAATATTGCGCCAATTAATAAAAATTTATTTTACAAAATTCATTTATTATTATTTCTAATATTAAAAATTGCAATGTGATCAAAATAGTGAAATATATTTAAGTGAAAAAAATTTTTAATTCAAAAGATAAATTTAAGTATAAAATAACTTTTCAATTAGAGAAAAACTTGGCGCTGTTAAATTCAAAATATAAATAACACGTTAATTAGATTAGCATATATTCAATTTAGCAGCGTCAAGTTTTTCTCTAATTGAAAAGTTATTTTATACTTAAATTTATCTTTTGAATTAAAAATTTTTTTCACTTAAATATATTTCACTATTTTGATCACATTGCAATTTTTAATATTAGAAATAATAATAAATGAATTTTGTAAAATAAATTTTTATTAATTGGCGCAATATTTTTATATCACTATTTTTGTAGAATATTAAAACAACTATTTTGTAAAACAGTTTTTTAGTTTGGATATGACAGTGTTTTTGTATTAAAATAACACTATTTTGTATAAGAATTTTTCACAACAAATTGAAATAACACTATTTTGTATAAGAGTATTTTTATAGCGAAAGGCGCTTGTGCGCGTGCACTTGGCGCCTTTTTTTCACTTTTTTTAAAAAAAGGTAATTTTTTAGCAATTATATATTATATATACATATATATCATTACGTTCAAAGCGAGAGGGATGATCAAAGGAAGGGCGCAATTTAAACTATAGTTTAAAAGATAAAAAAATTAAGAACTAAAGTTTTCCCGAGAGACAAGTGGTTAGTATAAAAAAAATAATTGTTTTTAAGGAAAAGTATGTAATTATTTACAATGTATTTAAAAAAAAAATTTTTTTTTCTTTATACTAATTGATTTGTCTGATTATTCTGTACATATAAGTATTACGGTAAGATTATCGAAAAGTAAATATTTTACGAGATATTTTATTCTTTATATCAAAATATGTCAGATTAAAATATAAAATAACTCAAAAAGTACTTAATGAAAAAACACTTTATTATAGTGTTTTGAAAAGCTCTCGAGATAAGCTACAAGAATATGCAATAAAAAATGGGAGATTCCATTTAAGAAAACATTGATCACATTAACTTGGCCTTGAAAAGGTCACTCAAGGTCAAGTCCATATTTTCATCATGTGTCCCCCTCTGAATCATACTACTTTTGTATAAAACATTTTTTTCCATCTTGCTTACTTTACGAGATATTTGCGCGTGTTGATTAAAATGACTTACCCTGTATATACAGTGGCGTGCAAAAGTTTCCGGCCACTGACATTTTGTACTCTAATTTATTTAAAAAAAGCCTAATGAAATTTTAATCATTATTAGGTGCGAGTATAACATATAGGAAACAAAATAATATAGTGAAAGAATATTGTTTATGTTCGTGAAAGTATTTATAGTTATAATTGTTATATTTACATGTGCAAAAGTTTCCGGCCATATAATATATTTGACCCGCAATAGGACTTCAAAGAGTTGTTTATGAATAGTTTCGTGTTGAATGTTTATACTTAGTTCATAGGAAATCGTCGAAGCATAAACATGGCTCGGCATACGCAAATCCAAATTCGTGAGAGAGTAATTAAATTTTCAGAAGAAGGAAAGTCTTCTCGTGAGATTGCTTCACTATTATCGATAGGTAAATCAACCGTGAATGATATTATTGTTAAGTACCGTGCTGGATATGGTTTAAAAGATCGTCCGCGTAGTGGAAGGCCACAAAAAACATCTAAAAAAGTAGATCGTATCATTAAACTCAAATCAACTGCGGATGTCAAGAAAACTGCTGCCGAAATTGCACGCGACATACAGGATGAAAACCTTGCCAATGTTAGCCGTAGTACTGTAACACGAAGACTACATGATGTGGGACTTTTTGGCCATATAGGTATTAAAAAACCATTAATCAGTAAAAAGGATAAGAAGGCCCGATTACAGTTTGCCAAAGATCACCAAAATTGGACAGTCGAAGATAGGAAAAAAGTAGCTTTCTCAGACGAATCTAAATTTAATCTTTTTGGAACCGATGGTAGACAACATGTACGACGTCCTATTGGTACCAGAAATGACGTTCGGTACCAAATTCCTACTGTAAAGCACGGTGGAGGAAGTGTGATGGTTTGGGGAGTTTTTTCTGCACAAGGAGTCGGTCCATTAGTCGAGATCAACGGAAATATGAACGCTGCTATTTACAAGGACATTTTAGAAAAAAATTTGTTAACATATGCTGAAGAAACAATGCCGCAGGATTGGATATTTCAGCAGGATAATGACTCCAAACACACATCAAAGTTGTTAAAACAGTGGTTTTCTGCTTCAAATGTGAGAGTTTTAAGCTGGCCATCTCAATCACCGGATTTGAACCCAATTGATCACCTGTGGGAAACGCTAGATCGTCAAGTTCGAAAGCATACATATCCAAATAATTAATCGACTAATTGAGTCGATGCCACATAGTTGTGCGGCTGTTATTGCTGCAAAGGGTATGGCTACAAAATATTTACACTAAAATATAATTTAAACTAACTAAAGTGTATTATAGAATATGTGGACTAATAATTTTTCTCGTAGTACAATGTGGCCGGAAACTTTTGCACATGTAAATATAACAATTATAATAATAAATATTTTCACGAACATAAACAATATTCTTTCATTATATTATTTTGTTTCCTATATGTTATACTCGCACTTGATAATGGTTAAAAAGTCATTAGGTTTTTTTTTAATAAATTAGAGTACGAAATGTCATTGGCCGGAAACTTTTGCATGCCACTGTATATATAATATATAATATATATAATATATGTAGTAGTTCTCTCTATTCAATGTGAGGAATCCGAAGCACCAGGCGATGGGGATAGACATTACTTTGCACGGAAATTTGCAAATTCATTTTCCGCGCAAAGCAATGTCTATCAAAGATCTATCCCCTATCGCCTGGTGCTTTAGATGCAAAACTAGGTCTATAATTATATTGTTTCACATGGGTTTGCAACTTTCCGCGCAAAGCGAGGTAGAACCCAAACCTATGACTATTGTTACACGTCACCCGTAATCGGGTTTAATAACGTTCGTAATTATAAAACTAGCCAATCACAGCTATTCCTCTAAAAAATGGAATGACTGTGATTGGCCAGCCTTAGAATTACGGATGTTATTAAACCCGATTAGGGGTGACGTAGTCTATATGGGAGCGGTGCACTTGGACACAGTACAATTCGACACGGTACAATTGGACACGGTGCAAAAGGACACGTTGCAAATGGACACGAAACTTTGCACACGGTTCAATTGGACACAGTGCATTTGGACACAATAATTTTGGACACAGTAGCTTTTGGACACAGAAGAAAATTCATTTGGACACCGTTCAGTAGCACACCAGTCAGTTGCACACCGTTCAGTTGTACACATAAAAATGCACATCGTTCAGTTGGACACATAAAAATGCACACCGTTCAGTTGTACACCGCTCAGTTGCACACCGTTCAGTTGCACACCGCTCAATTGCACACCGCTCAGTTGCACATCGGTCAGTTGCACACCGCTCAGTTGCACACCGCTCAGTTGCACACCGTTCAGTTGCACACCGTTAATTTGCCCACCGTAGTTGTAAAGCGAGGTCCACCCTGCCTACCGGCGGGGAGAGGGGCCGAAGGCCCCCCTTGCATCCCACCGTGTGTGTGTGTGTGTGTGTGTGTGTGTGCAACTGAGCGGTGTGCAATTGAGCGGTGTGCAACTGACCGGTGTGCAACTGAGCGGTGTGCAACTGAGCGGTGTGCAATTGAGCGGTGTGCAACTGAACGGTGTGCAACTGAACAGTGTACAACTGAACGGTGTACAACTAAACGGTGTGCATTTTTATGTGTCCAACTGAACGGTGTGCATTTTTATGTGTACAACTGAACGGTGTGCAACTGACTGGTGTGCTACTGAACGGTGTCCAAATGAATTTTCTTCTGTGTCCAAAATTATTGTGTCCAAATGCACTGTGTCCAATTGAACCGTGTGCAAAGTTTCGTGTCCATTTGCAACGTGTCCATTTGCACCGTGTCCAATTGTACTGTGTCCAAGTGAAGGCCACTCGTCTATATGACTACATAATCTATGTGTTTAGTTTTCTGGCAGTGGAGCCCCTCGCAGGGGGGAAGGGCGGAACACACTGCCTCCACGCATACACTTTTTAATGCAAAGTGAGGTTCCACATGGGTTTACAACTTTCCATGCGATGCGAGGTTTCACATGGGTTTACAACTTTCCACGCAAAGCAAAGTTCAATTCAAACCTATGTATCTAGTTTTTTGGTAATGGAGCCCTCCCGTAGAGGGGACGGAACTGCCTCCACGCATACACTTTTTAATGCGAAGTGAGGTTCCACATGGATTTAGAACTTTCCACGCGAAGTGAGGTTTCATATGGGTTTACAACTTTCCACGCGAAAATTATAAATTTTTTTTTTCATTTCCCGAAGTTGGGATCACGCGCAATTTATTTCTCACATTGAATAGAATTTATGTGTAAAATTACAGGTCAATCGGGAACAAGGGTCATTTGGAAGTACATCCCGATACTATATCGATATAACTATGATCCGCGACAGAAATTCGCAACACTTGACACTACGTGCTCACCTGCCAGACTATATTGTGCATTATCTGCTTGAGATAAAACTCAAGTGAATAATAAAACTGTCCGAAAACTTAGCCGATCAGGGCGGACTCTCCAGTGGGCAAGACTTAATTTTAAAAAACAAGACCTTACACCAATAGACGAAATCTCCTGGACCTTCTTTTGGAAGGGAGACGCCTTCAACCCATGAGAAGGGTAACATTTAAAGATTTGATTCGTTAAAAAAGGAATGCTTGCCTAATGGAAAGAGTACGCAAGGAGACGCTAAAATTCGATATACGCAAAATCGTCCCTCGAAAAATCAGTCTATCTTCGTCTCTCGATACAGTCCATCTTCAGCTTTCAATCGAGTCAGTCTTCAGCTTTCAAGCGAGTCTGCCTTCAATTTTCGATCCATTCTGTTTTTAATTATCGATACATTTAATATTCAATTTTTGACAGTCAATACACTTAATCCTCACGGTTCTCTTTTCCTTTGCGGCTCTGACAGTTGTGCGAGTGCAGAGTGTTATTTCTCATACAACCAAAAGGTTCATAATATTCGTGATGACGTTTAGTGTGCATTCAAGTGCATTAATATCATAGTCAACATCACAATAACAGAGCAGATCTTCGAGCCACCCGTTCCGCACAGCTGAGTCCGCGGCATAGATCTTGATTGACTTATCCAGCGAGGTTTTAAATTTGTCACCTTCGCACACAATTAACAGTGAGTTTACTTAAAGATTAATTTTTGTTTTTCTTTTCTTTTTTTGTCTTTTCTTATCCTCCCTTCCTTCCTCCCAAAGAAAACAGTTTGTTGCTAATGATTTGAATCTTTAACTAGTAACCATACATAAATATTTATTAATTATATTATTAAATTATTTCTGCTATTTATTTCTGCTTATTAAATATTTTATATCTCCTCTCTTTCGAAGCTTCTTTTCTTTTCGCGGGTCCCTAAGTGTGATTAGCCGAGATCTTGATAACTATCAGGATTGGCATTCACGCTTAGTTGCTAGACTCAAACGAACTTTCTTTTTCTTTCACCGGTCCCTAAGTGTGATTAGCCGAGATCTTGACGTAACGTCATGGTTGGCATTCATGCTTAACCGCCAGACCTAAAGGAAAATCTTCTCCCATCACTTCTATAACTCCCGCCATATTAATTTTTAAATATATATATATATATATATATTTTATACGAGGACCACCCTGTATATATATATATATATATATATATATATATATATATATATATATATATATATACAGGGTGGTCCTCGTAACGCTCGCCACGATTTTTAAGGCACTTACAATAATCTGACATAAAAAAGTCATAAACAGAAATTTATCAGTTTCTAACCGGCAACAAATTGCAATAATAAAAATTGACCAAACATTTTTTTTTCCATAAGAAAGCAAGGTCACCTTCAATTTTTTAAATGCAACTGCCTACTTTTTATTGCATATTCTTGTAGCTTATCTCGAGAGCTTTTCAAAACACTATAATAAAGTATTTTTTCATTAAGTACTTTTTAAGTTATTTTATATTTTATTCTGACATATTTTGATATAAAAAATAAAATATCTCGTAAAATATTTAGTTTTCGATAATCTTACCGTAATACTTTTATGTACAGAATAATGAGACAAATCAATTAGTAAAAAAAATAATTGTTTTTAAGAAAAAGTATGTAATTATTTATAATGTATTTTTTAAAACAATTATTCGTTTTTTTAAACTAATTGATTTGTCTCATTATTCTGTACATAAAAGTGTTACGGTAAGATTATCGAAAACTAAATATTTTACGAGATATTTTAATTTTTATATCAAAATATGTCAGATTAAAATATAAAATAACTCAAAAAGTACTTAATAAAAAAATACTTTATTATAGTGTTTTGAAAAGCTCTCGAGATAAGCTACAAGAATATGCAATAAAAAGTAGGCAGTTCCATTTAAAAAATTGAAGGTGACCTTGCTTTTTTATGGAAAAAAAAATGGTTGGTCAATTTTTATTATTGCAATTTGTTACCGGTTAGAAACTGATAAATTTCTTTTTATGACTTTTTAATGTCAGATTATTGTAAGTGCCTTAAAAATCGTGGCGACCGTTACGAGGACCACCCTGTATATACAGGGTGTCTAGTAAAGAAATTACTGAGAAATTAATTTTAAAAAATCGATCAATTCGCGTGAGTATAAGCGCGCGGCGAAAAAGAATGAGACAACCCAAAAGTTTGCGGTCGCTAGGCGCGCGACGAAGTTTTGGAGCGCTCTACAAATGACGGTTACGTAGCGGTACATAAAGCGGTACGATGGATTCTCGCGTCCTAGCAACCACACATCAATGGGTTGTCGCGCTTTTTATTGAGCGCTTATACTCACACGAATTGGTCGATCTTTTTTAATTAATTTCTCAATAATTATTATGAAAATCGCAAAATGGTAAAGGACTTTTCTATTCAGTTTACTGTGCTCTATCCGCTCACGAACGTTGGCACAATCTTTACCAGACACCCTGTGTATATCAAGCGTCGCGATGCCAAATATATAAAAAAATTCTTTCCGACTTGTCAACAGTTTTGCCTATGTACATGGGCCGCGGTACTATGAAGTAGCTTATCCGGAGTTTTACGTCTAATAAACTTTCGATTAAAATACCTCAGGAACTAAAGCCATAATCTAAAATCTAGCGGCACTTTCCTCATACAATGTGACTGCAAGCTTTCGATTGCGACCAGTTTGAATAAGATTGGTGCAGTCAATCCTGAGGTATGATAATTGTATACCAGAATGTGACATTCTCATTTTTCATAAGGTTCAGACTCTGATGTACGTATGCTCGCACGCATACACGCAAAGCGATTTTGTCCCTCAAGGCGCGTTTGCAGCGCTCATGTACGATTATTCGCAAATATGCCTTGAGAGACAATGTTGTGTATGTGCATGCATATGTATATGATACATATAAGATATAATGTAAGGTTATAATCGCGAAATAATACATGAAAGAAAATTGTATGCTTCAGACAATCGCGCATATCCTTTGACATGTCATGGCTCGAAGATTAGTACGAGCAAGTAGTTTTAGAGACACAAGCGAACAAAATATCATCACTTGTGTGTGAAAATCCAGGCAGAATATTGCTGAATATCTTGAGAATTTATTTTCAATTTTACAATAATATTTTTTTTTGCTATGAACATTAGTTTCCATATGTAATCCTTCCTTGCCATCGCATTTTATAATGGTCTACAAGTAAAATTTTTGTATTAGATCTATATACTGGATATTATGTTGTTACGTCCAGACTCGGGGAAGGATAAGTCAATGGAAGGGCGCAACAATTATCTTTTATTACCCCGAAGTTAAACGTCTCGTGGCGTTTGGAATCGAGTCGAACGAACTTGCAGGTCTGAAAAGCAAGTAAACAACTGAGTCGCTATTACGCTGGTTATTCAGACGTTCGTTCGGTGGTCTCTTTTCGGTAAAAGAATTTAATCTCTTTTACATGGGATAGAACAAAGTGCGACCTTTCGACTAGGAATGAATGGCGGTTAATAAAGAATTATTTTGATTTTAAATTAACAAAGTATGAATTTATTCATATTTTAAAATAAATGGTAGATATACATGATTGTATAAAAATAAAAAATATAATATTAATTTCTTGGTGAGTATGTGTGTGTGTGTGTGTGTATGTTTTTTAGTTCGCGGGTGTTACATTAATACGGAAGACATCAGTCAGAATATAAGGGAAAGATTCTATCGTTAACATTTAGGTTCTGACTGGTTAATACAATATAAAAATATATTTAATTATAGGATAAGAAAAATAAAATCAAAATCAACATGTGTAAGTCAATAAGTGTATATGTTAAGAACGCTCAGAAGTATAAAATTGATTGCTCGCATATGTGTTAGATTACGAACAGGATTTAAGATTTTCTAAGACATATTAAGCCGGAATGGGTTAATGATTTTAAAAAATGAAACATTCTGCGGAGAGCTATGAATTGGAAAGGAAAAATTATTCAATTTTAACTTACTTTTTTAAATAGTAATTCGGAGATGGAGGGGTGGCGAATTTGTGTGGTGTTTCGCTCTGCCATGTCGATAGCCCGATGTTTGACTCGTGGTTGCTCTGAAGATGCCAAGTGAGGACACTGGTTGCACAAGTAACTTACTCGCGAATTACGGTACAAAAGCATAGAGTAAGACTGGGTGAAACTGAAAACTGGAGAATGATTGATTGTGATGGTCTCTTCGAGTCCTCTTTTTATCATTCTCTTTTCAGGGGTGTATTCTAATTCTAAGAGTGGGAATCTTCCAAAACTTCAACGAATTGAAATTGCGCAGAAGTGGGGATTTTTCACTCTAACGAATTAAAAATTGTGCTAGTGTCCTCCTTAGAAGGATGTTTCTCCTACTTTTCGAGTTTTTACCCGTGGTGATCGTCCATTGGTGAGCTCGATATCCGTTTGAAGGTTCCTTGCACGTGATCAGATTAAAAAAGGTCCTATTTTCTTATGATCATTTTTATTGCTATCGATGCAGCTGTGTTTATTGAATATTTCTTTGGAAATTTTTATTATTATTGATGCAGCTGTGTTTGTTGGGTATTTCATTAGAAAATTTTATATTATCTTGTCGATGTCTCTTTATTCTTCCGCCGGCAAATTCTACTATGGCTGCATTCGGGGAGACGCTATTAACGCTATAAACGTAAACGCTACAAACTTTGTTCGGGGAGCCGATAGCGCGATAGCGATAGTAAGCTCCTCAAACGCAGCCGAGTAAAATTCGCAACATGGCCGACGTTGATGCAAATATAAACGATAAAGCAAGAAATGTTATGTTGTTATATTATGTTTATTGTTGTGTTATGTTAGGTTATGCCTGCGCAATCAAGTGTTCGAGCATGTTCGAGGAGAGAATAAGCGCCAATCAATGCTAATAGCATCTCGTGCCTCACCTCGAAAATAATAGCGAGAAATAGCTCGAATGATGACGTCACGCTGCTTTTAGAGTGACGTCATCATCGATTTCATAGCGCCAGAAAGCGTCTTCTCGAACGGTCTCCGACGATAATTGCGTCAATAGCGTGCTCCCCGAATGCAGCCTAAGGGATATCTATTGATTTTTATTTATCTTGAGGAGACCGGCATGGTTTCATCACCGATCTTTTTGCGTCGATCTGTTTACTGAACGATTTGTTTGTCTCACCAATCGACGATCATTGCCGCCACTTCGCGGAAGGAAGGAATCGTGGAGTCGGCAGGACGTAACATCAAATCGTGAAATGTTGTGTCAGCCAAACTGAAACAATGTAATTGAAGCATAATATATATATATATATATATATATATATATATATATATATATATATAGGGGAAAGTTGGGTAAAACCGGGTAGGCGGGTCAAACCGGGTACCCCTGTTTTTTCGTAATAAATGCTGCTATCTATGGCTAACTTGTGTTATTAGTTGTAGATTGGCGCCATCATTATTTTAAAACAAACCGTGCCCCTGTGCACACGATATTTCATTTTTAATAGAAGTTCAAAGTTTTTAGCCCAAAAAAGATCGATATCGAGACAAGAATCGAGTCGTCGTGCACTTTTTCTATATAGAGCATCTGTTTTGGTAAATGCAGCATTGCATTCGGTACATATTAGAGAGTATATCATATTAGTTTTGATCGGCACTTTATACGCCGGAATATACAACCGCCGTTTTTGTTACTTTCCTTGTGTTGGGGCAAACCGGGTACTTACACATCTCATATAATGAAAAGAGGAAGAACTGTTATCCTGACTTTGTGTCCCTACAAAAAGCAGTTGGAAACGAAAACTAACGCTCAGTAAAAGAAACCACTAAAGAAAAGCTTTTTGAGACTTCTAAAATTAAAAATTTAAATAAGGAAGTCTTGCAGCAATATCGAACAAGAGGATATCTTTATTTGTGATTTTTGTCAATAGAATACATCTTTATAATGTATCTTTATAATACATCTTTATATTGTACTTTGATTAAAATAAATCTAGATTTTGCAATTACACGGTGTTTTGCATATTTTAAAATGGGTACCCGGTTTGACCCTACCGGTAAGACAAAACCGGGTACTTTGACTTCTCCACAAAATCTTGTTATTCTTGGTAATCAAAAATTTTTTTTTCAACTACTAGCCTTATTTTCTCATAGTTTAAGGTTCACTAAAGACTACTAACGACCGGCAAAATTTTTTTTTACTCTCAGATTTTTTGTAGGAAGACAAATCCAAAAAAGTACCCGGTTTTATCCTACTTTCCCCTATATATTGTTGCGTCCGCGGATCGAAATCGATATTACTTGAACACGCGCGACACAACCGGCACTTGCGTACCACGATATAAATAAAGAACGCTTATTAAAAAGAACAAGAGGAACTTTAATAACAGCAATAACACAGAACACAAAGCAAACAACAATAGTCTCGTAATCCGTCAAACCGTCCGTTCGGAATCGCATCCGCCGCGAAACTCCAAGATGGTCGATCTCACTCAAGATGTCCGCCGTTGTTTAACAACAACCCTTAGCAACGTGTTTGGGGATGATCTCTTAGAGACGGGAGCAACTCCAGGATTCACTATCATAGACAACTCGCAGAGACGAAGTACACAGGGACGGGCGTAACACTGCCCCCTCTCTCCTCAAGATTGTCGTCCCGACAATCAGTGAACGATTAGTCTATGTTGAATGGATTGACTGTAGTCCTCTTCTTCCAAAGCGAAGACTCTAGGGTGCCACAATGACTCCTTGCTTTACCCTGAGTGGCTGCTGCAGATTATCGAGCGTCATTACTTGGCCCCAATCACACGCTTTCCAGGAATTCACGGAATACCGTCATCGAACCCTCTTCATTTTCGTCAACTTCAGGGCACCAAATCAGTTTTTTACTCTACCTTGAGCTGCTGCCACAAGTTACCGAGCACCAATATTTAGGTCTCAATCGACTCCGATAAATCTTCTCACTGCTTAACTTGTTCTCCGCTCCTTGCCCGACTTGTAGAAATATCCCATGCTGCCGTTTCTCAAGAAGGAAATCTTCGGACAAGAGGGGGGTATCACCCGTGGACCCACCGTCCTTCTAAGAGGACACCTCGAGTCCCTGTCTCGGCATTTGCCCTTCGTCCCACGGGAAAACCACGGTCAAAAACCGGGGAGGGACAGAGTCTTCAATGATGGTCTTTGAAGAACAAATTCAAAAGAAGATTCCATAAAACATCTTCTTTAATTCCTTAAAAAAACAGAAAGGAAATTAACAAGTAACAAGTAATATAAATCATAAATCGAATTTCGGATGTGACTTAAATTTGCCTCTCATGATGCGAAGCTAATCGATCTAAATGAACTATTTTATTTCTATGTTTTCTAGACTTCCGGATACAATAAACAACATCATTAAGCTTCTTAACTATTTCATAAGGACCCTCCCAATTGCTCTGTAACTTAGGAAACCTACCAATAATCCTACGAGGATTAAACAACCAGACTTTCTGTCTACACTCAAAATGAATTTGACGAGCTTTACGATCATAGTAAGCTTTTGCTCTTGAAGACTTCATATTTAAGCGTTGCCTAACCTTAACATGAATCCTATTCAATTTTTCTTTTAATTTCGTCACATAACTTTTCTCCGAAACATCTACTCTATCTTCTGGAGGATTACCACGAAGAAGATCCAAAGGTAGTTTCAAATCTCGACCAAAACATGATTCAGCTGGAGAAATCCCTGTGGTCTCGTGTTTAGCTGATCTATAAGCTAATAAACACATTCCTATCCAACGATCCCAATCTCGTTGATTATCTGCAACAAACTTAGCCAAATAATTTGTAATTGTTTGATGTTGACGTTCGACCAAACCATTGGATTGAGGATGAAATGGGGTTGTTCTGGTCTTCTTAATTCCCAATAAACTCGACAATTCGTGGAAAACACGAGAATCAAAATTTCTTCCTTGATCGGTGTATAATTCTGAAGGTACACCGTATCTTGAAATTACTTGGTTTACGAAGACTTTCGCAATAGTATTCGCCCTGAAATTCTTCAATGGAAAAGCTCCGACCCATTTGGTGAAACAATCAGAGACAACTAATAAGTACTTATTTCTTGTAGAAGATGTCGGAAATGGACCCAAAATATCCATCTGTACTCTCTCAAATGGAACTCCAGCGTTATAAATTTGTAGTTCAGATTTCCCCTTATCAAAACCTGACCAGACAAGACCTGACAAGACCTGCACCAATTTTCAACGACCTGTTTACAGGTGCCGCAATAAAATCGTTTTCGGATCTTTTCCAAAGTCTTGTTCACTCCAAAATGTCCGGAAGAAGAATCATGAGCTTCTTCCAAAATCTGCCGAACTTTTCTTCGTGGAACTACAGTTTGAAGAACAGAAGTCTGTAAATTAGGCGATTCCCACTTCCTAAACAGAACACCATTTTTCAAAACGAGAGAATCCCACTGTAACCAATAAATTTTGGAAAACGAATCTTCTGAAACAATTTCCTGCCAAGAAGGACGCTGATTTTTTTCTTTTCCAAGTAAGATCTTCGCTATCGCCGGATCTTCTAATTGATCTTTTCTCCAATTTCCTAAATTATCCGACCCAAAGACAATTCTTCCAACGTATTCCTCCTTCCTCAAATCAATTTTGTTGCAATAGTTGCAATTGATTTCTGCACAAGGGCGTCTTGATAATCCATCAGCGTTCCCATGAAGTTTCCCTTTTCGATGAAAAATTTCAAAATTAACATATTGCTGGATTCGCTTCAACCATCGTGCCATTTGCTCTTCTAGGTTTCTGAATGACATCAACCATCGTAAAGAAATGTGATCAGTCCTAATCACAAATTTGCGTCCGTATAAATAATGATGAAACGATTTTAATGAATCTATAATAGCGAGTAACTCTCGTCGAGTTACACAATAATTCCTTTACTCAACACACGACTATAATAAGCAATAACTTTTTCTGAGCCGTCCTGAATTTGAGATAACACTGCGCCAATACCATGGGTTGAGGCGTCAGTATCAAGAAGAAATTGATCTTCACTCCTGGGAAAAGATAAAATAGGAGAAGACATTAACCGTTTCTTTAATTCCTGAAAAGCCGATTCGCATTGTTCCGTCCACACAAACTTTGTCAAATTCTCGGTCAAAGAAAATAATGGCTTAGCTATTAAAGAAAATCCTTTCACAAATTTTCTATAATAAGAACAAAAACCCAAGAAACTACGCACCTGCTTCTTGGTCCGAGGAACTGGCCAATCCCTAACAGCAGAAATTTTCTCAGGATCCGTTGTAATTCCTCCTTCAGGGACAACATGACCGAGATATTTAATTTCCCTTTTGAAGAAAGAACATTTCTTCGGATTCAATTTTAAATTGGCAGAACGTAATCGCAAGAAGACTTACTTTAAATGGTCCAACATCTCCTCGAAATTTTTGCCGAAGATAATTACATCATCTAAATACACTAGACAAATCTTGGATAATTTTTGCAACACCTTTTCCATCAATCGCTCGAAAGTGGCAGGAGCATTGCAGAGTCCAAACGGCATGCATGTAAATTGCCACAAGCCATTACCAATTGAAAATGCTGTCTTCTCTTTATCTTCTGGACGAATTTTCTTGACAATATCCACTCTTCAAATCCAAAGAAGAGAACCAAGAGTTTCCAGATAATTGGTCAAGTATATCATCGATCCGAGGTATTGGATAGGAATCTTTTTTAGTCACTGCGTGTAGTCGACACAGAATCTAATCGTCCCATCTTTTTTTTCACCATAACCGCAGGAGACACTCATGGACTTTGCGATTCCTCAATTACTCCTTGACGCCTCATATCCTCAATAATTGTATCGACCTCTTTCCGCATTTGCAAAGGAATTCGTCGGGGAGCCTGCTTAATTGGATTAGAATTATTCACATTAATTTCATGTGCAACTCCATCACAATTTCCGGCCACTAATTCCTCCGAAAATATGTCCTGAAAATCTACCAAAAATTGAGCGAAAACATCCTTCTGTTTTCTTGAAAAATCTTGAGATTCCTTCTGAAAAAGTTCTTTCAAAAATGGAGGAACTTCATCAATACAATCTTCAATGCGTGAACATAAAACCTCTTCTTTTTCCTCTACACTAGGATTGACAAAGATTGGCTCAAAAATATTTTCCAAATTAACAATGGACAGAAAATCATTTCCCAATAAACAATCTTCAACTATGTCAGCAACAAAAACCGGAAGTTCTACAGAACATTTTCCCAAACTAATTATCACAATTACCTTGAACTGTACGGGAACTTCCTCCCCCGTGGGATATTTCAAATAAAACGAATTATCAAGAGGAATTCGCCGCTTAGACATTCTAACAAAATTACTTCTGATAAGAGACACATCCGAACCCGTGTCAATTTTAAAATTACACAATTGTTCATCAATAAACCCTTCAAAATTAAACAATTTCTTTCCAATATTATTGCTAACATTTTTACAATTACATAAATAATTCCTTAATTCTACCGGGGCTCTTTGTTCTCGCGTCGAACCCGCCCCGAACAGCTCGACAAAATTCAGTTTCCCCCTCTCTTTAGAGACGGACACCCCGCTCGAAAATGGCCTGAGCTTCCACATTGCCAACATTCTTTCACAAATGTTTTATTATTATCCTTATTATTAGTGCTAGAACTTTTATTATAATTTTTATGTTGTTCCTGTTTCTTTTCTTTAGCTCTATCGCCAAAATTTTCTTTATTGTCAAATTTGTTAGAATTATTTTTATTCCCAAAATTAAAATTATTGAATCTCCTTCCTTTAGTGAAATTATCTTTATTATTATTATTATTATTGCCAAAATTATTATCCCGTCTTTCAAAATTACTCTCTTGTATAACCTTCACTGCCATGGCCCTCTGTATGGCCATTTTCTAGGAAGTGATTCCTTCCAACTGCAGAATCCTTCTCACAAATCTATCAGACAAAGCGATAACAAATTGCGCGCAAGCAATTTTATCCCGAACTTCGTGCGTACATTCGGGATACGCTAACTGCGAAAGCCGTTCAATTTCAGAACCCAAAATGGCCTCATCTTCTCCCGACTTTTGTTTTTTGTTTGTAAATTGAGAATAACATGACTGTGATAAAAATCCTTCCCCAAAACGTAACTCTAATTTGGATTTTAATTCCGCGTAATCGAGATTTTCAATATTAACAATACACTCTAATACCGCACGCGCTTTTCCTCTAAAACATGATACGAGAGCGACGCTTTTCGTGGCGTCATTCCACCTACTTGCTCGCGCAATTAACTCGAACTGTGAGAAGAACTCTTTTAGCGGAACAGTCCCGTCAAAAATATCCGGCTTTAATTTAAAACCTAATTCTGTATTAATTGAATCGCGCGCAACTCTCTCATAATTAGGCGCCATATTAGGCACAAAATTTCTATTAATAGAGCGACTTAGCTGGTTGTTATTATCCAGCAGACGAATCCTCTGTTCCATTCCATATAGCGCCTCGTCGCGTTGGCGCAGCTGTGTCTCAAATGCAGTTCGCTGCTCGTCGTGTTGGCGCAATTGTGTCTCAAAATCAGTTCGCTGCTGCAATCGCTCCTCGCGAAGCTCACGGATCTCACGCATTGCTGACTGAAGCGTAATCGTTTTTAATGATGGTCCCGATGTCGTAGCCGTTGGAGTCAAACGACTCCTCTTTCTTGTCGTAACTCCTGTCGTCGACGAGTTTTCCTGTTCCATTTTTATGGACGAAAACACACAATACACAAGAAAATCGTCCGCCCTGCTCTATCCCGGACGAGCCCCCAAAATGTTGCGTCCGCAGATCGAAATCGATATTACTCGAGCACGCGCGACACAACTGGCACTCGTGTACCACGATATAAATAAAGAACGCTTATTAAAAAGAACAAGAGGAACTTTAATAACAGCAAGAACACAGAACACAAAGCACGGAACAATAGTCTCGTAATCCGTCAAACCGTCCGCTCGGAATCGCATCCGTCACGAGACTCCAAGATGGCCGATCTCACTCAAGATGTCCGCCGTTGTTTAACAACAACCCTTAGCAACGTGTTTGGGGATGATCTCTTAGAGACGGGAGCAACTCCAGGATTAACTACCACAGACGACTCGCAGAGACGAAGTACACAGGGACGGGCGTAACAATATATACACACACACACATACACATATATTGCTTCTCGCAGGATCAGGTAATTGTCGCCTCTTATTACACTATAAATGGTTTTTTATCAGAGTCTTTTCTTCTTTTTTATACAACGTGAAAAGAAAAAATCTCATTGTATTAATTGTAACGTTGGTCGTTTTTCAGCATCCTTAAGATTCAACTGAAAGATATACGAAATATTATAAAAAGAAGATTTTTATTGCGACAAGTGATAATTATTTCATAATCCGAAATGCTCTACCATCATATTGTTACGTCCTGGCGATTCCACGATTCCTTCCTTCCGCGAAGTGTCGGCAACGATCGTCGATTGGTGAGACAAACGAACCGCTCAGTAAACAGACCAACGTAAAAGATCGATGATAAAAACATGCCGGTCTCAAGGTAATATAAAATTTTCTAACAAAATACTCAACAAACACAGCTGCATCTATAATAATAAAATTTTCCAACAAATATTCAATAAACACAGCTGCACAAATAGCAATAAAATTATCATAGAAGAATAGGATCTTTTTTCTAATCTGAACACGTGCAAGGAATCTTCGAACGAATATCGAACTCACCAATGGACGATCACTACGAGTAAAACGTGAAAAGTAGAAGAAACACCCCGCCTAACGAAGACACTGGTACATTTTTAATTTGCTAAGATTGAAAAATTCCCACTTCTGCGCAAATTCAATTCGTCGAAGTTTTGGAAGATTCCCACTCTTAGAAATTAGAATACACCCCGAAAAGGGAGATATAAAAAGAGGACTCGAGGGGACTTACACACTTATTCTCCGATCTTCAGCTTCACGCAATCTTACTCTGTGCTTTTGCACCGTAATTCGCGAGTTAGGCACTTGTGCCACCAGTGTCCTCACTTGGCATCATCTCCAGAGCAACCACGAATCGAACATCGGGCTGCCGACATGAGACACAGAGCGAAACACCGTACAAATTCGCCACCCCTCCACCTCTGAATTACTATTTAAAAAAAGTAAGTTTAATTGAATAATTTTTAATAATAAGATAAAGGCTCAAATAATAATAATAAATGTAAGCAAATAAAAAGGCAATATGAGCCACACGTATCACGTTGAGAGATTTATTAATTGTGTGAAGGCAATTGACAAATTTCAATATCCAAACGGGTACAAAGTGATACTAAACAACATATAATACTAAAGCGAACGTTTCGGCCCTTTTTTTGTGGCCATCTTCAGCGCAATTAAAATAATAAATACAAGAATAAATAAATACATTAAAAAAAAAATATATGTATAAAAAAATATCGCAGTCAGTGATTAAAAATTAAATTGCAAACGCACGAAATCGATCAAACAGGCATCCCGGGATGACGAACTCCCGGGTGATAGGCCAGGAAGTTCACATCGTAAGATGTTATGAAGGCTTGCCGGCATGTTGATATGCGAAACCCGAAAAGTCAAGACTCCTGTAGGAGCGTGCAATAAGATGTTAAGAGCGCTCAAGGGTAAACAGAGATAGTGCAGAACTTACATACAAATGCAACAGATGTATCCCAATAAAGAGTATGACGCGATACAATTATTAATTCGTAAAGCTTAAAGACCACGTTATCTCTAAGATGTTTCACGAGACTTTAAACTTGTGTGTATACAATGCTAAGTCATTGGCCCTCGATGACATAAGAGTAAACACAACAACTCACTACCCGAATATGTATTTATATCGGGAATGGAGAAATCAAAATATACAATTGTCAATTGCCTTCACACAATTAATAAATCTCTCAACGTGATACGTGTGGCTCATATTGCCTTTTTATTTGCTTACATGAATAATTTTTCATTTCCTCCTTTTTGTCTTGTTTCTTATTTAAATCAAAACTTTCCGAAGAATGTTTCATTCTTTTAAATCATCAACCCGTTCCGGCAATAAGTCTTAGAAAATTTTTGAATTTTTAATCTAACACATATGCGAGCGACCAATTTTATATTTCTGACCGTTCTTAACATATACACTTACTCACTTATACATATTGATTTTGATTTTATGTTTTTATCCTTTAATCAAATATATTTTTATATTGTATTAACCAGTCAGAACCTAAATGTCAACGATAGAATCTTTCCCTTGCATTCTGACTGATGTCCTCCGTATTAATGTAACACCCGCGAACTAACACACACACTCACACACATTCAGACGAAAACTAATATTATATTTTTATTTTTTCTTCCTTATATATAATCATGTATACCCATCATTCATTTTAAAATTGAATAAATTTATATTTGTTAATTAAATAACTCTTTATTAACCCCCGCTCATTCCCAGTAGAAAGATCGCACTTGGTCCCATCCCGCGTAAAAGAGATTAAATTCTCTGACCGAAAAGGGACCGCCGAGCGAACTTCCGAAAACAGTGTAATAGCGACTCAGTCGTTTACCTGCTTTTCGGACCTGTCAGTTCGTTCGACCCGATATCAAACGCCACGAGACGTTTGACTTCGGGATAAATAAAGGTAGTTGTTGCGCCCTTCCGTCGACTCATCCTTCCCCGAGTCTGGACGTAACAATATTATATATACAAAAAGAAGTAGTATATATATATATATATATATATATATATATATATATACTACTTCTTTTTCTACTACTACTACTTCTTTCGTTGATTAAAAAATGACTCACCCTGTATATATATATATATATATATATATATATATATATATATATATACAGGGTGAGTCATTTTAATCAACGCACGCAAATATCTCGTAAAGTAAATAAGATGGAAAAAAATGTTTTATACAAAAGTTGTACGGTTCAGAGGGGGACACATGATGAAAATATGGACTTGACCTTGAGTGACCTTTTCAAGGCCAAATCAATGTGATCGGTATTTTCTTAAATGGAAACCCCCATTTTTTATTGCATATTCTTGTAGCTTATCTCGAGAGCTTTTCAAAACACTATAATAAAGTATTTTTTCATTAAGTACTTTTTTAGTTATTTTATATCTTAACCTGACATATTTTGATATAAAAAATAAAATATCTCGTAAAATATTTAGTTTTCGATAATGTTACTGTAATACTTTTATGTACAGAATAATGAGACAAATCAATTAGTATAAAAAAAAATAATTGTTTTTAAGAAAAAGTATGTAATTATTTACAATGTATTTTTTTAAACAATGATTTGTTTTTTTCTTTACACTAATTGATTTGTCTTATTATTCTGTACATAAAAGTATTACGGTAAGATTATCGAAAACTAAATATTTTACGAGATATTTTATTTTTTATATCAAAATATGTCAGAATAAAATATAAAATAACTCAAAAAGTACTTAATGAAAAGATACTTTATTATAGTGTTTTGAAAAGCTCTCGAGATAAGCTACAAGAATATGCAATAAAAAGTAGGCAGTTCGATTTAAAAAATTGAAGGTGACTTTCACGTGACCTTCAAGAAACTATTCAAGGTCAAATTAATGACACCACCTTATGTCTCCCTCGAAACCCTACAACTTTTGTATAAAACATTTTTTTCCATCTTGCTTACTTTACGAGATATTTGCGTGCGTTGATTAAAATGACTCACCCTGTATATATATATATATATATATATATATATATATATATATATATATAATTTGGGACAATGTTTTAATGCGACCCGGGCACGTCAAGTTTTTATACTTTGCTTTGGTGTAAGTTTGTTTTATGCGACTTAGAGTTTATGAGAAATTTTCCTTCAATAAATATATCCCAGAGCGTTAGATATGTGTATATTGTGCATTTAATTAATTATAAAATAATTCTATTTTCGCTATACGCCCTACTACTTTTATTATATTGCGATTTATTAAATATATTTTTTTTTAATAACGGAAATAATAAAATGAAAAAATTTTATAACAAATTTTTATTCAGTTGGCATAATTTTTCGATATCATTATTTTTCTAGGAAATTAAAACAACTACTTTGTATAACAGTTTTTTTAGTTAAAATGTTTTTATTTAAATAATAATAAAAGAAATAAATTTTATAGCATAAATTTTTATTCATTTGGCGTAATTTTTTGATATCATTATTTTTCTAGGAAATTTTTTTTATAAATACATATAACAGTTTTTTACAACTAGCGCGTGTACTTGGCGCCTTTTTTTACCTTTTTTTAAAAAGGTAAGTTTTTAGAAATTATATCATTCTTTTTTTACTATATATTATTTTAATAACATGTAAAGCAATCAAGTTTCTAATAAGCTTAATCAATAGCTTGAGTTTGTATCATAAAAAGTATTTTAAAAGTAATAAAATAAAATTTGAAATTGACAATTGGAACCAGCGTCCTATGTAAAGCGTAAATGAATTAATCAATAATATTGTAAAAGTATTTTAACAAAAAAGTGTTTTTATTTTAACTTTACATGTTCTATAAACAATATATATATATATATATATATATATATATATATATATTATAGCGCTGTTTGAAACGAATACAACAATGTATGATATAATATAAATATTTTACATATTATACAAGTTTTACAGATAGCTTTTAGAAGCAACCACTATGCTCACAATAAAGTTGAGTTTAAACTATTTAATTTGATATATATTTGTTACGGTCTATCTTTTTTAGTTTAAAAGATAAAAAGTTGTGGCCACTTTTGGTGGGACATCCTGTATATATACAGGGTGTCCTAGACCACCGGTACACCCCTTTTCTTTCAAAAACTAAGCATTTTAGAGAAAAACGTTTTGAACAAAAATTGTATGGTTTTGAGGGGAACATAAGATGGTGTCATTGGTTTCACCTTGGATGGCATCGTTAAGGTCAAGTCAAGGACACCTTTAATTTCTCAAATGGAATCCCCTATTTTATATTGCATATTCTTATAGCTTATCCCGAGAGCTTTCCAAAACACTATAATAAAGTATTTTTTTATTAAGTACTTTTTGAGTTATTTTATATTTTAATCTGACATATTTGATAGAAAAAATAAAATGTCTCGTAAAATATTTAGTTTTCGATAATCTTACCGTAATATTTTTATGCACAGAATAATGAGACAAATCAATTAGTGCAAAAAAAAAACAAATAATTGTTTAAAAAAATACGTTGTAAATAATTTTCTTAAAAACAATTATTTTTTTATACTAATTCTAATGACACCATCTTATGTTCCCCTCAAAACCATACAATTTTTGTTCAAAACGTTTTTCTCTAAAATGCTTAGTTTTTGAAAGAAAAGGGGTGTACGGGTGGTCTAGGACACCCTGTATATACATTCAATGTTGTTATTTTTTAAAAATAGATATTCCCACAAGATATTTTTGATAGAATTCCCACAAGATTCATTTTGCTACATTAACATAAACATATATATGTCGTAGCCAAATTACATAATCCATCATTTTATAAAACATCTATGCATTTTATAAAGTTCAGCCATATTCTCAAGTCATGGTTGAAAATAAAATATTTTACAATCTGGCTAAGAATTTTAGTCTTTCTATAAAATGCTAACAAGCGACCCGCCACATTGTCAAACGCGACGATTTGTACATTGTTTTAGATTCTTGCTGGTTCATTTTAGTCATTTTATGGCTGAGCCTTGAGCCGCGGGACCCGTTTCTGGCATCACTGTTCTGGATCGCGACGATCCAGGATCAGACTGGCGTGAGCTCGCGTGCGAAATAGCGGCGCTTGTTCCGAGGCGAAGCGGTAAAGACGAGAGCAAGCGAGAGCGAGGCGGAAGCGAACAGAGAAGAGCCCGGTGATCGACGGCGAAGGACGGCGAGCTCGAGAGGACGTCGACGTCGCCGACCCCGTTCAACCACCACGAGAGGAACGGTACCGGTGAGGTTATCCTTCGCCATATTTGCCACTCGCGATCGCGCCCGGAATCGTTTCGTTCTGTCGTCGTCGCCGTGAATTCGTACTTTGGTGTACTGGCTAAGCCCGATTCTTTAGTGTAGATTTTCGCGTCACGGCCGCGTCGTCAAGCGATTCGAGCCCCGGAGCCTTGAAAGTATCGGTTTCCGCGGATCGAGACATTACCTCGCGTTTGTAATAAACCGTGTGTCGTCTCTCTGGAGATTCGGATTCCGTAGATTATATTTGCGTTGGTTCTCGCACGTCTAGCGTTTAAGTCTCGTTCGTGCTGTATGTCGGTCGTTTGAGTGTGAGTGTGATTCGCGTCAATTTGTTATATTACTTTTGTCTTTCGTTTGTGAATCTTCGCGTCTAAATTCTGCGTGCACGTCCGGTGCAACTTTTCTTCACGATTATTGTACGGGTTGCGTGAGAGTGTGAATCGCGTAAATTCGACGTATTCTGTCGGTTGTAAAGCACCGCGTCTTGAAATTGTGAGCGCGTTTGGTGAGAATTCCCTCGCGATTCTTGCATGAATCGCGTGCGTGTGTGCCGAGTATTCGATTCTGCGTAAAAGGTCTGTCCGAAATCGAAGCATGTCCGCGTTGTATTAATTGCCTGTTAATCTTAAGTTACGTATTATTAATTTCGCGGTAATAGCGAGCGATAAGTTCGCCGTTGGCGTGGTAATATCGAGAATTGATTCGGGCTTGCACCCGAATTATAGAAGAACGCAATGATCAATTTCTTCGTAGTGCGAGGCGTAATTCAAGCCGAGCGAACATTCCGGCCGATCTAACGGGTCGGTCTCGGCGTACGCACTCCGGGGTTTCGCGCCCCGCGTCTAACACCCAGTCTCGCAGCCGCGTTTCTTTCACTGCAGCCGTATATCCGCGCGGTTTATCATTATTATTCTCGAGGAGCTGCGGCTCCCGCTATTATAATAAATCTGTTAATTTCTTTGTTTAATTGGCGAATTTCTTTTCAGTTGTGTTTGTCGTTTCCGTAATTGTCGCCTCTTGCATAAATTATCGCGTTAGGACAACACTCGCCCTGCCCCTCTACCGTTAGACGAGCTAGTCAGCCCGTGGCGAATTCCGGCAAATTCTTTCGCGTTTATTTCGCGCTTATTTCGTGTGTTTCGCGAACTGATACGTGAAAGATCGTATCTGGCGCCCAAGTTCGATTCTCGCGATTATCTCTCGGATCTCGTCACGATACGCGCGTAACTCCTAACATCCCGTTCCCACCTGGCGCGTGGATCTTTTTCTCTGTTTTCCCGTTTGTGTCAACGACTATTCCACATCTCCCGTTCGGCGAATTAGCTCCTGTTCGTCGGCGCAATTTACATCCGCGCGACGGAGAGAACGAGTCGGCGGCCGCGTTTATCGCTCAGCCGCGAGACGGTAGGAAAAGTCGTCGCAATATATATATATATATATATATATATATATATATATATATATATATATTGTATATATATATATATATATATATATATATATATATATATTGTATATATATATATCTGCTTATACATGTTTATTTATTGTTTTATATATTATTTCTGTATTATATCTGAATATTGTCTAAATTATAGAGCATATTTGCAAGATAAAGCGAAATCGGCCAATCCTTTCGAGAAGACCAGTGTAATGCATCTGCAATCCCAGCTTTGAGATTTGAAGAACTTTGCTAAATAGCGTAACATAACTCTGGAAAAAATATACCGTGATCGAGAGAGAGGCAAGTTGTAGCACGAACCTTTCATAGAGCAGGCATTGTAGTTCCTTATGATAAGAAGACTCAGTTGAGTTATAGACATTTGGCAGCAACAGATAATAAGTACAATTGGGTGCATTGATAACATATTGATGCACTTGCATTCAACTAAATTTCTCTGCGATATATTTAAAAAGCTTTTTGTTTATATAATTAATAGTATAGTTTGATTATATTAATGTAACTGAGAGGGAGAGAGAGAGAGAAATTTTTTATCGGTATGTTACAGACGATTTGCAAAAAATATTAAAACAGATAGAGGAATGTGGTACTTCGGACGAGAAGACGCCGTTCGCGAAACTCGACGAGATCGTAAGATTAGCGACGATAGCCGCAGACGAATGCGACTTTGGCACTTGTTTGGAGCTGAGACTCTTCTCAAACAGCGGCATTACAAATGTTATCCATTGCCTATACTCATTTACAAAGACTGCAATTTGTAAAGATATTGAAAACACATTTGAAAGACAGAAAGAAAGGTTGCGAATTAAGAGTGATTTGAAAAAAAATTATTTGATTATATATTTATGTAAAAAAAGAACAATTATAACTTTTATATATATATCGTGATTCCAATATCTCTTTTGATTATATCGGCTATTGTTTTACAGTCTATTCTAATGCCTTTTCTGAACAGATGATAAATTTTGCTTCCTCATAGAGGAAGCTTTGTTTTCGTGACAAAATTTTTTTTCGAGTTTTTTATGCCAATGTGTTCAGAATGTTCGAAAACATCGAAAAATCATATTTTTCAAAAATGTATGTATGTATGTATGTATGTATGTATGTATGTATATGTACGCGATTTGTTGTGCAACCTCTAACTTCCGCAATTTTTTAGATATCTAGTTAAATTTTTTTACATGGATAGAATATTATTAAAGGATGATTGGTATTGAATTTGGTGAGGATTGGTGAAAAGGTTCATTTTTTATGAAATTTTGAATTTTTGAGAAATGTCTGTACACGTTGTAACTTTCGCATGAAATATCAGGTTAAATTTTTTTACATGGATAGATTATTATTAAAAGATAGTTGGTATTGAATTTGGTGAGAATCGGTGAAAAAATTCATTTTTTATAAAATTTTGAATTTTTTAAGAAATGTCTGTACACGTTGTAACTTTCGCAAATTTTTAAATATCGGGTTAAACTTTTTTACATAAATAGAGTATCATTAAAGGATGGTTGGTATTGAATTTGGTGAAAATCGATGAAAGAGTTCATTTTTTATAAAATTTTGAATTTCTTGAGAAATGTCTGTACATGCTTTAACTTACTCAAATTTTGAGATATTGGGTTAAATTTTTTTACATGAGTAGAGTATTATTAAAGGATGGTTGGTATTGAATTTAGTGAGGATTGGTGAAAGAATCCATTTTTTATAAAATTTTGAATTTTTTGGGAAATGTCTGTATACATCCTAACTTTCGCAAATTTTGAGATATCTTCCTCTATGAGGAAGCCAAAATTTAAAAACCCACTTGCTTTAAAGAGCTTAAGCTTTGTGAGCGAAATAAAATGATGAGGAAGCAATGTGCAAGTTTCTAATTTGTACAATTTTTAGCTTGTTTATTTAAATTATTAGAAAAATTAGAAATTTTCAAAAAAGATTTTTAGTTAGTTGATGCGAATATTGTGATGCTTTCCAAATGTCGGAGAAAGAAAATTGTGAAGAAAATAAGATAAATAAGAGAAAATAATGCTAAAAATTATTTAATAATTTTATAAGATCCTTTATACGAATTTCAAAAAAATAATTAAAATAATTTTATGAAAAAAATCAAACTAAAATGTAATAAATTTATGTTCACGTTACAATTATACCAAAAGCTGTGAAGCTATATTCTTCATGAGAGATTGTCTTTATTTTCTCTATACGTATATCTATATAACAATGTAAGTCTATCTACGTCTAGACTTTTAAAGTTTTTCTAATAAAATAATTTTGAAAAGATTTACATTAAAATGCCAACGCTCTTAATATATAAATTTTGCACATGTACATAATGTAGTGGATTCCAGTTATAAATTACTAATCTTGTCTTATATTAACAATGAATTTGCACGACTGCAAATTTATTATATGATTTTTATTTATCATAAAAGGCACAAAGATGATCAAATTTTACAGTTATTATAACATATACAGTAAAGTTGATATAAAAAATCCATTGCTTTATAAAGTAGCGCACATAAAAGACTGCATATAACATGCATATTATGCAGCAAAAGTGAATTAAATATAAGAGCAAATTAAATGTAAAGCATATGTAATGTTTAATATTCATTAAACACGAATCGATAAAATGTTGAACACAAAAAATATATGGAATCGGCATTATCAATTAAAATAAATCGTGAACCGAATATTGTATAAAAATTCCTTAAATATAACATACATAAAATTTTTAATATGTGTCTATCATTTATAAAAAATACTATATAGTTATTTATACTATTTAAATACTACATATTTATAAAAATTACTTAAATAACATAATATAAAATTATAAACAATATTTAACGTACTATATCCAATATATATATATATATATATATATATATATATATATATATATATATATATATATATATTAGATTCAGGAAATGTCGAATTGAGAGGTAGCCTCAAAGTACAAGTACATTACTTCGAAGATGGAAATGTACAATTGGTCAGTAGCAAAGAGATAAAGGAGACCCTGCCCATCTCCAACAAGAAGCAAACAGCGAAAGATTTGATACGGAAGAAGTCAATAGAAATAGATCTTTATATATATATAATAATAATATTAAAAGAAATAATTAAAAAAAAAAGAGAAGAAAAACGCATTTTGCATGAGTGAAGTCTAGACGTATGATGTGCATGGGAGCAAACTATAACAATACTAAATAGGATTCAATAAAATTAACGAATGCCAATTCTACATAAATAAAACTGTACTATATTATTGTGAGATAATATAACGTAAGCACATATATATTATTGTTGAACATTATATACTAAAAATAAAAAACGAATGCCAATTCTACATAAATAAAACTGTATTATCAACAATAATATACATGTTCAAAAATAATATATATGTGCTTATATTATATTATCTCACAATAATACAGTATAGTTTTATTTATGTAGAATTGGCATCGTTAATTTTATTGAATCCTATATAGGCAATAAAATATTGTGTAAAGTAGCTCAATTTAACTGTACCTATAAATTCATTCACTTATTACTGTAACATCATATAGTTGAAGAATGGTCTATATTGAAGTATGATGTTACAGTAATACAAAAGTGAATAAATTTATAGGTGTAGTTAAATTGATATTATATTATTAAATTATATTATATTATATATAATATAATATAATATATATAATATAATATATAATATAATATAAATTATATATTATATATATTATTGTTGAACATTATATATTAAAAATAAAACGAATGCCAATTCTACATAAATAAAACTGTATTATCAACAATAATATATATGTTCAAAAATAATATATATGTGCTTATATTATATTATCTCACAGTAATATAGTATAGTTTTATTTATGTAGAATTGGCATTTGTCAATTTTATTGAATCTTATATAGGCAATAAAATATTGCGTAAAGTAGCTCAATTTAACTATATTTACAAATTCACTCACTTTTGTATTACTGTAACATCATACAGTTGAAGAATGGTCTACATTGAAGTATGATGTTACAGTAATACAAAAGTGAATGAATTTATAGGTATAGTTAAATTGAGCTACGTTATACAAGATTTTATTGCCTATATAGGATTCAATAAAATTAACGAATGCCAATTCTACATAAATAAAACTACTGTATTATTGTAAGATAATATAATGTAAGCACATATATATTATTGTTGAACATTATATACTAAAAATAAAATTAATGAATGCCAATTCTACAATAAAACTTTATTATTGTGAGATATTCTACATAAATAAAACTTTATTATTGTAATTTACTTATTATTATTAAACTTTATTATTATTAGATATTCTACATGAATAAAAAACTATAATATATTATTAAAAATAAAACGAATGCCAATTCTATATAAATAAAACTCTATTATTGTTAGATAATATAAAAAAAAGAAAAAAATACTTAAAAGAAAATACTTACAATAAAAAAATACTTTGTCTTCTTTGGTATCTTCTATGGCACTTTATTTATCTTTTTTGGCATCCTCTATGGCACTTTATGTTATATTATCTCACAATAATACCGTACAGTTTTATTTATGTAGAATTGGCATTCGTTAATTTTATTGAATCCTATATAGGCAATAAAATATTGCATAAAGTAGCTCAATTCAACTATACCTATAAATTCATTCACTTTTGTATTACTGTAACATCATACAGTTGAAGAATGGTCTACATGATGTTACAGTAATACAAAAGTGAATGAATTCATAGGTATAGTTAAATTGAGCTACTTTATACAAGATTTTATTGCCTATATAGGATTCAATAAAATTAACGAATGTCAATTCTATATAAATAAAACTGCACGGTATTATTGTGAGATAATATAATGTAAGCACATATATATTATTGTTGAACATTATATACTAAAAATAAAATTAACGAATACCAATTCTACAATAAAACTTTATTATTGTGATTCACTTATTATTATTAAGAAATTTATTATTATTAGATATTCTACATGAATAAAAAACTATATTATATTATTAAATATTATATGCTAAAAACGCATATATATTTTTTGCAGAAAAAATATAGGTTTTTACAAAAAGCAATGAGATCACCTAAAAAAATCTCACAAAGATAAAAAAAATACGCCAAGTATATAAAAAAAATCCCAACTTGTACGCAAAGAGTTTATTATTTATTATTATTAATTGGCACGCCAAGTTTCTGTATGTCACTTTAATTTTAATCCTTTTCGTTTCAGGTCTATCTGGTAAAGCTTATGATTAATTTCAAAACAAGTCGATCAGTTTGGCACGGGGCACTTTTAAACTCGAAATTGGTGATCGATGTGATCGACGTTATTGCAGTAAGGATTAAGTAGCTTTATGATGTACTATTTGTAATAAAATCCGCAATATAATTGTGCTATTTTATATATTATATATAATATTTATTTGGGGGAGGGGGACATAATAGCGTAATTTTATAAAAATAAAAAGCATTTTAATTTTCTTGAGAGAATCTATAATATTTCTATAAATGCAAGACTGATTTTATCAAACAAATACTATTTTAAATTACAAACTCTTACAAACTGAACTGCTTTTATGTACCTAGTTAACTTGATTTCATATTTAGTTTTGATTTTTGATTTTTTAAAGGTTTTTATTTTTAAGAGGAAAATCATTTTTTAGTTTTTTATTTTGTATGAAAATTATTTTTCAAGGAAAAATTTTTTTAAAAGTTATTTTTTAGGGATAAATAATAAACTTTTTTTGCGTACAAGTTGGGATTTTTTTATATACTTGGCGTATTTTTTTTTACCTTTGTGAGGTTTTTTTAGATATATATATATATATTATATATGTATAGGGTGTCTCACAACCTCCGTACAGTATTTTAATAGTGTATTCTAGAGATAAAATGGAGTAAAAAATCTTAATACAAAAATATCGAGGCTACAATAGTTCTTGAGTTATAAGTGATCAAAGTTTGCCAATAATATTGCATAGAAGTTGCGCCTTCAGGTTCATAACTATATTTTTGTATTTTTATCACATTATACAAGGTCTGATCAAAAAGTATCCAACCTTATTTTTTTTTGTATCGACCAGCTGCAGCCCGGTGATGGGACTAGCATAGCATGCAACCTTGGATCCTACTGCACATGCATGATTTTTTGCCAAATCGTGCAGCTCTTCAATCGGCAGCCATGTTAGTTGCACGTGTATTCACTGTCCGTCGCATTTCGTGTTTCTAGCTAAAATGATCAAACGTGTTCAGCAAAAAATCTGCATTAAATTTTATCAAAAACTTGGTGATACGCAATCAGAGACAATTGAAAAGATATAAAATTGAATGACAAAATTTAATGCAGGGTATCGATTCTGTAATTCAAGTGAGGCTGAAAATTACAAAAATGAGCGTATTTACTAGAGAATTTATAATTTCATTGGTCCAAACCTAGTAAATTCGCTCATTGTTGTAATTTTCACCCTCATTTGAATAACAGAATCGATACCCTGATTCTTTGCTGAACACGTTCGATCATTTTAGATGGAAACACGAAATGCGACAGACATTAAATATACGTGCAATTATCATGGCTGCCTAGCAGCGATCGAAAGACTGCGCGCGCGCGATCTGGCAAAAAATCATATATGTGCAGTAGGGCCTATGATTGCATGTTGCGCTAGTCCCGTTACCAGGCTGCAGCTGGTTGATGCAAAAAAAATAAGGTTGTATACTTTTTGATCAGACCTTGTATAATGTGATAAAAATACAGGAAAAGATCACCCACCTCCGCAGAGCGCCAATACACCGAGCTCCGCAAATTAAAACCATACTTTTGTCTCTTGGGGGTGATTACGATAATTACGGCCCCCTATTTGAAAGATCGTTTCTAAAGACATTTTTGACGAGGAACACGGGAAAAATAGTAAAAAAATTTCCGATCAATAGTTTTCGAAATATATCACTTTAAAGTATTGAACATGATAATAAAACTTTATAAAAACGGACCCACGATGTTGACCTTGACATATGTTGTCAAGATCATGATCCTGAGTAACTTTTCCTTATAACTTAATCGGCGGTCTCCTATAATTTTTGAGATATTTAAAGTTAAAGTTTAATTCGAAACGAAAATTTGGTTTGGGTTGTATAACGTAACCCAAACCAAATTTTAGTTTTAAATTAGAAATAGGTTTGGATTAGGTTATATCTTTCGGAAGTGGAGCCCCCTCGTAGGGGGGGCGGAACCCACTGTGTCCACGCATATACTTTACAACGCGAAGCGAGGTCCACCCCACAATTGTTGTGTGAGTGGGAGATGGATTGGGTTAGTCTCGAAAAAACGTAAACAACGCAAGACATTGGTAATACATACGGTTCTAAGCTACACATGGAAGATACTCGCGACAGTAATCTTCACAACATATGTCAAGGTCAAGGTCATTGGGTCCGTTTTATAACGTTTTATTATCATGTCCAATACTTTAAAATGATATATATCTCGAAAACTATTGGTCGGAAAATTTTTTTACTATTTTTCTCGTGTTTCTCTTCAAAAATGCTTTCAGAAACGACCTTTCAAATAGGGGCCGTAGTTATTGTAATCGTGCCGTCTCTTGATATAAATCATTTTGGAAATCAATCTTTTTCTTAGACTTGACTCCTCATCCAAGATTTTAACGTTATTCCAATTAAACTTATAATTTAACAATCTACGTTTTGTAATGACTGACAATTGTGATATGTTACGATGAATATAATTTTTATGTTTCTTAATGCAAGTCTTAAGAACTTTTCGAGTCATTGCACGAAATTTTATACAGGGTGTCCCAAAACACCCTTGACAACGCTCGTGAGCAGGTAGAGTACAGTAAACTGAACAGAAAAGTCCTTTACCATTTTTTTCTATAACGCTTAATAAAGGAGTTATTATTGAGTAAAGTCTGGCCAATCAGTACCGACTTTTAGCCGGAAGCACGTCGGTGAGCCGCCCGTCTGGTAGTGTGCGCCGCCGTAGCAACGAAGCGCCCACGCACACTACCAAAGCCCGCGGCTAAAGGTCGGCGCTGATTGGCCAGACTTTACTCAATAATAACTCCTTTATTAAGCGTTATAGAAAAAAGTGTTATAGGACTTTTCTGTTCAGTTTACTGTGCTCTATCTGCTCACGAGCGTTGTCAAGGGTGCTTTGGGACACCCTGTATATTATATTATTATGTAAATCATGTGATGAAATGTCTTTGTGTGCACGAATGAAACGATGCAGTTTATTTAAACCTGTGTAAGAAATTTTGATATCCATATCTTCGATTATATTAAATTAATCCGAGAAATTTCTTATAAATAAAATGTTAAAATACGAGATGTTATAGCTATAAGTCGTTGTATCACTCAAATCTGTATCCAAAGTTGGATTTTTATTTTTTAATCTAAAAATTAAAGTTTTTATTCTCTCACGAATGGAATTAAATATAAAGAACAACAGGTATCCGTTTTCTAACAGGATATTAATAATGAATTCAAGGTTTTTTGGTGAAATTTTGGTTGAGAAAGCCAGAGCTCTATCAGTAGACCAAAAATTGTGTCTCTTTTGTGACAAATGGTTGGTCTGATCCATAATGGAAATATCTTCCAGAGAAAGTAGATGGAACCAATCAAATTGAATGATTGTTATCGACGATGATCGTCTAGAAAATTAAATCGGTTGTTTTCATCCTCCTCCAAAATAAATTGCAGTCTTGGATGATATGCATTAAATGTGTTTAGGACAGTTCTTAACATTGAGGAGGAAACTGCCAACTCTACATCATCTACATACCGAACATAAAACGGAAAGAAGATTGGAAGAGACATAATAACTCTATTTTCCAAATCTTGCAAAACCATATCCGCAATAATCAGAGACAAAGGAGAGCCCATGAGGCAAACATTTGTTGATAACACTGGTTATTAAATAAAAAGAAAGTTGAATTTAAACCAAAACAGATCACGTACAAAAATTAGTCCCGAGGAACAGAAACATTTTTTTTCTATAAATTCCCATCTACTTATGATGCTATCTTTGGCCAAATCTAAAAGAATGTTCGTAAATAATGATATTACATCCAATAAAATTAACTTGAAACTCGTTAATGTAAGTTCCAGAAAGTTTTTTATCCAACTGAAAACTGTTGGTTATATGACTCTGTGGGATTGTACTAAAGTCAGTGCGGATTGGACTACCGACGCACATGACGGTGACGTCGACCGGCTTGCATAGACTCTATTCGGGTTTTGTTGAGTATTCTTTAGTGTCACTTGTCATTCGTTTTAATACGAATTTACGTAGGTCGATCAAATATGAATGAGACTTTTCGAATAGGCGCAAAATACTTTAATGCTCGTTGTTGTAACAATAATAAGTTATTGGTAGACATGTCTAGATCCGCTCTGAACTGCACATTTGTTCCTACATTCGTTTGTTTAATAATAAACACAATGAGTGAACAAAAGGTACCTGTTTCATTTGCGCAATGCGTAATTATTAAATTTTTAACGCGCGAACATGTTAAACCTGCCGAAATTTTGTGCAGATTACGCGTACAATTCGGTAATAACACACTATTGAAGTCGCAAATATACAAATGGTATACGTTTTTTTATAACGGTGAAGAAGTAGCAAATTTGACTCATGCACGTCGACCAAGGATGAGCATTAAGCTTGAGAACATTAAACAAATTCGTGATATTATTGAAGACGACCGTCGAATAACTGTTCGTGAAATTTGCAAAGAGACTGGCATAAGTTATGGAAGCGTGCAAGCAATCATTGAAAATAAGTTGCAATTTCGAAAAATCATTGCACGATGGGTGCCTCGAATTTTGAATGCTAATCAGAAGGCCGTAAGGAATGAAATTTCTCAGAGGCTTTTGGATTGATATGTAACAGAAGGAGTGCATTTTTGATGCGTATTCTCACATGTGATGAATCTTGAGTACACCATTATATTCTCAAAACGAAGCGGTCGAGTATGGAATGGCGTTTGAAAAATGAAACAGCTCCCGTGAAGTCAAAAACTCGATTGTCTGCTGGCAAAGTCCTTACGACCATTTTCTGGGATGCTAGAGGTGTTGTATACATCGATTTTCTTCACGAGCGACGGACAGTCAATGCTGCATGCTACTGTGTACTCTTGAAAAAGGTTAAAGAGGTCTATCGGTCCAAAAGACGCAACATTTCGATCCGTAGCGTCTTGCTTCTTCATGACAAGACGCAGGGCTCCACACCGCTGCCAAAACGCGAGAGACATTGAATAAAATGCACTGGACAGCTTTAAAACATCCCCCCTATAGTCCGGATTTGTCACCATATGACTACCATTTGTTGTGGACCTCTTAAAAAAGCCTTAGGAGGAGAAAGATTTTCCAATGACGATAAGGTGGAAAACTTTGTGCGCAATTGGCTTTATACGCGTCCTACTATTTTTTATGAAACAGGAATAAAAAAACTGCCAATGCGGTGGCAAAAGTGTGTAAATATTAGTGAATAATATGTAGAAAAATAATTCTGTGTTAATTTTTACGTGTATTAATTGAAATAAATATTTTTTGAAAAGGTCTCGTTTATATTTGATCCACTCTAGTAATTTTTATATTTTGCTACCTATGTTAATGGACCAAAAAACGGTCTAAAACGTACATTTTTAATGCATACTTGTCAATAAAATTTAACAACAAAAAGTCTCACAAAGTCGCACCAATAACCACACTTTGTCTCTTATTTGCCAATTTCCCCATTTAGAGCTAGTATTGATAATATCAAACACCACATAAAGACAACGCCCGGCCAGTTAGAAGTATGCCGCCCACACAGGCTAGCACCAGATGAAATACAAGCCACGAGCATAGTTCGACATGCTGCTACAAAAAAAGATCATCCAGTCATCCAAGAAACCTTCATATGGCTAAAAAAGATTTACGCATGGCGCTCTTTCACAACTGGTGGTGTTTTTTTAAATCTTTTTTTAAAAAAATAAGTTTTTAGGATAAAAAATAAAAATCTATACATATATTTCAGATGAAAAAATTATTTTAATATAAATAAAAACACAGATTTTTAAATTACTTATTGTTTGTAAAATCAATATATTTTAATCTTAGAATGACATTAGGGGTATACCACCAGAGATATTTTTTCTAAAGTTGGCATCAATAATTTTGAAAATTGGTTAGAAACATGCACGCATATATGTATGCATGCATCTATTATAGCGCCCTCTCTCACAGCACATCAACACCCCAATACGGTTACAGTCACCTTAAATTGTAAGATGGTAATAATCCACGGAGATTAATAAATTTGCCATTAACCTCCCAGCGACATGAAAATGTTCGTCCAAACTCATTCCATTAACATCCAAGAAACCTTGCGCGCAACGTTGTATTAATATTCATACAACATGCCAGAAACCTCTTAATATTATTTTTAATAAGGAACCCTTGCAAAAAAATATTATATTGGCAAAAATCGATTAAACACTATTGGTTTTCAATAGCTTTCAATCGTTTTTTCATCAATAATTGAATAAACAAAATTTTTTTTCTTTGATATGGAATCTCGCAAAAAAATCCATAAAATTAAATAAAACGAGGGCAAATATGCCGATGGAGGGAGGCAGTCCCGATGACCTTGACCTTGACATATGTTGTCAAAGTCATGACTTTGAACAACATTCAAAAGGTTTTAGCCGGCACTCGTTTTTTATTAAAAAATTATCAACAAAAAAAATTTGAAAAAAGTAGCAGTTATTTTGAGTATTAAAAGGCATAAACGACTAATATGTATATGGAAATAATACATGTATAAACGGAGCAAAGTTATTTAAAGCAGTGAATCGTTGATATATTAAACAGTCTTTTTGTTAAAGCAGCGAATAGTTGGTATAGAAAAGTACAATTGTACAAATATGTACAATTTTATATGTTAAAAAGCATAAATAGCTTATGTAACGACACCATTACGAACAGCCTCGGGGGCCGACTAACCGTCCGCATTAGGAGGCTCAGCGCTTATGGCGCCCCTATGCTCCCACACCCGTGTCGCGGCCCCACCGTGGGGACCGCCCCACCACGCGCCGAATCGCGTGAGTGGGAGGCCGGCCGCCGGGTATACAAGGCGGCCCGGCGAGCGCATCGTTACCAGTTCCTGGTCCCGAGTCCTGTCACATACAACTCCTGATCCGAAACCGACTCTCGCGTTAAACCAGGTCACGGGCTACCCGTGGTTATGCCGGGCTTCCCGGTTGCTGGGACGGCGCATCCTGCTAGATTGTAAGACCGTACCGTGCACACCGCGTCCAGATAGACCGTAAGACCGTTTTGTATATATCGCGTCCAGATAGACCGTAAGACTGTTTTATATATTCCGCGACCAGTTAGATCGTAAGATCGCTTTGCATATACCCCGCGTCCAGATAGACCGTACGACCGTTTTGTAAATACCGCGCCCAGATAGAAAGTAAGACCTGCTCTTTGTAATTGTCGTATTTAAGTTCATTTATCTAGTCTTATAGATTTCAGTAAATACCGCGTCCACCTAGCCTGTAAGAACGTGTCCTGTCACGGCCGCATCCTATTATCGCGCGCTAGTCCTTGTCAGGATAAGCCACAGAGAACACTGGCGCCCAGTCTTTCTCAGGATAAGACGCACAATCAGGTGGAGCCACACCAAACGGCCACGCGACACCCGTGGTAATTAAAAACTGTCTTGACATAAATAATTACTTGATTGTGAATACCCCGACCACGTAATACCTAGACATCATCTGCATGAGCGTCGCTCGCTTCCCGAGCCTTGCATGCGCCCGCTTACATCTCGCCGCACCTGCGAGCACTTGTGCGCACCGCTCTTGCACGTCCGCTCTTGTAAATAGCTCTAATTGTTTAACTGTTTAAATTGGAATAAACCGTTTGATTGTACCAAGGAAGAGTGAGTTAGAGTTTCCCCCTTCTCCCGAATCCTGGCACCGGCGAGCCTGATCCGCGGCGTCGGGAAAGGTGAACTGTTACACTTATATTTAAACCCACTGCGTCCATGCATACACTTTCCCACCCACACAAGAATTGTGGGGTAGACCTCGCTTCGCGTTGTAAAGTATATGCGTGAACGCAGTGGGTTCGGACCCCCTGATGGGGGAGATCCACTTCCAGAAGATATAACCTAACTCAACCCTATTTCTGAATTAAAACTAAAATTTGGTTTAATCCTAAAATCCCCCTCCCCTGCCCATGCAATTACTTAAATATACAATTAATAACTTCAATATACACAGCTAAATACTTAAATATATAACGCTCATGCATGGAGAAGTTCAGATTATCGTATTTAACACGTGTTCTTGTCATATAATTTAATTGTTAATAACTTTTTAATAAAGAACGAGCGACGGCTAAAACCTTTCGAATGTTGTTCAGGATCATGACCTTGACAACATATGTCAAGGTCAAGATCATCGGGATTGCTTCCCTCCATCGGCATATTTACCGTGAGATTGTATCAGAAATTAAACTGATAAAAATAATTACATTTTTAATCTTCTGCCAGTTGCTCTTTGCAAGCTTTATATAATTCTTATGACTGAAACTCAAACACGAGATGGACGCATCGTGCGTCGCATAGCGGTAAACAAACGAAGTAACGGCTGAATACTATTTTTTTGTAAAGTTCTTGGAATGTTGCGCGCAGTAACATTTCTCATGAAATATTAAATAAATAATAATTTTGGATATATGAAAACGTGCATATCAAATTCAATTATTAATATTAAACGATATTTCATAGTTTTGTAATATTTTCAGCATACGCGAAAAGTGAAATGATTGCGCCTCAGCTGCCAAATTATCGAAATCCCATTAAAAAAACCTCACAAAAGTAAAAAAATACGCCAAGTACATATCTGAAAAATAACTTATAAAAAATTTTGCCCAACAAACTAAAAAACTCCTAAAAAATAAAAAATAAAAACTAAATATGAAATCAATAGTTAACTAGCCAAATACTTAGAAGCAACTCAGTTTGTGAGGATTTGTAATTTAAAATAGTATTTGTCATGAAATCAATCTTATATTTATAGAAATGTTATAGACAGATTCTCTCCATAAAATTAAAACGCATTTTATTTTTATTAACAGAAATTTTCAAAATACGTTCAATATAAATATAAAAATATAAAGAAGTTTTGATTAAAAAAACTTGGCGCTGCTAACTTTTAAAGTATATATTAAAACCAACAAACAATAAATTTAATTTAGATCTAAATTTAATTTAGAATGACATTTAATTTAGTTATATCACAATAACTGCAATAGTGAATGTATTAAAGAATACGCTAATTTTAGCATATTGTTTAGTTTAGCAGCGCCGTCTTTTTAATTAAAATTTTTGGTAAAGGTCTAGAAAAAGGGTAACCTCACCAATGACCTTGACCTTGACATATGTTGTCAAGGTCAATGTCCTGAGTAACCTTCGGAATGTTTTAGCCGGCGGCCGTTGTTCCTTAAAAAGTATGAAATAAGTTCAATGGTTTTCAATGAATTTGCAGTTATGCAAATCGATCAAAAAATTGTGTACATTTAAGAATCCACGCATACACTTTTTAATGCGAAGCAAGGTTCCACATGGGTTTACAACTTTCCACGCGAAGCGAGATTTAATCCGAACCTATGTGTTTAGTTTTTTGGTAGTGGAGCCTCCCCGCGGGGGGGGGGGGCGGAACCCACTGCATCCACGTATACACTTTCCCATCCATACAATTGTAGGGTGGACCTCGCTTTGCGTTGTAAAGTATATGCGTGGACACCGTGAGTTCCGTCCCCCCTGCGGGGCGGCTCCACTTCCGGAAGATATAACCTAACCCAAACCAATTGTTGTGTGGGTGGGCCATACAGTGGAATCCACTGTGTCCACGCATATATTTTACAACGCGAAGATTCTGAGGTTTACAGTTAGAAATGCTAAAATAATAATTATATAAATAAATTTATGTTTGAAATATGCAGTTAAACACATGTTTATATTGTCGACTTAATTTGTTGATAACTTTTTAAAGAACAACGATCGCCGGCTAAAATATTCCGAAGGTTACTCAGGACATAGACCTTGACAACATATGTCAAGGTCAAGGTCATTAGTGAGGTTGCTCTTTTTCTAGACCTTTACCAAATTTTTATATTTGTTTATTTCTATTGAACTTATTTTGAAAATCAGGTTTCTGTTAATAAAAATAATATGCGTTTTAATTTTATGGAGAGAATTTGTATATAACATTTCTATAAATACAAGTTTGATTTTATGACGAATACTATTTCAAATTACTATTTCTCACAAACTGAATCGCTTCTAAGTACTTGGCTAGTTAACTATTGATTTCATATTTAGTTTTTATTTCTTATTTTTTAGATATGATATGTACTTGGCGTATTTTTTTACCTTTGTGAGGTTTTTTTTAGTGGGATTTCACTGCTTTTTGTAATCATTCTTACTTTATATTAGTATATTAGTATAACAATAAATCACACGAAATTAATATCTGCTCGATAAATAGTAATCGCTTATGAATCGTTAATTATTAATTGTCATAGAGATCGAGTTTCAGATATCTTTTAATAACTTTCGAGATCGCATATAACGAAATATATATATAACAATAAATCACACGAAATCAATATCTGCTTCGACAAATAGCAATCGCTTATAAATCGTTAATTATTAATTATCATAGAGATCAAAGGCCATAGCCGGGTAAGCATGGTCAATCTGCCCCCGCAGGTATAGAGCTTAAATTTTTTTTGTAAGTTACTATCGATGGAACTTACAATTCCCTAAAATATTAGTCTCCCAACTACACGTATTTAAGAGTAAAAAAATAATAACAATTTTTCGTAATTAATTTTTTTCTCGTAAGCGGTTCAATGAATCGCTTTAAAAAAAATATATGATGTGGGCACAATTGCAACACACAAAACAAAAAATTAGGGTCCAAATTCGAGAAGAACAACATCGAAAAAGAAAATATTTCAACTTAAAAATTTTTTTTTTCAATATCATAGGCGCTTGGTACAACTACCATTTTTTTTAATAATATTTTTGAGCAATAAACAACAACATATATTTTTTTTAAATTGATCAAACGGGTAGACGATAGTTAAATTAATTAAAGTAATTTTTTATATTTTTTTTCTCATAAAGGGTTTGCTGGATCATTTTCGGAAAAAAGTATATTGTAGATACAATCAAAGCACATTTAAAAAAAATTGAGATCAAAGTTGGATAATAATAACATTGTAAAAAAAATATTTTAGATTTTTATAATTTTTTTTGACATCATAGACTGTTTCAACACATATCCGTTTTTTTTCAAATATCTTTAGGTAGCAATCTATAACATATATTTTTTATAAATTGATTCAACGGGTAGATGATTGTTAAAAAATTACGCAATTTTTTATTTATTATATATGCAGGGTGTTCCAGGAGGAAAGGTCAATATTCTGGGAGGTGATCGTATCGGTCATTTTAAGCAAAAATGTTTATATGGATATATGTCCTATTACCCACGGTTTCCGAGATAGAGCGACTTGAATGTACAGTTGCAAAATTACTGACAAAAAAGAAATACTACGTACTATTTCTAATTTTTATTGTTCAAGTGATACATTTTTTACAGATTATAATAAATTTTCAAAAATTCCACCGTTAACATCAATGCATTTTTCAACTGTTGTGTGAACATGGCGTGTTGCTCGTCTGAGTACATCGTGACGTTCCTTTATGCGGGCACTAGCATCCATTATTTGAGCGAGCAGTTCGTCTCGTGTATTCACTTTTCTTCTGTACACGTCACTGTACAGGTTCAGGGATGAAGGTTGAACAGAAGGCTGTACAGAAGAAAAGTGAATACACGAGACGTACATTCAAGTCGCTCTATCTCGGAAACCGTGGGTAATAGGACATATATTCATATGAACATTTTTGCTTAAAATGACCGATACGATCACCTCCCAGAATATTGACCTTTCCTCCTGGAACACCCTGTATACTGTGTGCTTGTGTGTGAGTGTGTGTGGGTGGGTGAATGCAAGTGTGAATGGTGAGATGTAAACCTGATTGACAATCTCCTCGTGGTACATCTTGGGAAAACGGTGATGGTTTTGCGAATGTCAGCAGTAAATTGCATACTAAGAAACATTAGCAACGAAAAGAAGTAATTAAGAATAGTTTGTTATTTAGCTATATTATATTAATGTCATCATGTTAAAAATATATATATATATATATATATTGCTTTAATTTTTTAACATCTACCCGTTGGATCAGTTTATAAAAAATATATGTTATAGATTGCTACCTAAAGACATTTTGAAAAAAAATTGATATGTGTTGAAACAGTCTATGATGTCAAAAAAAATTATGAAAACCTAAAATCTTTTTTTACAATGTTATTATTATCCAACTTTGATCTCAATTTTTTTTAATGTGCTTTGATTGTATCTACAAGATACCTTTTTCCGAAAATGATTCAGCAAACTCTTTATGAGAAAAAAAAATATAAAAAATTACTTTAATTAATTTAACTATCGTCTACCCGTTTGATCAATTTAAAAAAAATATATGTTGTTGTTTATTGCTCCAAAATATTATTTAAAAAAAATGGTAGTTGTACCAAGCGCCTATGATAATGAAAAAAAAATTTTTAAGTTGAAATATTTTTTTTTTCGATGTTGTTCTTCTCGAATTTGGACTCTAATTTTTTGTTTCGTGTATTGCAATTGTGCCCACATCATATATATTTTTTAAAGCGATTCATTGAACCGCTTACGAGAAAAAAATTAATTACGAAAAATTGTTATTATTTTTTTACTCTTAAACACGTGTAGTTGGGAGAATAATATTTTAGGAAATTGTAAGTTCCATCGATAGTAACTTATAAAAAAAATTTAAACTCTATACCTGCGGGGGCAGATTGACCGTGCTTACCCGGCTATGGCCTTTCAGATATCTTTTAATAATTTTCGCGATTGCATATAACGAGATACATACTATAATGACACATGGAGCTGTTGCCTACTCGCTGTCACTGTATGAATGACAACAAAATGAGACATTCCATACACAATACAATAACGCTATATATGCCGCATACCGACACGCGTCTTTATTTACTTATTTGGGGGTATGATCATGCGGTGTAATGGGGAGTACATATACATATATTCGTTCCCTCTCTCTCCCCTCCCCCTCCCCTCCTCCCCCCTACCGCTCTTCTTTCCTCCCCTCCCCTCCCTCCCTCCCTCTTCACTCTCTCCTTCTCACCCGCTTTCCCGATCTCCCGCTCTCTCCCTCTCTCTCTCTCTCTCTCTCTCTCTCTCCCTCTCCCTCTCCCTCCTCTCTCTCTCTCTCTCTCTCTCTCTCTCTCTCTCTCTCTCTCTCTCTCTCCTCTCCCTCTCCCTCTCCCTCTCCCCCCTCCCCCCCCCCCCTCTCTCTCTCTCTCTCTCTCTCTCTCTCTCTCTCTCTCTCTCTCTCTCTCTCTCTCTCTCTCTCTCTCTCTCTCTCTCTCTCTCTCTCCGCGAAGAATGAAGAAATTCATATGCGAATAGTGAAGAAAATAGTTAAAAGTCAATCCGGAAGAAGAGATAAAGAAGAAGGTTCTGTAATAATTGAAGCAGATGAAAAAACTCATGAAATAATGTTGAGCATGGGAAAACTGAATGTAGGATGGAGAAAGTGTCTGGTATTTAATCACATTAATATTAAAAGGTGTTTTAAATGCTGGGGTTATTATCATATTGCAAAGAATTGTACGCGAAATGAAACATGCCACAAATGTGCAAAAAATCATAGAGCGATTGAATGCACGGCGACAAACAAAAGATGTATAAATTGTATGTTTAAGATTCAAACATACAACTTGAAAATAAGTGATGAGCATGACGCCTTGATCCGGAATGTCCGACATTTAAAAGGGCGATACAGGAGGAGAAGAGGAGAGCCGGCTGGGAGGACACTAAGTAACAACTACAGAAGGAAGAGGATATAGCATCAGATATGAAGATAATGAATCATGCATAGCACTGTCGGAGACTGGATTGACTGTTGGGTTGAGGATTTGTAATGCAAATAGCTGAGAAAGCTAGTAAAAGTCGGACAAATCCGTCCTTCTCTTCCTATCTTTGATTGTGCAACGCTGTTAGCTGAGAACATTGCAATTTCGTAGAACTATTGTACGAAGGAGTTAAAGTGTATAATGCCTTACCAGCTGAGATAAAACGATGTAAAAATTGAGCGGTTTAAGCAATTGTAAAAGGAGTATATTGTACTTAATGTAAACCAGATCTGTATCACAAATAGCTGAGAAAGCTAATAAAGATCAATCAATCTCCCGCTCTCTCCCGTTCTCTCCCGCTCTCTCCCGCTCTCCCCTCTCTCTCTCTCTCTCTCCCGCTCTCTCTCTCTCTCTCCCGCTCTCTCTCCCGCTACCTCTCCCGCTCTCTCTCCCGCTCTCTCTCTCGTTCTCTCCCCCGCTCCCTTTCCCGCTCCCTCTCCCGCTCTCTCTCCCGCTCTCTCTCCCGCTCTCTCCCCCTCTCTCCCTCCCTCCCTCCCCCCTCGCCCCTCTCCGCCCCTCTCTCTCTCCCCCTCTCTCTCTCCCTCTCTCCCTCCCTCTCTCCCCCTCTCTCCCTCTCTCTCTCTTCCCCTCTCTCCCTCTCCCTCTCTCTCTCTCCCCCTCTCTCCCTCCCTCTCTCTCTCTCTCTCTCTCTCTCTCTCTCCCCCTCTCTCCCTCTCTCTCTCTCTCTCTCTCTCTCTCTCTCCCCCCCCTCTCTCTCTCTCTCTCTCCCTCTCTAGGAGAAAATTTCAAAGTTACGGAATCACCGCAGATGAAGCCAAAAATAAAAATTATCAATGTCAGCGAAGAAGAAATGAGATTGGATGATGATGACTTAATAACTACAATCAAGAAGCAGAATAGAATTGATGCAATAAATGATGGATTTCAAATGCGAATAGTGAAGAAAATAGTTAAAGAAAAAAGAAATGATAATAATCAACTTAGAAGAAGAGAAAAAGAAGAAGGTTCGATAATAATTGAAGTAGATTAAGAAACGCATGAATTGATGTTGAAAAAAGAGAAACTAAATGTAGGATGGAGAAAATGTCCTATATTCAATCACATTAATGTTAAAAGATGCTTTAAATGCTGGGGATACTATCATATTGCAAAAAATTGTACGCGAGATGAAACATGCCACAAATGTGCGGGAAATCATAAAGCGATTGAATGTACGGCAACAAAGAAAAAATGTGTAAATTGTATGTTTAAAATTCGAACATACAACCTGAAGATAAGTGATGAACACGACGCCCTTAGCCCAGAATGTCCAACATTTAAAAGGGCGATACAAGAGGAGAAGAGGAGAGCCGGCTGGGAAGATGCGAAATAGCAACTACAGAAGGAAGCGGAAATAATATTGTATACAAACGCGCAAAGTTTGATGGCGCATAAAGATGAGATACAACATCAGATTATGAAGAAAGTAAATCCGGCATTCATAGCGTTATCAGAGACAAGATTGACTGCTGAAATTGAAGACAGTGAAGTGAACGTACCAGGTTATAGTATAATTAGATGCGATGCTGAAAATAGAAATACAGGAGGGGTTGTTTTATATACAGGGTGAGTTTTTTAACTTGAAACTGTAAAATATCTCGGAAAGTAAGCTTTATCGAAAAAAATGTTTCAAACAAAAGTTGTAGGGTTCGGAGGGGCCACATGATAAAAATATGGATTTGACCTTGAGTGACCTTTTCAAGGTGAGGTCAATGTGATCGACGTTTTCTTAAATGGAACCCCCCTTTTTTTATTACATGTTCTTGTAGCTTATCTCGAGAGCTTTCCAAAACACTATAATAAAGTATTTTTTCATTAAATACTTTTTGAGTTATTTTATATTTTAATCTGACATATTCTGATATAAAAAATAAAATATCTCTAAAAAGTAAAATATTTAGTTTTCGATAATCTCACCGTAATACTTTTATGTACAGAATAATGTGACAAATCAATTAGTGTAAAAAAAAAACAATTGTTTAAAAAAATACATTGTAAATAATTACATACTTTTTCTTAAAAACAATTATTTTTTTCATACTAATTGATTTGTCTCATTATTCTGTACATAAAAGTATTACGGTGAGATTATCAATAACTAAATATTTTACGAGATATTTTATTTTTTATATCAAAATATGTCAGATTAAGATATAAAATAACTCAAAAAGTACTCAATGAAAAAATACTTTATTATAGTATTTTGGAAAGCTCTCGACATAAGCTATAAGAATATGCAATAAAAAATAGGGGATTCCATTTAAGAAATTAAAGGTGTCCTTGACTTGACCTTAACGATGCCATCCAAGGTCAAACCAATGACACCATCTTATGTTCCCCTCAAAACCATACAATTTTTGTTGAAAACGTTTTTCTCTAAAATACTTAGTTTTTGAAAGAAAAGGGGTGTACGTGTGGTCTAGGACACCCTGTATATTGACATAATATAAACAGGGGATCATAAAGTTAGCAATTGAAATTGTTTGACAATTGTCAGTGCAATGGAACAGTAAGCTATATCATAACCATAAAACAATTAAGATATTGGTCACTCAAGATATTAATTAAGATATTAATTATTTTGAGATTAAAATATAATCCAAGTTAAAAGTTAAAAGTATTAAAAGTATTAAAAGTATTAAAAGTTAGGTATTAAAAGTTCTTGTAGCAGGTATAAATTTATAACACTTGTGGACTTCCCACAATTTGAAATCATCTTTTGCAACTTTTTTTATATATTACTCTTAAGTTTCAGATGCTGCAAAACAATATTTTACCTGTACATTACAACATTGCGCTGGTCATGGCGGGTATATAAAGTGCATCCAATACTATGATTGACAATGAACGCTAAGCGCTCACTGAGCGGATGGATATAATTCTTTTCTGTTTAAAAACTAACAGTAAGAACCCACAGTCGTAATATTGGATGTACTCAATGCCGTGCAGAACATGGTAAAAAGTTATAGAGTCTAAACTAAAACGACTCTTTCTGAACATCTAGAAAAATTTTTTAAATGTTTCTTTGAATATATTTTTAGACAAAAGGACATGCAGATATTTTGAAAGAATATGAACAATTAAAAGCATCTCATACAATTATAAAGAGAAAATCTGATGAAAGAAGCAGTATTATATACTGTAAAAAATGAAACAGACAACCTTGAGTGAAGCTAGCAATAAATTTGGACAACTTAATTGTTGACTTTGTAGTAGAAACTATGATACCTCTGTCTATTGTAGAATCTAGATCTTTTGAAAAATTAATTGAAGGCACAAGTAAACTTTCAAAAACACCCAAACTCTTGGGTACACGTTCACTTACACGTAGAATTGATGAGGAATATCACCAAGTTGTGATAGATATAAAACAATCTTTGCAATCTGTAGATTTTATGTGTACCACAGCAGACATTTTGTCATCATCAAAACGTAGCTATTTAGGCATGACAATTCATTGGATCGACAGTGGCGCATTGAAAAGGGAAGGAGCTGCTATCGCCTGCAAAAGATTCAAGGGAGCATACTTATGATAAAATAGCAGAAATAATAAGTGAAGTGCACTCTGAATTTGATTTAAAATTATGCAAAATTACGAAAACAATCGCCGATAATGGTTCAAATATGATACAAGTTTTTAAGATATTTAGAAGGTCTGAATCTATTGTCATATCATCATCATTTTGTCAACAAATGACTATAATGACTATAACACAGCCAGTCATGATGATGAAGATAACGAAGATGATAAAATTGATAGAGACAATGATTTTTTCCACAAGCTTTTCCAGAATCGATCAAAGATTACGCAAGTGATTATGAACTGCCTAGTCACGAAAGATGTGCCACGCACACTTTATATTTAATTGCAGCGATAGACACTAAACAGGCAATGGTAAAAAGCAACGCTTATAAGAAAGTCCACAATTCAGCTTTTGGGAAGTGTCAAGTACTCTGGAATTTATGCGCGAAATCACCGAAAGCTTGTGAAACTTATTTGGATGCAACAGCAAAATCTTCTGCTTCTCCATGCCCAACAAGGTGAAATTCTTATTACGACTCAGTAAACGATCTCTTAATTGTGAAGGAACATTTGAACGAAACACTGAAAAGTTTAAAACTTCCACTTTTTAAGGAAACAGATTTGCAATTTTTGAGCGAATACATCAAATATTTGAAGCCGATAGTCGAAGCCATACAAAATTTACAGAGAGAAAAATATACATACTATGGAATGCTGTTGCCTGAATTGATGAGGATTGTCAAAATTCTTTCGTCTCTGAAAATGAAAAATCTTAAATAATGTGGACATTTAATTAAAGTAATTGAGAGAAATTTAAAACTGCGATTCAAGCAATTTTTGCTTTTCGAATCAATAGCAAATGATGCCATCTTGGCATTAGTGGCTCATCCTTTTTTTTTAAATGTAATGGGTACCGAAAAAAAAGGCATGCGAAAGCGTTATTTTTAATAGAAACAAGAAAATAGGAACAGAATAAATATGATCAAAAGGAAAGTAGTGCGGAAAAAAAGGAAAAAATCATATTTCATGTTCCAAGACGACTCATCAGCTTCATCATCTACAAGCGAGACAACAGAAAATTTGAAAGCTCTTCAATATTTACAAGCTGGAGACACATCACTTTCAATGGTAAAATCCTATCCAACAATAAAAAAAATATTTCTCAAATATAATACGTGCCTCCCGAGCTCAACGCCAGTCTTTTCTCGTATGGCGGGTTAATTATGAGACCTCACAGAAGGAAAATTGGTGAATCCCTTTTTGAAAAACTTGTTCTTCTCAAAGCACGTTCCACTTCTAAAGAGCATTACAATCAAAATGTCATTTTAAAAGAATAACAATGTTTGTAAACAATGTAGGCAAACATTTTTTGTAATCCCATATGTAATATCCCATATGTAAATGTTTATGTAATTTTAGTTTATATTAAAATAAATAAGAATTTAACTATATGAAATAATAGTAAGAAATATAAATAATTAAACATCAGAATTTAAATATCAATAAATATTATATAAAAATGGAAATATTTACAAAAACCATTTTTATTTAGAAACCATTTTAAAAATGCCTATTTTCCATTTCTAATTTTAAGGGTCGGCAGGAGTGACGGCCAAACTCCGAATTGATATTGGAGACTTCGCGCGGTGACAATGCGAAACTCCGGCTTCAGGGTTACCAATCTGAGAAATAAATTCTCGATCTCTATGTAGAGGTATATGTCCGTATACGTACACACACGATTGCATCGCTCGCGTGGACGCACCAGGAGAGGATAGATAGAAAAGGATCAACGATCACGCTATCCTTGTTCCTCTAGCATATTGCTTTACAGCCGAGATACGGCCTAAAAATGCTTTCTCTCGTGGCAGAAAGCAGTAATGCAACAAGATTAACGAGCGTCCACTTTGTAAATTTTATACTTGCGTATATACATATATGCATATATATATTTAAATTATAGTTAAAATTATACGTGCAGTTAAATATTGTATGATGATCAATAACAATAGTAGGATAATAGATAACAGAGTGAACAAATACACAATATGTAAGAGACGGGTGCTAGAAACGGGTGTTAGACTTGGTAATTTGTTGCTTTGTTACTATCGATACTTCGTATATTATATCAGCAGAATAGAGGAACAGCAATCCTTATTTGACATTATCTTTTAACAGTCATGGTAAAAGCGATGTTTAGGGGATGCAGCCCCGATGACCTTGATCTTGACATATGTTGTCACCCTTCTGAGTGACCTTCAGAAGGTTTTAGCCGTCGCTCGTTTTTTTATTAAAAAGTTATTAACTAAAATATTATTCATTGAATGTGTGGAATAAATAAATACATGAATGGACAGAGGAATTTTAAAGATAGAGAGAAATTAAACTAGAAATAAGTTTGGGTTAGGTTATTTCTTTCGGAAGTGGACCCCCCCCCCCTAGGGGGGCGGAACCCACTGTTTTATGCATACACTTTTTAATGCGAGGTGAGGTTCCACATGGGTTTACAACTTTCCACGCGAAGCGAGGTTCAACGCAAACCAATGTGTCTAGTTCTTTGATAGTGGAGCCCCCCCATAGGGGGGGGGCGGAATCTATTGTGTCCATACATATACTTTTTAAAGCAAAGTGAGATTCTACATGGGTTGTACATGAGTTGAATCTCGCTTTGCGTGAAAAGTTGTAAATCCATGTGGAATTTCATTTCTCATTAAAAAGTATATGCGTGGAGGCAATATGTTCCGCCCCCCCCCCCTATGAGGGGGCTCCACTATCAAAGAACTAGACACATTGGTTTGCGTTGAACCTCGCTTCGCGTGGAAAGTTGCAAACCCATATGAAACCTCACTTCGCATTAAAACGTGTATGCATAAAACAGTGGGTTCCGCCCCCCATACGGGGGGGCTGCACTTCCGGAAGAAATAACCTAACCCAAACCTATTTCTAATTTAATTTCTCTCTATCTTTAAAATATAAGCTTAGTAATTCATGCCGATTGCCATATAAACAACATATAGTGAGTAACATACTAAGTAAGAATATCAAAAGAAATCAAAACAAATCAGTGTTTGGGAATGTAATGAATGTTTGTATATAATACGTATCTACATCACCAGTCTCAGTATGTCATATAGTCGTGTATCAGTCAGTTGGATAATTTCAAGATTTCCTTAATTTTCAACATGCATTTGTACGAATTTATCAATTTGACATAAAATTTTGATTGTTTGTGCAATTTTTTGTGTGAGAAGAAAGTTGTTCGTGGCGAAATAACGTGTCTAAGATGCGAAAATGTATTAGTACTAAACACATTCAATAAATAATATTTTAGTTAATAACTTTTTAATAAAAAACGAGCGACGGCTAAAACCTTCTGAAGGTCACTCAGGAACAACATATGTCAAGGTCAAGGTCATCGGGGCTGCATCCCCTAAACGTCACTTTTACCCCAACTTTTTTAAGCCATCCAAAAAATATGATTTGTCGAACTCTGCGCTCTTCATCAAAAACGGATGTTTGGCCACGCTTGAATTCATTGAACCAATATCTGATGGTAGTCATCGAAGGTGCATGGTCCTTATAAACGGCGTGCAACTTCACTTTGATTTCCTCACACGTCTTCCCATCCAAAAAAAGGAATCGAATGACTGACCGATATTGCTCTTTTTCCATGGTTGCAACAAACACAAACTTGCCCACTTTCAACAGCTATCAAAACAAAACTACTCGATAAATCTGTCTGAAATTTTGACAGGCGTCGTTCAAAAGATGGCGTTAAACGATGGTATACAGATTTTGAGTCAGTGGCGCTATCAGTCGTTAAACACGGATACTTATCATACAGCCCTCGTATCTTACAATTAAGTATTCTTTTTAAATTAACAGCCTTTACAAAAAATATATTTTAACATTTTTATATTATGTATTTTAAATATATTATATTAAAAAAGATTATGTTGATTAAACTATTATATTAATTATAATAATTTAAGCAATATATTTTTTAATAATAATGATTTTAATAATAATTTTAATACACCCATACAATTCAATATGTGTGCGTTATAAAATGGCCAACATATTTTCGAAATATTAACAATTGTTCTAAATATAATTCTCACACAAAATATAATAATGATTATATAACAAAACATATAAAAACATTTTGTTTAAATGTCTGTGGAATTGAACTTGAGTCATCTACTGCGTGATAGACTCACCTCATCATTTTGCACTTCGCCATTATGTATTACTTGCACATATTTAGCTTTCACGCTATAAGTATATATACTTATGTAGTATACAGGGTGTCCGGTAAAGATTGTGCCAACGCTCGTGAGCGGGTAGAGCACAATAAACTGAACAGAAAAGTCCTGTAACATTTTTTTCTATAATGTTTAATAAAGGAGTTATTATTAAGTAAAGTCTAGTCAATCAGCGCCGATTTTTAGCCGGATGCACGTCGATGAGCCGCCCACCTGGTAGTGTGCGCCGCCGTAGCGACGGAGCGCTCACGCACACTACCAGACGCGCGGTTTAAACGTAGACAAAAGCAAATTTCATATGTAGGAAAATACACATTCATATAATTAAATCTGGTTATACTGAAAACACTGAGCGATGTGAAGTGGACCTACAGGTGAAAAGTAATAAATCCATATAAACATCGTACATAAAGATTTATATTTGACCCATATATTATATGTGTGAACTTTCATTCGTTAATTATTTTTTAACGAGCGACGACTCAAATCTTTGAAATGCTATTCAAAGTCATGAACTGGACAACATATGTCAAAATCAAAATTATTAAGGCTGGCTCTCTCTTTTCGAGGCTCTCAAATTAAAATATTTATCTTTTTTTATTATTATAAGCAATACTGATATTATATAATAAAACATTAAAATTTTCATATAAAAAATATTATATAATTGTAATGTATATAATTGTATGTCTTATTTTAAAACATTCTTATATTCAAAAATATAGAAATAAATCAACTTGATACTTACCCTGATTTATGAAGTTCTTTTTTCGAGACGCAGACAGCAGTAAACATGTTTTCCAAAAGGCAAAGTTCCTTCTTCTTACAGTTGAGTGGGCGACAAAGCTCACCTGAGACAAGAAATATACAATTTTTTTTTTATGATACATTTATCTTTTATATTATTCATTAAATTCAAGAAATATAACGAAATCAGATTTATACTTCAAAGTTTGAACAAAGGAATGTCTTATCTTTTGTACATTACTCATCTAAAAACTTCTATGTAATAAAAATGTTTTAAAATATTTTAACAAGAAAGAAGAAAGGCTAATTGGAGCCTAGACGCAGTACATGATGCATATTAAAGTATTATATTTTTATTTCAAATAAAAGTCATTTGTCGAGATCACTCCTCTTGAGCAATTACTTCCGCTATAGTCTCCCTAAAGTTGACAAAGAGAATTATTCTCTAACAATCATTGTCTCTTCTACAAATAGTCTTCTCCATTTCTTTGCAGTCTTCTTACACAACATCATCTTTAAAAACATTCTTAAGACTCATAGCCATATCTCCAACAGCTATGATCTGGTTAAAAAATTAAGCTCAAGAACTATTGATGAATATTATCAGTTGATTTCATTGGATGTTGTTTCTTTGTTTATGAATGTTCCGATTGAACTAGCTATTAAAGGGATAAATAAATAATGGCATCACATTAGCAAAGATACGTGCATCACGTATGATGAATTTCTTTCTGGAAAGAGTCCGTCTTGAGTTAAATTCCACTTTTTTTTAATTTGATGGGAAAATTTATAAACAAATCTTTGATACTCCAATGGATTCTCTTTTGTCTCTCATTCTGGGGAATAACATTATGAAGATCTTAAAGAAACAGCCATCTCAAGATTATCCTTAGTATTGTTGTTTTATTTCAGATATGTTGATGATGTTACCTTTGCTATTCTTCTTTCATTTTTTTTGACCATCCTGGAATTGTTTAACTCTTTCCAATAAATTACAGTTCACCATTGAAATTAGCACAAATAATCAAATCAATTTTTTAAATGTTTCCATCATATTACCTAATGGTAATGTTGTATTCGATTGGTATCGGAAATCGACTTTTCCGTCTAAATTATTACTCGTAACATCCAATATGCCACAAGAAGGATGTTATTATGGGTTTAGTAGATTATGTTGAAATTGTTACACTTACAATTTTATGAAAAAAAATCTCTCGTAATAAAAAATTTATCGTTGACATATTCCTAGATATATATAATAACTATCTCTTAGAATTTATTTTTACTACCATTAAGAATAGGATCAAATTTTTTATCTGCCGGAAAGAGAACTTTCTCCTTTCCCCTTCACACATTCCTCTTTTATTTTTCCTTCCTTTTTCACCATCCCATTTATCAAGGGTGTCACTGAGAAATTCGTTTCTGTGATTAAAGACTCAGAAAAATCTGTGGCTGAAGTGTGCTTAAATAAATTAAACAAATCATTGAAACACAGAAGGATTCTCTTCCAAAAGAGAATGTGTTAATCAAACAAGGACACAACTTGCAACTAGAATTAAAGAACATCGTTGCAACATAGATCGGTCTCTTCCCATTCAGTTGTAACAGACCATCGCATTAGAGACCATGAGTTTGACTGGGAAAATGTTTGCATTTTGGCAGGAATTTTCTTATATTATAAAAAATATTTCTGAAATATTACATATTAAACAGCAAAAAGTTGGGATTTATCTACAAAAGGATGCAAGTCTCCTTGACCTCTTACTTCCCAATTCTTAATAGATGTACTTAATTTGAATCTCCTGCTCTTCTTACGCTTTGTATTACCCAGATTCAATTTTAGTTACTGACTTAACGTGTATTCCTGACATTTCCACGTACCCCTCTCTTGCTACTTACTTATTGCTCACAGATCATTTACTGACGTGACGTTCTGTAGATCACTTATAACAGTATACTATATGTTAGGTTTTTAAGTTCAAAGTTTATTACAAATATAGAATTAACACAGAGTATTATCACAAGGATTCTTCGAGAACAATCTTACTAGTTTTGAGAATACAAGTCGAATGCATCTTAACTGTTACGCGGCTAAATTTTGAGAGAGCGAAGAGCACGCTGCTCCAATTTGCTGGTTGCGCATCCCCTTCTTCTTACGCACGCGCAGAGCATTACCATATTCTGACGCTCGCTACATTCATACATATATACACATACATTACACACAGATTATAATTCCTTTAACACTCCCTCTTATAATTTATGTGTCTCGCCAAGGTACATTTACATATGAGTTTATATTTCTTTTATGCCAATTAATTCGCGTAACATTTGAAATTTCTGTTTGCTTAAAGGCTTTGTAAAAATATCCGCTTTTTGAATATTAGAATTAATATACTTTAATTGAATCTTTTAGTTTTTATACTTTTCTCTAATAAAATAAAACTTGATGTCTATGTGTTTACTTTTCTAGTGCACATCAGGGTTTTTAATGAGTCGAATCGCACTTTGATTGTCGAGTCTGAGTTCAGGTACTTTAATTGTTCCATTTTGTTAATTTTGATATCAACTTATGCGTCCACATTATTTCTTTGGTCGCTTCGCATGCTGCCACAAATTCTGCTTCGGTCGTTGAAAGAGCTATAGTTTTTTGTTTTTTCGATTCCCATATTACCGAAGAGCTTCCGAATTTTACAATGTATCCGCTCATTGACCTCCTCGTTTGCATGTCATCTGCAAAGTCCGCGTCATTAAAAGTGATTATGTCTTTCCAGTTATTTCCTGATTTGTACATTAGACCATAGTTAGCAGTTCCTTTTAAATATTTAACTATTCTCTTTATAGCATTCCAATATGCTTTACAAAGATTTTCGACAAATTGACTAGCCGTTATCACCGCGAATGCAATATCGGGTCGCGTAGTTTGCACTAGAAATAATAGACTACCGATCACCTCTCTATATGCTATATTCACACGATTATTGCTACTTGCTCAAACATTGAAATATTTTGATTACTATTCGCGATATATATATATATATATATATATATATATATATATATATATACATATAGTTATATATATATATATATATATATACATATATACATATATATATATATATATATATATATATATATATATATATATATAGTTACAGATATAGTTACACTATTAGCTTCGGACATATTAAACTTATCTATTATATGATTAATATATTTGATACTTTTTAACGAAATAGCGTCGCTTTTATAAGTCTTTATTTTTATACCTAGAAATAAGTTTACTTCGAGTACTTTAATTTCGAATTCGTGGGCAAGTATTTCAAAAACTTTGCCGATTCTAGTATTATACAATTAATCCGTCAAGATATTTCTTTTGCTAGCATGATGAACTAGCTGCCTCTACAAGTATTCTGTTTTCTCTCTCAGTTTGGCCATTTTGTTCGGATTTGTACACCACTGTTCGTTCGTGTCAAATGCCGAGTCTGTCGATTTCTTCCTTCATTTTCCAGTTTATGAATTCTAATCCGTTGTCTGTTCTTAACGCAGCTTTCCTTCTGTCTCGGTTTTCAAACTTATTCTGTATTTCCTGAAGAACTCTGGAACTCTGATTTATTTTTCAGAAAGTATACTTTTCTATACTTAGAGTAATCATCCTTGAAAAGAAGAAAATACTTTGAATTCCCAATCGATGTCTCCTCCATGGGGCTACACAGCATGCATGGATTAGCTGCCCTATTTTCCTCGCACTGCTTTTGCTTATTGAGAAATTCAATCTGTACATTTTTCCTATTATGCATGCTTTACATGAGAGTTTGCTTACTTGTTCTGTTGCTTTTATTCCTTCGTGACTGAGCACTTGTTTGACATCCTTAAGATTTAGATGTGTCAGTCGTTCGTGCCGTATTTGCAGGAAGTTATCTTCTTGACCTTCTTCCATCATTAGAGCCTCTTCCGTCGATACTCTGTTTATTTTCAATTTGTAGAGATTGTCTTCCTTTTCTCCGACCATAATCGTGCGTTTGCCGGAATGTATTACACACTGTTTGTTATTTTCTATGACCGTGAATTCTTGATTTGTTATGGTTTCATATGATACGAGATTGTACTTGACTTTTGGAATAAAGTGTACATTAGATCAGTGATGCAAGTTTTGCGTTTTGTGCCCGCTGCCAGCGCGTGTGGAGGGGATATGTACACAAGCGTGAACCGCAGAGAATTCTGCGCATTACACGTACACGTTTCACGCTTGTGTACGTATCCCCTCCACACGCGCTGGCAGCGAGCACAAAACGCAAAACTTGCATCTATGCATTAGACAAGTGTTTGTTTTCTTCCCAACGCTTACCTGTGTACACTAATAGGTATAGGCGTATAGGAATTTCACCGACTCCGTAGAAAGAAGATGATTGCTATCTTCTATTTTGAATTTCTTCGGTTTTTCAACTCTACATAGTTTACCAACCATGTTCTGTTTGAGGTCATGTGAACCAATGTTCCTGAATCTAAATACCATTTTTCTTCATCGGTTTCCTCGTTGTCCTTTTCTTCTTTTCTTATTAGAATCTCGCTTTCTCCTGACTTAGCTTCTTTTCTTCCGCTCTCCTTTTCTATCTTCTCGTTTTTCTGGCTCTTGTTTCTGCATTCTCTTTTCCAATATTTTTTTTCCACGTTTAAAGCAATCTCCGTTTTTGCCTTCATACACAGATGTGAGCTTGTCCCACATATCTTTAGCATTCTCGCAATTGGGAGCGTCCCGTTTGACCACGTTGATATTGACCACGGTCCCGATTGACCACGTTGAGATTGACCACATTGCGATCAGTGATGCCAGAATTGCCACGCTAGCAACACGCAACCGTAGTGGAGGGGATGACGCACACAAGCGCAAACCGCGTACGTGTGAGCTCGGCGCTTCGGCTGGCTTCGGACAGCAGAAGAGGACAGACATACTATTTTCTGTCTCCCTCCTTCTTATCGAGCCGGCACGAAGACCGGGCGGTACACGTCGCTTGGTCGCTTCCCGATTGTCGCTTCTTACTATGCCTTTAATGTTTTTTTCAGCCTTTTCGTATGAGATATATTATTTATTATATATCTATTATATAATATATTTATGATTAAGATACGTATATAAATTACTTAAAGTTTTTAATCCACGTAAAAATGCATTTTAAATCGATGATTTGAAAGAAGGAATATCCGTGTGGAGACAACAAAAGGAAAAATCATACATTTTATTGTATGAAAAATGTATCGATTTTCCGACAAATGATTAAAAATAATGAAAAGTACTATAAGAAAGTTTAAATATTTAAAAAATATGTCATATAATAATATTTAACTTTAGTTTCTATACATATATATTTACAATATCGTTACGATACACAAACGTATATACGGACCACATATATACGTTTGTGTCGTTGTCGAACAATACTGAATGATGATTTTCCACACCACCTATATGAGGTACCACCAATGGCGCGTAAGATTTTTTTAACGTGGATCTTCGCCTGTAGCCATATCATACCACATTAGATTATATAATATGCTCTATTTTATATGAAGGAAAAAAGGATAAAGGAAAAAATTTTTTAAATAATTACTCCCCAACTATATATTATTTTTTATTACTTTTTATTTTGTTTTATTTTTAATTAAAAATATAATTTTTTATTACTGTGGGACCACTACGGCCCCACGTATTTCTTCCTCGGCCGCCAGGGACGCGTCTTCCTCGGCCGCCAGGGACGCCTCTTCCCCGGCCGCCAGGGCCGCCCCTTCCTCGGCCACTGCCTCTATTTATTCTTCCTCCCCGCTGGTAATACCAGCGGGCGCGGGATCGGCCGCCTGCTCTTTTTGGATGCGTTTCTGAAAAAATAAATATATGCATATTTATTAATATTTTAATGAAAAAGGATAAATAATAAAAATATACCATTTTCGTTCATTTCCTCCGGCGGCAGCTGTGGCTGCAGCTCCTGCTGCTGCTGCTGCTGCTGCTGCTGCTGCTGCTCCTCCTGCTTCTGTTGCAAATATTGTAATTGTTGATGCAACAGCTGTTGCCTCTCTTCTTGCAATTTTTGTTGATGCAACAACTGTTGCATCAACTGTTGCAAATTTGCCGCATCTCCATTTATTTCTTCTATACAAATAAAATATATTATGTAAGAGAAAGGAGAAGATAAAAATTAAATATAAAACTTTCTTAAAAAATACAAATAATAATAATTTGATTTACTTACGGGACATGACGATACGTTGTGTGCGATGTTTCACAGAGAAATGAAGCACTCGACATTATTTAAGTTGTTTCATACGCCGCGCATTTGTTTTATACGTTGTACTGCTACTGTTTCACGGCGCTTCTGTAAGATAATCTTGTTGCTCTTTGCGAGTCAACGTATTTTTTTATACGTGTCTTGTAAAATCTTGGTACCCAAGAAGCTGAAGCAATTGCGATTGTAAGTTATTTCAAATATCTATATTTATTTCTATATTTCTATATTATTTCTATTAATTTTTGTATTATTAATCTTTCCTTTTATTCATTCTTCTTTCGTTCTTTGTTTCTATCTACTTTTTGTTCTAAAAATGTGTGATGAATTAAGAAAAAAATCTAAGCGAAGCTTTTCAGAAGCTTGGCTTAGTGATGATAGAATTAAATGTTGGATACGTAAAGTATCTTCTGATGATGGTTTTTATCATTGCATCATATGTAATAAAAATATATCGTGCAACACACATGTTTTAAGACATGCGAATTCTGCGTGTCACAAAAATAATATTAAAGAAAATACTTTATTAGATAATATTGATATAAGTTCACATAAAAATATATCAAAATCTAAATATAAATTTAAAGCACAATGGCTAGAGATCGAATTATTTCAGCCATGGTTACGTGAAATATCAGATGGCATTAATACATTTTTTTGCTCATTTTGTAATAAATCTATGATTGGTGATTTATCTCACATTTATCGTCACGCAGAATCCGAAGCACATATAAAAATATGTAAAGAAAAGAAGACAGAAACAATGAACATGGATGAAAATATCAACATGATGGATGACTCACTTTTGCCGTTTGAAGACCGGAAAAAATCAGCAGAAATTCGATATGCCGCATTAATTGCTGATAAGAATATTTCGCATCAAACGGCAAAAGATATCCTTAACTTTTTTCAACAAATAGGAACAGATCCTAACGTATTAAAAAGTATGAGTATGGGTCGAACAAAATGTAAAAATATTATTTCGAATGTATTGTGTCCGGTCGAGACGAACCGTGTGGTCAACAGCATTCAAAATACTAAATTTTCCATTTTTATTGATGAAACATCTGATATTTGTAATGAAAAATGGATGACGTTTCTTGTACGGTATGTTGATCCTGAAACATTAGACATTCGCACGCAATTAATTAAATTAATTAATATTGACGCAAAAAATAGTAGCGCGGAAAAATTATTTAATACATTTAAATGTGAAATGTGGAAATTAAACATTCCATTTGGAAATATTGTTGCCTTGTCATGCGACAATGCATCTGTCATGACAGGTAAACATCTCTCATTTAAAAAAAAGTTAGAAGAATTTTGTACAAATTTATTAACATTTCCATGTCCATGCCATTCCGCGGCATTAGCTGCACATGCTGCATGTGCTAAAATACCGGAATATTGCGAGGAGTTTTTAAAAAAGATAGCAAATTATATTAATAGTAGTCCTAAGCGTGCTGCTATTTTTGAAGAATTTACTGAATGTTTTCAGGAAACAAACCGTAAAATTTTAAAATTATCTACTACACGATGGCTATCTCACCATTCATGTGTTGTGAGACTTCTTGATTTTTGGGATACTACGAAGCTTTTTTTGACTGAAATGGTTATAAGTGAAAAAACTAAATCAGGAGACAATTTATTATCTGTGATGGAAAATCCGGATGTAAAAGCATATTTGTTATTTTTAAAGCATATTTAAAATTTTTTTAATTCTTTTAATGCATTTTTTCAAGCTGTGGAAACAAGAGTTCACTTGTTGCAGCCAAAGTCATTGGAACTTTTAATAAGAATTTCCAAACATTTTTTGAAACCAGAGCTTGTAAAAAATGTATGTAATGATTTTAAATTTTCTGAAAAAGAAAACCATAAATCTTTAAATGATATAAATTTAGGATATGAATGTGAAGAATATCTCGAAAGTTTAATGAAAAAAGGACACGCAGACATAATTGGAAATGTTCGAGATAATTGTCTGCAATTTTACGTGACTGCTGCCGAGGAAATTAGTAAAAGATTGCCCATTAAAGATAAATTTTTATGTAAATTAACAGTTTTCACATTCAACACAGCATTACGTAGTATTGACAGAGAAACATCATTTAATGATGTTTCTTTTATTGCTCAAACCCTCGGTGGCTTTGACGAAAATGCTTTAAAAAAAGAGTGGCATAGTTTACATGTAGATTTTACAACAGCAGAAAAAGAACATCTTTCAAAATTAAACTTTGATGAAATGTGGAAAGAAATTTTAAAACGTACATATCCCAATATGAAGTCTCTTTTGAATGCTGTTAGATCACTTCCAAATTCAAATGCCGACCCAGAAAGAATGTTTTCTTTGCTATCAGATTTAAAAACAAAAAAAAGAAATAAGCTTTCGTCTGCATGTATAAACGCTAGTTGTGTGTTAAAATCAGCATTAAAAGCAAGAAAAGAAACAGTTTTAGATATGGAGATAAATGAAAATCATTTGTCTCTCATGTCGTCAGACAAATTATATTCTATTTGTCCTAAGAAAAAGAGCAGTTTAACACTATATGCTGCTGATAATGATATTGCTAGTACTTCGGTTACTAATATGCAATAATAACGTTTAAAATAAAATAAATAGTATTATTTATGGCATTATTATGTATATAATACAATGAAGAGCTTTTCTCGCGTTATGATATGTTCGTAAAACAAATTTTGTCTGTAATAGACATCATACTTGTAAAAGCAAATGTGCAAAAAAATTGTTGTCACTAATTGACATCACATTTGCAAAAGCAAGTGTGTAAAAATATTATTGTCACTAATTGACATCACATTTGCAAAAGCAAGTGTGTAAAAATATTATTGTCACTAATTGACATCACATTTGCAAAAGCAAGTGTGTAAAAATATTATTGTCACTAATTGACATCACATTTGCAAAAGCAAGTGTGTAAAAATATTATTGTCACTAATTGACATCACATTTGCAAAAGCAAGTGTGTAAAAATATTATTGTCACTAATTGACATCACACTTGCAAAAGCAAGTGTGTAAAAAATTGTTGTCACTAATTGACATCACATTTGCAAAAGCAAGTGTGTAAAAATATTATTGTCACTAATTGACATCACATTTGCAAAAGCAAGTGTGTAAAAAATTGTTGTCACTAATTGACATCACATTTGCAAAAGCAAGTGTGTAAAAATATTATTGTCACTAATTGACATCACATTTGCAAAAGCAAGTGTGCAAAAAATATTCTATAAATGACAGATACAATAGAGCATATTATATATTATAATGTGGTATGATATGGCTACAGGCGAAGATCCACGTTAAAAAAATCTTACGCGCCAATGGTGGTACCTCATATAGGTGGTGTGGAAAATCATCATTCAGTATTGTTTGACGACGACACAAACATATATATGTGGTCCGTATATACGTTTGTGTATCGTAACGATATTGTAAATATATATGTATAGAAAGTAAAGTTAAATATTATTATATGACATATTTTTTAAATATTTAAACTTTCTTATAGTACTTTTCATTATTTTTAATCATTTGTCGGAAAATCGATACATTTTTCGTACAATAAAATGTATGATTTTTTCTTTTGTTGTCTCCACACGGATATTCCTTCTTTCAAATCATCGATTTAAAATGCATTTTTACGTGGATTAAAAACTTTAAGTAATTTATATACGTATCTTAATTATAAATATATTATATAATAGATATATAATAAATAATATATCTCATACGAAAAGGCTGAAAAAAACATTAAAGGCATAGTAAGAAGCGACAATCGGGAAGCGACCAAGCGACGTGTACCGCCCGGTCTTCGTGCCGGCTCGATAAGAAGGAGGGAGACAGAAAATAGTATGTCTGTCCTCTTCTGCTGTCCGAAGCCAGCCGAAGCGCCGAGCTCACACGTACGCGGTTTGCGCTTGTGTGCGTCATCCCCTCCACTACGGTTGCGTGTTGCTAGCGTGGCAATTCTGGCATCACTGATTGCGATTGACCACGTTGCGATTGACCACGTTGATATTGATCACGGTCCCGATTGACCACGGTCCCGATTGACCACGGTCCCGATTGACCACGGTCCCGATTGACCACGTTGATATTGACCACGGTCCCGATTGACCACGGTCCCGATTGACCACGGTCTCGATTGACCACATTAATATTGACCACGGTCCCGATTGACCACAGATCAATACATGTCGTTACTAGGGCATGTACTTTGCAAGTTGTAAAGCGAGGTCCATTGTGTCCGACTAGCGGAGGGGGTGCGGGAGGGGGGCCGAAGGCCCCTCTTGCACCTCCCCGCATGTGTGTGTGTGTGTGTGTGTGTGTTACATGGTTTTTCAATCGGGACCGTGTTCAATATCAACGTGGTCAATCGGGACCGTGGTCAATCGGGACCGTGGTCAATCGGGACCGTGGTCAATATTAACGTGGTCAAACGGGTGCCACTCCTCGCAATTTATCAAATATAACATTGATTGCTCACTTACATTTAGTATGATGAGTTTCTGAGTTGTGCTGTCCGTTTTTAGCCACACTTTCAACTTCTTTTGATATTCTGTTAGTTCAGTTTGATTTTCTTTTCTGGGCTATTCCGGTTTGGTCGCGTGTCCTAGCATCGCGTTCCACGCTTTTCCAGAAGCCAGGAGAATTTTCATTTGGAATTTCCACATATTCTAGTCTTACTCTCCTTTCAACTTATTAATTCTCTCGTTCTCATGCTCCATTTTCTTCTTATGTCCTTGAGATATTTGTCGCACTATTTGCACACACGTAGCCGGTTAACCTCTATTTAACTTTCCGTTATACTCAGACACTACGGCCTGGGCCCATAATCTGTTAAGTTTTTAAGTTCAAAGTTTATTACAAATGTAGAGTTAACACAGTATTATCACAAGGATTCTTCGAGAACAATCTTACTAGTTTTGAGAATACAAGTCGAATGCATCTTAACCATTACGCGGCTAGATTTCGAGAGAGCGAGGAGCACGCGGCTCTCAATTTGCTCAGTGCGCATCTTCTTCTTCTTATGCATGCGCAGAGCGTTGCCATATTCTGACGCTTGCTAACATACATATATATACACACATACATTACACACAGATTATAATTCCCTTAAAAATATATCATTTATTAATTTCTTTTGGTTTTAATTTTATTAACTTGATATGTTTAATATTTCCATAACTTCTTTAGTTTGATTTCCTTAACATTTTTAACACTTTTAAATCTGTAAGTATTTCTCTGTTGTTGTATTGTTTTGAATTTAACTTCAATATTAGTTCGTTTTTATGTATCTTTTATTATTGTAGGTGAACTCATATTTTAGTGGCAGTTTTTTATTTCCTCTTAACTGTTAATTTTTGGGGATCTTGTGCTTGCACAGGAAAATTTTTTACATCATTGGTTGACTTATATATACCAACGAATCATTTCAAAGATTGTTATGTTTCATATTTGCCTCACCTTTCTTTTATTAAGGACACGTCAGATCGTCTTGAAGGTGATGACTTACAGCTATACGTTGGGTCCGATTTTGAAGGCTCTAATGACGATGATTTCTACGGCATCTATTTATATTTAATTTATTTGTGTCGCTCATTAATTTTATTATGTGAATGCGCGACATCATATGCTTTATGATGTGCCTTGCGATGTTTTATCATTTTTGTAATAATTTGACACTGCCGACGATTATTATTATTAATTGCAAATTTTTCTTTTTTTAATTTTATAATTTTCATCATTGATAATCAAAAGGGGATCGAAACGTTTGGGAAATTACTTTTATTTGAAATAAAAATACTTATTTGTTATTACGTATCACGTACTGCATCTTCAATTAGCTTTTCTTTTTTATTACTTGATTTGTATCATTTGAGTCTTGTTTATTTTAACTTTTATTATTTTAAAATATTTTTATTATTCTTTATTATTTCTTATTTTTTATTATGTTCTTTAATGATCACCGATATAAAATGCGATAAAAGTGCATAAAAGATCACACCTCACCAATTTTATTGCCACTTAGATATGTTGTAAGGAAGGTTTTTCTGAATAATTTCCCGCAAGAATCAAGTAAGAGACGGCATTGGTTTAGGAGATATAAAATATTAAATTTTGGCAATTTTAATGCTTTTTCTTAAAGATTATGAATTGATATTACGAACAGTAAAGTTTGTATACGTCGTAGTAATTTTTTTGCTAATCGAAAAGTTATTCACAGACACATTAAATGTCCACGGTGTGAAAAATATTATTTATTAAACGCGTAGGTGGGGGAGGAGCTGTGTCCCTCCCCCTGTACCTTCACCCCCAATTCTGACCTAACCAATCAACTCGTAATTTTCTGGGACCACTTAAGAATTATATATTATACTCTGAATAATATTTCATTTCTCAGAGAAAGGTTGTTAAATAAAAATAATTATTTATAGTTTTAGAAAAATAGATCTTTTCAAAATGAAATCAGAAGAAATTGCTTTATGACAGAATCAAATCTGCAATTTAATATTGCTTAATCTGTGAAAGAAATATTTTTTCTGTAAGACATAATATTTGAATATTATTCGTCATATATATGCATATAGGGGAAAGTTGGGTAGGCGAGTCAAACCGGGTACCTTTGTTTCTTCGTGATAAGTGCTACTATCTTTGGCTAACTCGTGTTATTAGTTGTAGATTGACGCCATCATTATTTTGAGATGAATCGTGTACACGATATTTCTTTTTTGAGAGAAGTTCAAAATATCAAAGATCGATATCGGGGCAACAATCGAGTCGTTATAGACTTTTTCTACACAGAACATCTGCTTCGGTATATGCAGCATTGCATTCTGTACATATTAGAGATTATATCTATACTAGTTTTGATCGTCACTTTATATGCCAGAATATACAACCGCCGTGTTACTTTCCTTGTGTTGGGGCAAAACCGGATACCTACACATCTCATGTAATGAAAAAAGAAATAACTGTTATCCTGGCTTTGTCTCCCTACAAAAAGCAGTTGGAAACAAAAACTACCACTCAGAAAAAAAAACCACTAAAAAAAGAAAGCTTTTTGAGACACCTAAAGTTAAAAAACTAAATAAGGAAATCCTGCAGCAATGTCGGACAAGAGGATATTTTTATTTATGATTTTTATCAATAGAATATACTTTTATATTGTATTTTGATTATAATAAATCTAGATTTTGTAATTGGACGGTGTTTTACAAATGGGTACCCGGTTTTACTTCCGGTAGGGTAATACCGGGTATTTTGACTTCTCCAAAAAATCTTGTTGTCCTTGGTAACCAAATTTTTTTTTTCAGCAACTAGCCTCATTTTCTCATAGTTTAAGGTCCGCTAAAGACTACTAATAGTCAGCAAAATTTTTCACTCTCTGATTTTTTGTAGGAAGACAAATCCAATAAAATACCCGGTTTTACCCTATTTTCCCCTATATGTATAAGAATTAACACGAATTAATACAAATAATTTAATCATGGATGTAAATTTAATATCGATGATTGTTATCCTTCCTACTGTTACGTCCTGGCGACGCCACGATTCCTTCCGCCATCCCTCCACCTCTAAATTACTATTTAAAAAAAAAGTAAGTTTTATTGAATAATTTTTCCTTTCCTCCTTTTTGTCTCGTTTCTTATTTAAATCAAAACTTTCCGAAGAATGTTTCATTCTTTTAAATCATCAACCCGTTCCGACAATAAGTCTTAGAAAATTTTAAATCCTGATCTAACACATATGCGAGTGACCAATTTTATACATCTCACCGTTCTTAATATGTACACTTATTGACTTATACATGTTGATTCTGATTTTATTTTTTTTATCTTATAATTAAATATATTTTTATATTGTATTAACCAGTCAGAGACTTAATGTTAACGATAGAATCTTTCCGTCATCACCCTGACTGATGTCCTCCGTACTAATGTAACATCCGCGAAGAAATAAACACACACATACACACACATATATACTCATACATCCAAAAAATTACCATCAATATTATTTTTTTATTTTTATATAACCATGTATACTAACCATCATTTATTTAAATATGAATAAACTCGTATTTTATTAATTAAAATCGAAATAACTCTTTATTAACCCCCACTCATTCCTAATCAAAAGGTCGCACTTGGTCCCATCCCGTGTAAAAGAGATTAAATTTTCTTACCGAAAAGGAACCACCAAACGAACGTCAGAATAACCAGCGTAATAGCGACCTGGTCGTTTACCTGCTTTTCAGACCTGCTAGTTCGTTCGACCCGATTTCAAACACCACGAGACATTTAACTTCGGATTAATAAAAGATAGTTGTTGCGTCCTTCCATTGACTCATCCTTCCTCGAATCTGAACGTAACACTACAATGACAAATTTTTTTTTATGATAAATTATTTGTAATATTTATTAAGCTATATATTTTTTGATGACATAAATAGTTCATTATAACAAAAAGAAAAAAAGTTAATAACAGTCATATATTTTAAAATTCTTTTCCGAGAGAAAGCTAAGCCGCGATGATAATTCATTATTACAATGATTTATTGCGATAACAACAATCAATATTATAATAAAAGTGACACTAATATTAAAGCGTGATGCCATTAATTTAAATGAGAATGTTTTATCTGCAAAACGAAACAATTTATCTACTATATACTTAATTTGATGTGTGGATGTACGGAGAACATCTTGTTGTGTTCCTAGCCACTAAGAAAGGGGTTTTTCGGAATCTGTACATCCAAAGGATTAGAATCCATGCTCTGAATAAAACACTCCCGAACTTTTAATAAAAAATGAATATATTTGTAGTCACGTTGTACACTTGTCGGTTTCGAGTTACAATACTCGGGAGCGATACGTACAGTAGTTTAATGATGCGCGATAATTCTAATCAGCGGCGAGTGAACGAAGCGAGCAAGCCTCGGTGCGTCTCGCGTTCAATTTATATATTAATTAATTAGATTGAAAGTAGTGCGGTAACCCTGGCCGAAATACGTATCGTGCTTCGCTTCTTCAGTCTGTCTCTTCAACTGCTTATTCAGCTTCCGAGAACTTGGCCGTGACTTCCTTTTCCTTTGTCACATCTTGCTTTATATTATTAATATTCTTTTGTTAATTTATTCTTTCTCAATCTGATTTTCCTTGTGCTATATTCCTTATTTAATATTTTACTTTTATAACTTTCTTAATCTTCTCTTTCTTAATCTTTTCTGTTCTATTTCCTATTTTAATATTAAGAAATTGGTCGAGTTACGACATCCCTCCCTCTTTGGAAAAAGAAAACGCAGGTTTAAGGTCTAAGTTTTTGTCTATTTCTACGGATAGACTTATAGTAAATTTATACATATATATTTTGTCTTATACTTACTTAGTACATTATCGTAGTGTCATTTTCCCTTGTTGTTGGGCCGGCTTCTGTTCCCTGTGTGTCGCTTATTATGCCATAGATATGATCTTGTATCGCTCGTTTACACATCGGATTTATGTTGGATTCTAGCGGTTTTTTATTTTCTACTTTACATCTTTTTTTCGCATATATTATTGCTATTATATAACTTATTATTATTATTCCTGTGCAACTTGAGACTACTGGATATATAATATGTTTATGGGAGAATAATTATTATTTAAGTCTTCGTTTAATTTCTAAGTCTTTCGCTTAAGTCCATTGATTCTATCAGATTTTTTATGATTTTCCATAACTTTATGGATGTGATTTTATCCAGTGGTTCGTCAGTTTGTTTGTCGTTTGAAGTCGTTAGATTGTAATCGGGTAAGTACGTTTGTGTAGGTTGTTATCGCAGTGTTATTCGTTCGTATTAATTTCTAATTTTTGTGTTGTTTCATTTTTACATGTTATCTCGATTGATGGTTTCGTTCGCGTGCGGAGAGCGCTCTACGCATTACATCTACATTCAAGGGCAGGAGTTGCAAGTCATATGATCGAGAGAGAAAGCAATGCAAGACGTGATGTTAATTAATAGTGTCCTATATCTGTCTCACTCACTCCAATTGAATGCAGGGAGTGCCAGTGAGACAGTTATAGGACACCGTACTGGTTGAATACCGCTTTCGGTTGTCATACACGTATACACCTAACCGCCGAGAGACACCATTTCTGCCCTTGAGTGTACACAGTTCACTCATGTGTGCCACTCATTCCCTCCACTACGGTTGTATGTTACTCACGTCTCAATACTATCATCATTGGTGTCTACCTCTAAATAAGCTAGTTCTAATTATTGAAGTAAACTCAATGAGATTCTCATCACATAACCTCTTCTGAAGCCATTTCAATGATTGATTTTGACTTGGTTTTTAGTCCACTAGTACAGATGTTCCACAATGACCCTCTCTATAAACTTACTAAAACAAGATAAAGTTACTGGCTTGACATTTCCTTTATTTTTTGTTTTTATCTATAAAGATGACTTGATAGTTGTTCTATTTTTGAGGTACACAGCTGTCTCCAAAGACTCTGTTAAAAATATCAACGATAACAAAAAATATATGATGAGTATAGTAACTTAAGCATTTTATAGTCGATGCTACCTATGCCTGATAAAGAGTCCCTTTTAATATTTTTAAGTGCTCTAAAAATTTTCTCCTTCATAATGTCATTATCCAATTCATTATTAAGATTATTAGCAACTGGGTCGATACTGATTCTCTCGACCACGGGGGAGCTATATCATCAATTGTCCTCATTATTTCTTGCTTTCTATCCTTGGCTTACCATTTATTTTATTCAATGTCGGTCAATGGTTGAGAAAGACTTCTTGAGAACTCTGATTTTATTTCACACATAATTTACATTTGTAAAGGGCCTAGGGGGATAAGCATAAGTAAAAGTTGCCCCCGCACGTATCAAGTCTAGATTGACACCATAGATTGGCATCTATGTGACTAAAAAATCCTGCAAATATCAACCTTAAAATTACATTTTTGTAGAAGTTATGGAGGGAGAAAGCAAAATCGAAAAAGTGGTTTTTCTCGAAAACGGGTGAACCGATTTTGATAAAAAAAATATCATTCAAAAACTACCCCCACCGCTTATTGAAGGAACGGCGGGGGTACAAAATCTGAAACTTTACATTTTGATGGTACAAATTATATCGCGTCGTGTGTACAAGTAGCGATTGATTCTGCTCGTGGCGAAAGGTACTTTACTCTTGAGACGGATAAGAGTCGAGGGTAGTTCTCGAAGGAACGGCGGGGGTACAAAATCTGAAACTTTAGATTTTGATGGTACAAATTATGTTGCGTCGTGTGTACAAGTAGCGATTGATTCTGCTCGTGGCGAAAGGTACTTTATTCTTGGGACGGATAAGGATTGAGGGTAGTTTTCGAAGGAACGGCGGGGATACAAAATCTGAAACTTTAAATTTTAATGGTACAAATTATGTCCCCTCAAGTATATACAATAAGTAGCGATTGATTCTGCTAATAGGAAAGAGTACTTTACTCTTGAGCTTAATAGGGCTAAATTCAATTGGGGGTTGTTTTTAGTATAAGGGCTAAATATATTAAGTTTATTTGGGTGGTACAAATTAATACAAATTCAGTCCTTTCGATTTCTGGTCTTATTTTTATCTTTTCGTTTTGTTTTAGTTTGGTCCTGCTAGCTTAATTTGATGGTAGCAGCGCCACGGTTTTTTTGGAAATGGCACGAGGTACAAAATTATTATTAGTTGTACAAATTAGTACTAAATAAGTACTAAATAATCTGATAGGTCCAGTTTGATTCTGCTGATTTGGTCATGCTAGCTTAATAGAGGTCTTAATGAAGCAGTTTTTAGTTTTCTAATGGCTAGAGTCGTTGCGGTAGGATAACCGCTATAACGAGAAACGCCGGAGGTCGGGGGGGATATCTCTCTGTCTCTTTTTCTCCCCTTTCGAAAATGGAAATAGAGAGATACTCTCCTCCCCCCGACCACTGGCATCTCTCGTCATAGCGGTTATCCTACCACAACGACTCTAGCGGCCATTAGAGAACTAAAAACTGCTACATTAAGCGACCTTCCCCCACCACCGGAGTTTCAAGACCTGTATATACGATCGTGCCCTAGAGAGTTAAATAAAATAAATGAATAGCAGATTTGGAAAACCGAGCCTGCGCAGTATTAATCAGAAAAGCAAATGACTATCAAAAAACTAAAGCTGGCACTATGTACTTCTGGGCATACGTTAATTGCTAGCAGTTATTATGCGTCGCGAATACACATCAATCAGTTTTCAAGAAGAATCATGAAATAACGAAAGATTCTTATTAATAGTTCTTTTCAGATGTTTCATGTGAGCGGGAAGCAAAAATCGCAGCTAAAGTTGGCTTTCAGAATAAAACGCTCGGCTATCTGTCGTAAACCTTAGAGAGTTGAAAATAAATGAGTAGCGGATTCGGGAGGTTTGCCAAAGGTGACATATGATCACAGACTAAAATTAGTTTAATATAGTGTCAACCGGTCAGTCGGGTTCGAAGTATGCGGCTGGAGCGAGAGTGTGTTGTGAAAGCGTGGTACCGCGCCGCATGCATGATTTTCATGCATCATTTTTCGCCATAAAGTACCTTTACGAAAAATTTGGGAAAAATTTATGTTAAAGCAGACATTTTAATGTTTCTTTTTTTTTAAATTTGGAGGTATAACTCTGAAACATAAACTCAAAAATAATTTTTGAAAAATTCAAAAATATTTTTTTACTCGTATTTTTTGTCAGAATTTTTTAAAAATTTTTTCTTAAAATAGTCTCATTGATGTTCATAACATATATTTTTTTCATCAAAATCGGTTCACCCGTTTTCGAGAAAAACCACTTTTTCGATTTTGCTTTCTCCCTCCATAACTCCTACTAAAATGTAATTTTAAGGTTGATATTTGCAGGATTTTTTAGTCACATAGATGCCAATCTATGGTGTCAATCTAGACTTGATACGTGCGGGGCCAACTTTTACTTATGCTTATCCCCCTAGGCCCTTTGTTTATGCTAGTAATGTAAAACTTGTGACTGTGTATATTTTTAAAGACTATTTTATCGTCTTCCGACGGGTCGTTAATGCCCCACGCGATCGCTCTATCTCCTGCTTCTCCCTTCGGACATGGAGGATATGTCTCTGCAACATACAAGCCGGCCCGACTCTTTTACGTCCCTCAGCGACTCCGGATGTTCCCCTTTTCGATTTCCTTACCGATCTTGAATCATATCTGTATTGAAGTTCCGGACTCGTACGTCGGGCGCAGTCCTGTATCTCCGCGTTGGGGCTCCCATGCTAGTTGTATGCAGAGTGGCCTTCCCTTTCTGTATCTCTATCGATTCTGTAGGCAGCGGTTTTTTCAAAATGCGACAGCGACTATTCTTTGCTATTATTACACATGTTATTGCAAAAGACAAGATGCCATTGTCTGGCGTGCTCTGTGTATGCTGAATCGGGCCTCCACTCGTCCCCGACATTAGTCTCTCATGCACCTTGCTGTCACCGGATGAGATCTCGTCACTCTCTTCTGCTGCTTAGCGCCGCTACACGCTAAACCTTAAATCGCCACAAAAACGTAACAAGATCGCGGGATCGCGTCCGAACCTGCACTCGGGCCGCTCTCTCTCTCCCTAAATCGAAAGAACGGAAATCCGCGCGACTGTCCGCAGCCGGGCTATTCCGCCCTTGTGACGGCGATCAAAGATGTCACGTCACAAACTATATAAAAAGTAACACATCACCGATTTTATTACAACTTGAATATCGGTGATGAATTGATTTCTAGGGAGTATGTATTAGTATCTATAT